>JACEFZ010003327.1:787500-880000 GCA_014155875.1 Cepaea nemoralis | reverse complement strand
AAACTCAGGCTTGGCTATGGGAATCCCATGGGAAAAAATTGGGATTTTCTGAATAGAATAGGGAGGGGATGGGACGGAATGGGACAGGCATAAATTACCATTGGATGGGACAGAAAAACATGTCCCATGGACAAGCCTGCCAGGCTTGGCCATGGGAATGTTATTCCCATGGGAAAGTCCCATGGGATGGGATAGAATGGGACATGCATAAATTACCACGCAATGTAAATTATGTCCCATGGACAACCCTGGCATAGGCCCTCAAACAACTACCCCAAGCCGCCATATATTTTGCTGTTTCCTGCAGCTTCGTTCATGTCCTCCCTATATAGTTCATTCCCATGGCTCTGTTATGGGTTTAACATGATCACAATATCCTGCTGTCATAAATTTGGCAGCAATATAAACGTTGCCTATTGCCACAACTAGTCTGGACCGGTCTACTGACTGCCACGGCCCCAGATCGAATGATATGTTTAGAAGAGACCTTTCTCTCCTGGATGAGGTCGCGCAAGGCACACCTACCCTTTCAATCGTGCTAAAAGTGTAAGCTTTAGTCACGCTCTCATTTTCAACATCGCTCTCATCCCATTGTCTCTAATTCCCTCCTCCATCTATTTTGAAGTCATCTTCTCATTCGTTTGCCAGGCGGGTTCCAGATAAGACACTTCTCTAGTTAGTTGTCCGTCTGGTCTTCCTCTGAGTTTTGCGTGTCGGCCAGATCCTCTAGTCACTCACTCCCTGCAGCACCATTATATCCGTGACCGTTCTTCTGCGTTATACACTCGATTCATGTCTCTCATGCTAGGAACAGCGCTGACTACCTAGTTTCCGAATGCCGCTCTTGTTCGGATCAGCTCTGACTAGGTAGTTTTCCGAATGTCCGTCGTGCCTGTAACAGCTCTGACGGGCAAAACGACAAGCACATGTCCGAATCGAAAACTCGCTGAGTGGATACCGTCTGCAGACCTGTCCGGTTTGTGCTGGAACGACCCGGGGCGAACGAAATGCCCAATATATTGAAGTGATGAATTAAAGCAGCCATGAGCAGGACGTGACGATTCCCTCGGTGAGCCCAACACCAGGGCGCTATGTGTGGGCTCTGCAATTATGGAAGCCACCCAGGATGGCGGAAAATGCCATGGACTGTCCCTGCCTTCCTTTGAGGGACGACCGTGAAGTCTTCGACTGTTCCAACTTGACCAGCTGGGAGGTGGACGGTACCACAAAAGTGAGTCTCCCAGGAATGCTAACCTGGTCAAAAATACACGCTAAAAGTCGGATGTGTTGGCCTAAGGGTTTCGACCCAAGGGTGCCTAACGAGACACACCGCAATCACATCTGAAAAAAACAACAACATTCCGGATGAATGCAAAGAATAAGAAGAAGATACACTCGATTCCAAAGGGCCCCGGCCACATCTGCCTTTTCATGCACCAATACCCTACCAAGGGGTGCAAACCCAGATCCGCCTGCTCGTTTCCCACCACACCAGTATGCTCTAGGGGGAAAACATCTAAAAAGGTTCTCTATTATGTTTTATTGTTTAATGTTTAATACATTATTTACTCTTAAAGTACATGAGTTGTGCAGAGTTGTTTACTAATCCCCATTCAGTCCCCTCAGCTGCGGCTGCCGCCTAAACCGTAATCTGCCACGTTGAGGTGCAGATGGGTTTTCTCCCTTCAATATTGAAGTCTTGAGTTTGCGTTAGAAGTAGAATATTTCTCTTGGGGATTTCGTATACAACTGAAGATATATAAAATATCAGCCGTGTTCCAAATATAATCTGCATTGATTTTTTTTTTTCATGGTTGCACAGGAGATACTGAAATATAGCGATCACTTAACGAAACACGTTTAGTTCTTCTTCTTCGTCTTCTTCTTCTTCTTCTTCTTCTTCTTCTTCTTCTTCTTCTTCTTCTTCTTCTTCTTCTTCTTCTTCTTCTTCTTCTTCTTCTTCTTCTTCTTCTTCTTCTTCTTCTTCTTCTTCTTCTTCTCTCCTCCCCTCTCCTCCTCCCCTCTTCCCTCCTCCCTCTTCTTCTTCTTCTTCTTCTTCCTCTTCTTCTTCTTCTTCTTCTTCTTCTTCTTCTTCTTCTTCTTCTTCTTCTTCTTCTTCTTCTTCTTCTTCTTCTTCTTCTTCTTCTTCTTCTTCTTCTTCTTCTTGCTAAGTGAATTTAGATCTCCCGTTGTTTTCGTTCAGTTTGTGGGTTCCAGACAAGAGAGAATCTAGTTATATTGCCCTCGGGTGTTCTCGGTGTGTAGTTTATCTACGATTTCTGCTAGTGCGCCTCAGAGTGAGGACGTGTTTTTGTGATCTCATCTCGGATTATTATTACTGCCAGCTGAATTCACCTATCATGGTTTCTTATATCGGTGTGCTCGTTGTAATTCCGTGGATGTGGTTAAATAGTTTTTAGATTAATATAAGTGTTGATTATCTCAAAAATGCGTGTTATATATAATATTCATTTCAAGTGATAGTTGAACACTAAGTTGACCAATCAAGTGCACGAGGCGTCTCAGAACCAACCAACCACTACACGGGACTTCAAATTGCCCGTGGCGTGTCTAGAGTACAATGCGATTGCCGCATTCTTCAAGCGTAGTTATTTGTAACATTATGCAATAATGTCAGGGAAAGGAGAGGGCACTTTATTGGAAGCGAATGGTGAAAGGACTCGTTCCGGTTTACGTTCGGTTGTCAATAAAACTTACACACTAAACAAAGAAAAGGCAGTCCAGAACAAGCTATCCAGGTGTATGAATCCCACTGGCTTCGTCGTCAAACACACCAACTCAGGCCAGTGTGTTACGGTTTCCTTCAACAACACACTCCATTATGAGGCATTCCGAACTTGTCTACTTAACTACTACAAGCTTGAACTAATTGAACCCAGACAAGATAAGCGCGGGACCCATGTTGAAGACCTGATTACGACGCCAGTGATTACGATCCATTTATACCACTCGAAAAATAAACTAATGGCACAAGGAAATGTTGAAAACATTAATTCTTGGCTAAAACTAGATTTTGTCGAGCTTGAAAACTCGATACAGACATTCACCGAATCTACACAGCCCGCAACTACAGCGGTAGACAGCACACCTAGTAACAATGTCCTTAAATTAATTCATACGACGAGTGTACATGACAACATCAACACGAGGCCTGCCAACCCACCAGTGCTCTTGGCCATTGAATACCCAATGGAGCGCATCCAAAACAACAATGAACCCAACGTGGAGGTTGTTGAAGAATCACCTGCCTTAAATAACAATAACATCTTAACAATCAATGGACACTCGTGCGACTGTCAACAGCGCATTGTAGAATTAGAACAATCACTAAAGGCGCTCAGTGTCACTGTTTCAACTAACATCGAAGCAAACAGCAAGACCAACAGTGATTACAATGCTCTCAAGGCAGAAGTCGCGCTCCTGCGAGAGGAAAATTTGCTGCTGAGAAAAACAGTTCAAACCTTACAGAATGTGTCCGCCACCGAACCAACCGAAGAAACATGTAATTCCCAAGCAACTGATTCATCCTTGGGGAATCTTGTGGAAGCTCAGTCCCACCCACAAAAGATAACTACTTTGATAATATCTCAACGCTGCAGAGGAAGATAAACAACAACAAACACCTCAACGCGCAGAGGACGATAAACAACAACAACAAGCAATATATCCCATTGATGTCAAAATAAGCAATAGGTTAGAAGTGCTTCAAGAAAAATCACCAGAAAACTTAAGTGCTATAACACGCTGCCAACAGGCAACACATGCCGAGAGAACCACATGGAGACACACAGACTGCTAACAACCATCAATGGAAGAAACAACGGGCGAGGCGTGCTGACAACCAACATATACAGACAGCACGACCCGAATGTACGCACATTATACTAGGCGATTCATTAATGAAAGGCCTATACAGCGACCGGATGGCCACTTCAGACAAAGACATTGTTTCCATAATCCCACTGCCTGGGGCTGGTATTGACCGGCTAACAGACAAGATTAGCAGACTGGCTGTAAATTATAACGTTAGAAAGGCAAGTGTACACATTGGTATAAACGTCACGATGAACAACCAACAAATCACCGTATCTCAGCTGCTGGCTCTCCTGAACGGGTTACGTCACACTTTTCCTAACTCGTATATTTTCTTCTCCTCCATCATATCACCGAGTTATGGATTCCAGCGTCGTCTAGCTGACATAAATAACAACATATTGCAGAAGTTCTGTTCTCACAACAACATACAGTTCATCAACAACACACCGTTCTTCACTTCACAAGCTGGTGCACAAAAAAGAGTCTTTATAAAGATCAAATACATTTGTCTACATTGGGCACCAGCTTGCTCGCCAAAAATATCAAATACCCAGAACGGACACAACATACATCCAATACAGGA
Source organism: Cepaea nemoralis (assembly GCA_014155875.1). NCBI lineage: Eukaryota > Metazoa > Mollusca > Gastropoda > Stylommatophora > Helicidae > Cepaea > Cepaea nemoralis. Next base: position 875,580 of record JACEFZ010003327.1, on the reverse strand, counting down.
TTGCGTAGGACACTATTAGCTACTCCACATGAAACTCAAGCCAGACGACATACTACAGTCTCATCAAGTACCAATAGGCCAGAAGTGCGCAGACCACTCATAACCACTGCACCTGAAATCCACGCTAGACGGAACACTTCCACCACACCAAGTCCGTACAATACGCCCTCTTTCACACAGGAGGGTGATAATTATGAAGATATGTTCCCTCTTCTCCACAGCAAGGAACAATCTATCAGTAACAACAACGTGCCACTACAGCCTCCTGTTAGCCACGAATCAGAGCCTGTAGTTGGTAGTCGTTACACACCCGTGAGAAATCAACAGTATCCATTTCATTGTAACCCAGAGTTGTTATACCTCACACGTTTTAGCCCAGCTTCACTTCGTCAGGCACTTATGATGTCGCTGTACCAACGACCAACACAACCTGATATTTACTAGCAATTCAGCACAAAGCTACACCGGATCTCGGTACAAGAAAGAGCCTCTCCTAGAACGTTTATGTGCATATTTGGTTATTGTTTTATATAGTAACGTATTAGGTTGTACGTGACTATAAACATTGACTCGTATTGACGTTACATTAATTGATACTTAGTTGTATATCTTTTATAATACTTTTTATTGTGTTTATACTGTGAGTGAGGGGGTCTTCACTGCTCATCCTTACTGATCTGTATACGTATTTTTTGTATATTGACAGAAATATTACTGATTCTCTGTACTTTAGAGTATGTATTGTAATAAGGAACGTAACTTATATTCATTTTGTGTTTAAACAAAAAATTATGATTACGCATTGTTAAAATTTTAATAAGTACGAACACTGGCTCAGTAATGATGGGCACAGAATCGGGCATTTAAATATCTGCCATCTATATGGGTAGCTGCTCGAACTATCACTTATACTTAGTCAAAATGTTCACATGTTTGGCGTTAGCGAAAGATGATTAAATTGTAACATCTCCGACGATGACAACGCTATCAGAGGTTCTAAAGCCATTATAAGAGATTCTTATCAGAAACAAGAGACGGGTATTGCAATTTATATTTCTGACACACTTAATGTCCACCGCATGCTAGATTATGAAACCTGTGAGATTGAGTGTGTACGGCTTGTGGTTAAACTTCAAAATCGCATACCCCTAGTAGTTGGCTATCTTTATCGAAACCCCAGTGCAGGAAACATCTGGTATGAAAAATTCACCACTATGATGGATGTAGTCTTTAGTAATGCGAGAGAAATAATACTGCTAGGTGACTTCAACATAGACACTAACAAATCAAACAAAACATGGGAAAACATAATAGAGTCATATAACTTCCAACAGTTAGTCAAACAAGCCACTAGAATAACAAAATCATCTGCAACACTTATAGATCACATTTATACTACATGTGCTGACAACATCACAGAATGTACTGTACCTATTAATGCAATGAGCGATCACTACCCAGTATGTTGCACGTGGTCGAAAAGAGGTACCAAAACTCCGAAACACAAACATATAAGTATAAAATATAGAAATTATAAACATTTCAATCAAGATGTCTTTTTACAAGACTTGCTCAACTCATCTCTGGACTATGTTTACCAGCTTCCTGACCCAGACGATGCTCTGGACCACTGGCTGAAGACATTTCTAAGTGTATTTGATAAGCATGTTCCATTTAAGGAAGTTCGTGTTAAACATCACACTAAGCCCCCGTGGATCACGCAGGAGGTAGTTGAACTTATGAGAGTCCGGGACAGGGCACATAAAAATATAGATCTGACCATTTACTGTAGTCTGAGAAACAAAGTTCAATGTGTTATTCGAGAGGAAAAGAAAAACTATTTTAAGAACTTAATAATAGATACAACCAACACTAAAGATATATGGAAAGCAATTAATACCTTGACAAATACAAATCATCACAATCGTTACCATCAAATCAGGTTACATGTGATCAATTCAGTAAATTCTTTCAGTCCGACATAAACAAACTGAAGGCTGCAATACCAGATGCGCCTCATGACATATCTTTGTTATCATCATTCTGTGAGAACAAATGCTATAGAGACATTCCCTCCAACATACCGCTAATGACGACCACTGAAGTATTTACTCATCTCAGTAACCGAAAAAAAACCAATAACTCATCAGGGCTAGATGGAATCAGTAATCGGATCCTTCGGTATGCTGAACCGGTGATCTGCGAGTCACTAACTTTTATATATAATCAATGTCTCACCAAAGGTCACTTCCCATCAGTCTTTAAAATCGCTAAAGTGTATCCTCATTTAAAAGCTGGTTCATTAGACGATCGTCTCATGAGTAATTATAGGCCAATTTCCATATTATCCTCACTATTCAAACCGCTAGAAAAGCACACCCACAAAACAACACTAGAGCACTTAGTTCGCGACACTGTAATAGTTGACAATCAATCAGGATTTCGGCCAAAATATTCTTATCATGCGGCCCTAACAAACATGATAGAAAACTGGCATCAAAATATTAACAACAATACTCCATGTGGAGCGGTGTTTATAGACTATAGAATAGCATTTGATATGATAGATCACACTATTCTAATTTTAAAAAAAAACTAGAAACAATGAAAGTAAGCTTTAATATAGTGGCATTAAAAAAAATCATTTTTATTAGACAGAAAACAAGTAATATCACACAATAAATCTTTATCTCAAGCCATTACCATTAATATTGGAGTACCTCAGGGGTCTATACTTGGCCCTCTGTTATTTGCCATTTATATAAATGATCTTCCCTTATATCTGTCATCGTCCTGCGATCTATTTGCAGACGACTGCACTATATACAAACGCTTTTGATTTGTAATGTGCTAGAATTATCAATGCAATAGGAAATAAATAGTGTAGTTAACATTTCTAAAACAAAATCTATGTTAATAAGAACCAGGCAAAGACTTCATACTCTAAACTCGCAGAGAACTCTTCAGCTGCACATTGGTAGCACGCCTATAGAAAGTGTAACCGAGCACAAGGCACTGGGTCTTATCATAGATCAAAATCTAACCTTTAATTCCCATGTTCATACTCTAGTTAAACAAATAGCCAAAAAAGTATACCAACTTGCCAAAATTAAAAGTTTCCTCGACGAAACCACAAGAAAGATATTCTATACTCCCCACATACAAACACTTACTGATTATTGCTCCACAATCTGGGATGGATGACTAATGAAAACACTTTTTTTGGGAGTGTCTAGTTGGTCATGCGTCGAAGTACACTTGTTCCTGCAGCGAGACGCTGGCGCCATTTGCAGGTGACAGGTTTGAATTCCGGTCGGTAACTATAGCTTTCAAATTTTATGTTGTCTAGTGCGTCCTCTAGTCTCTACTTCCTTCTTCGCATTTTGTGAGCGTCAAACAATACTATGGGTGTTTATTTATGTATCCTTTCTTTATAGAGTTAGACATATTGGGGATATTGTACGTAATAACAGGATGGCCCATCAGTGACTGGCATGTTCGTCTTAACATATAACTTTGGTACTCATTTTATTTGGCCAACTCGTTGAAGGGAACATTCTAACTGAATATTCACGTAGTAGGTCTTGAGAAACGTGGCAAACGCAACTTCGGGGACTGAGTAGCCACTGGGATAAGTGAACAATTCTGTGTGTGAACAGAGCAGGGCTCTCACTTGCACTGCCAGTCTGCAATTGCTGTCAAAGGCTGAAGTAAAATAACCACGTATTGATGTGGAAGGCAAAGGGAAACCACCATATTTTATTCGCAAGAGTCAGAGAACATTGTTAATGGATGTCTTATGACATCATCGACCGGTAGAGACTGTCACGTGGTGACACAAGATCGTCATGACGCTACTGATAGCAAAACCATCATGAAGTTTGTGGTGACCATCGATAAGGTCAGGATGCATAATGGAGTATGTAGTGACTAGTCATAAGGAAGGGTGTATAAAGGAGATCTGAGTGAATAGTCGTCAGGTAAGGATGTGGCCGGCTCCGTGGCTAGTTGCTTGCGAACGCGGTTCGTGAACCGGGTACCAGGCGTTCGAAGCTCAGCTGCGACCGATTTGTGCAGCAGACCGTGTCGTGTTGTGTTATAACGTGCTGGTATGGGAGCCGGTCGTTCAGAAAGCAATGGCAAACTACTGAATGTAACACTTGCCTAGTACATCAACAGCAGCTGAAAAATGTTGGTGTTGACGGCAACGTCCCGTAAATGATACGCAACAAAATAATAATAAGGATGTGTCATGGAGACTGGAGTGCCCGAGGATAAGGTCATGGTGTATCATGGAGTCTTGAGTGACCAAGGATAAGGTCAGGATATATCACGGAGCCTTCAGTGCCCCAGGATAAAATCAGGATATATTAAGGACATTTTAGTGAATGAGGATAAGGTCAGAATGCATCTTTGAGACTTGAGTGAATCAGGATAAGGTCAGGATGTATCATGGAGACTTGAGTACCTCAGGATAAGGTTAGGGTGTATCATAAACACTTGAGTGCCCATGATTACGTTAGGAGTAATCATGGAGATTTGAGTCAATCAGGATGAGGTCAGGATGTATCACGGGGACCGTAGTGATCAGATATGAAGTCAGGATGTATCATGGAGATTTGCGTCAATTAGGATTAGGTCAGGATGTATCACGGGGACTTGAGTGACCCAGGATACGGTTAGAATGTATCATAGAGACGCCAGTGCCCCAGGATTAGGTTAGGCGTAATCATGGAGATTTGAGTCAATCCGGATGAGATCAGAATGTATCATGAAGACTGGAATGACCAGCGATAAAGCCAGGATTTATCATAGAGATTTGAGTACATCATGATGAGGTCAGGATGTATCATGGAAATTTGAGTCAATCAGGATGAGGTCAGGATGTATCCTGTAGACAGGAGTGATCAGATATAAAGCCAGGATGTATAATAAAGATATGAGTCAATCAGGATGAGGTCAAAATGTATTCTGGAGATTGGAATGACCAGATATAAAGCCTTGATGTATCATCGAGATTTAAGTCAATAATAATGAGATCGGGATGTATCCTGGATACTGGAGTGACCAGCGACAAAGTGAGGATGTATCACGGAGACTGGAATGACTTCCGGTTTAATATACAAGTTAAAGTTATTGCATGTCCTTTTACAGAACGTTGCATTCAACATCGGCAACTAATAGCTGCTTGTGGTTTACTGGATATTTGTTTAGTTCAGTAGTTTGCCATCGATTTCTGAATGGCCGACGCCTCATATCACGGAAATCAAAGCAAAGTGGTCGGAGTTTCAAAGATCCCGCGGTTGATTTCGAATCCTCGACTCGGTATGACGAGGATTTATGGCACAGTTTCAACATCACGTACAACATCACGCAACAGAGCTGGCTGCTTGTTCATATATCATGAGATACTATTTAAAAAACCCGTGTTAAATTCAAAACAGGTGCACTGATTAATATATTGAATAATTAAATCCATTCCTTTGAATCAAACAAGGCACGGCCGAGAGAGGCATGTCGTTTGGGCACCACATGTTCTCTGTAGCTCTGCCCAGGCATTGCGAGATGGAATTTTGGCCAAATTCCAATCCACATACTTTGGTCTGTCAAGACTGCAAGCTGCCACAATTAAAAGATAAAACAGAAACAAGGATTTGAAGTTGAAACCTTTTCATTATGCTCTTACGAATGGATCGTTTAAAAATGGCAATCGGGGAAGGACATGTAGAATTTCTTACAAGAAAAATCAACAGATTCAGTGCCAAAAAAAAATGGTTTGGACCTAAAAGAATATATGAGGGAAATAGGAAGTAGGGGTGTGTCACATTTCTGACTTAACAGATGTTAATATGGTAACAGACATGTTATATTATAGATACACTTAGAGGGGGAGGGGGAGGGAGAGGGGGTTGCATAAGGAAAACTAATGTATGTAAGCCCGTGGCAGATTCGGGCTGCGGTTTAAGATTATTCATTAACCCACGGCACTTAATCAGTTAAAGTTCTAATCTTCTGTTTCGTGTGCCGCCAATTTTGTCTGTTACAGATGTTTCTCCGTGCCATGATGTCACACTGTCCAGGATCTTCTCGCCTGGTTTTCTCCTGCCTCGCTTCCCTTTGTGGCGACATACTTCAGTTTTCTCCTGCCTCTCTTCCCTTTGTGGCGACATACTTCAGTTTTCATTTTCTCACAACATGCTCAAAGAATGCGGACTGTTTTCTTCTGATATGAGTAATCAGTTCTCATAGTGAGTTAATTTCTTTCTTTTAATAATCACAAGAGACAGTAATTCAGTGCATGAGAAGTTCTCCATTTGATACAATGCCGCGTTTAATCCCGTTTATCCTCGTTGGGTAACGCAGCGCGCGAGAATTGGTAGCGGTTCTCGCTGCGTTGGTGACTTAGGGATAAGTGAGCCGGCCGCTCAGAAAGCAATGGCAAACTACTGAGCGTAATCTTGCCAAGAAATCAACAACAGCGGTAAAATTCCGGTGTTGACAGTGATGTCATGTAAACGATATGCGGAAAAAAAATCTTTTCTATACCGCTCTCCCTGGCCTAGGGTTTATCGTCTTTCTCCGCAATCCCGTATATTCTCGCGAGCAACGTAACTTGCGCGAAAATCGGTAGCGGTTCTCGCCGCGTTGGTAATGTCGCGATGTGAGCCGGCCGCTCAGAAAGCAATGGTAAACTACTGAGCGTAATCTTGCCAAGAAATCAACAATCAGCTGAAGTATGCTGATGTTGACAGCGATGTCATGTAAAGGATATGAGAAAAAAAAATCTGTTATATATTCTTGGACGAGAATATCGTCAATCCGATTTTAACCCTTTGCCTAGATACTTGAATTTCTGTACTTATAAACAAACATTTTGGTCACTTAAAACCTTGACAGTTTGGAGAAAATAATAATGGATGGGGTATATGTCCGCAAGGCCAAAGAGAAGATGGGTACAGGATGTGGTGGATGATCTCCAGATGGGTGTATCGGACGTGGGACATCTTGCTTGTGATCGAGTAGTTTTCCGAAAGGTTGTTATGGGAGCGATGTTCTGCAAAGGACATGCTACTGATTGAATGAATGAATGAATGAATGAATGAATGAATGAATAAACAAAAATCTTGTCTCGAATCAGTTTCCTCTTATAGGTCTGAGATGTGATCTCATGTTGTATGCCTGAATACATGGAGGAACAGGCCACTCTTCCTCGCCACTTAGCAGGTGACGAACCCAGGCGCCAAACCTTCGTCCCACTATACTGATGACATTATCAGCGCAGGTTTCTATCAACTTCGCTAAGTGCCCTCTAATTTCTGTTCTTGCCCCAAATTTATACCATTGACGTTAATTGTTTTTGCTAAATGGGGCATGGGTACCCTATAAGGCGGATGTATTCAGGGCCTTTCAATATCGTGTATATTATGTGAAAGAACAGATACATCATCATTGTCTGGAGAGAATGGTACAGCAAGCAGTGACCAGAGGATCTGGCCGACACTCAGTTCTGCGAGGGAAGGCCAGGCGGACATATACTTAGATACAACTGGTACCAGTAGTGTTGAGACTCTTCTCTGGCTGTTGAAGATGAGGACAGAGCCCGGATGGGGATGTCCCGAGTGTTGTGATGTGGGTTCTTGACTCTACTCAACTTGCCCAGCAGGATCCCTTACATAGCTGTAATGTTTCACCATGATTTCGTTTCTCTATCACCAAGATGGAGGTGTAGATGCCTGGGAAGAGAGGAAGAGGAAGGCCAAAGAGAAGATGGGTGCAGGATGTGGTGGATGATTTCCAGATGGATGTATCGGACGCGTGACATCTTGTTTATAATTGAGATGTTTTCCGGAAGGTTGGTATGGGAGCGAGGTTCTGCAAAGGACATGCTACTGAATAAATTAATGAACACCCAGATCTTCAAGCACTTTTTTTTTTGAATGCGCCGACAGTTCAAAGTTAGTAACATGTCCTTAACACCACGTCGTTGTCAACCCCAGCTTGTTTTTACTGGTTTGCGGTGTCCTAGGCAAGTGTATGTTCAATAGTTTGCCATTGCTTTCTGAACGACCGGCACCCATATCATTGTATGAAAACCAGCATACTGCGATCTGCATCCAAATCTCCCACAGCTGTGTTTCGAAGCATGCATTTTAAATCAGATTTGATACTATATTAAAATATTACAAGACGAAGCTTGAAAATCCCCGGATAAAATAACACGAAACATAAGCCATGATAATCTATCCACGCATATAGGCCATATATTGAATGCCATTGAATGTGATCGTTCTTTGTGAAATAAATTATCGGATCTGCAAGTTTTAAGCTGTGACAGTTTGCCCAATCCGTAGTTTTAAATAATTTCATAGGTACATATTGTCAAAAGGACTGCATGTCTGAAACTATGGATTTTATATTGAGGGCAAGTAGAGAAAATAAAGATCACAAAGTAGATGGATGTAGGGTGTTATTGATAATTTGCACTCCACAGCAATAAATATACACATGTGAAATGTAAAAACGTGTTAAACAATGAGAAATAGAGACGAATGCTACATCCTAACCAACATCATAAATAACAAAAGAGGTTTACCTTTATTTATTCCAAAACAGAGACTAGCAAAGTGGTCAGAATACCTGCGTGAAATAATAAACTCCACAAAAATTATAGAATACCCACAAACTGTGCACAGAAACTGCGAAAAAGAAGAAACAAACTTCATACATGCAGAAGTAAGACCAGTTATACAAAAAAGCCATGACAACAAAAAACATGGTCCAGATGGAATAACTACAGAAGCTATTCAGGCTTGTGGGAAAACATACATTAAATGGCTAACCCACGTTTTTTAATATAGCCTGGGAAGAAAGAAAATTCCCAGACGATCAGCAACAGGCAGTAATAGTACCCATGTGGAAAAAGGAAGGCAATACAAGAGAGTGAAAAACGCACAGAGGTATATCACGCTTGAGTCATATAGGGAAATTGTACGCAAGACTATTGGAATAAAGAGTTAGACCCATAGTTGAGCAACAGTTAAGCAATGTAGAATTTCAAAACTTTCCCGTAGTGAATTTGAATAACGAAGACACAAACCATATATAGTACGATTTATTGCCTGGCATATTTCGCTGCATCTCGTCAGGTACTTACTGCAGATGTCACACAACGTAGAGTAAAATAATTAGATTCATCGTTCAAGCTGAAATATCCACATGTTCGCACAGTAATATCAGTTGTTTACCATGGTAATTTTAAATTGACTATCATGTCTTTCTGTTTGCACAAAATAGGCTTGTGCAGATGGATCATTATCGCTTCTGCAAACTTTAACAAACGACTATTTTGTGTATGAAACAACACGCGAAAAGCGCTGTCTCTATCAATGACATGACCGGTTTCCAAGACATGACGTGCAATGGACGACGCCGGAAGTTTATAATTGTGGTGTGTCACACTTCCCATGATCCCATTGCTTGTGTGTAGTTTCTTGTCAACCCAGTTTGGTATGTGTTCAACAATCCTGGTGTGTAACTGCCTCTCTGTTCGGCCAATGTAGGTAGACTCGCACCTGCATGTGAATTGGTAAATGCAATTAGATGTGGCGTACAGAGGGGTAGATTCTTTTATTGCTGGGGTGGGAATAGGTGTGGTTCTGTACCTAATAACTGGAGTTGCAGCACAGAATGTTCGGCCAACTGCTGTAACGAGCCGGTCCTGTAGACGTTGCATTACGTCATCCCCTCGAAAGGTTAGCTGTATAAATACCTTGAGCTTAGGGACCGTAGTTACGTCTGATTTTGGTTTCGGCTGTTGGCAGTGGCGCTTTATAAATCCTGTGGAGTACCCATTCAGGTGTAAGACATTCTTCAGAGTTTCAATTTCCTCCGTCAGTGTGTCCTGGGTGCATATCTTCCTAGCACGGTCAAACAGGGTTCTCACTAAACCCCGTTTGTACTGGACAGGTGCGACGTTATGAAAATGTTAAAGTTTGCAGAAGCGATAATGATCCATCTGCACAAGCCTATTTTGTGCAAACAGAAAGACACGATAGTCAATTTAAAATCGAATTCAACGACTATAGTACTGTCCAGAAATGAATGCCGTCATTCACGATCAATTATTTTGAAAACTGTCTGTTGCATCGTTATGAAAATTTTCCTGCCGTCTTATATTTACCCCCAATCAAGGAATATGTCTTTGATAAGTCCAAAAGCAACTAAATCATGGAAAACGGCGACATTTCTTTGATGTTTTGGTGAAAAACTAGTGATTTCTCGCTAACAAACCTGTTTTACAGTAATGTCCTTTTCCAATACGCGTGGCTCTTGTCATAAGGCCAGTCCCATGTCCCACGAGAAAATTAACTATTCAACGCTAATGTTTCCGTGTGAAGACGTAATACATTTAATAATGTGCACTTCTTCTCTGACCCGTAAATTATATACCGCATATAAACAAACTTTGAATTCTGCTGTACAATCTCCAGAACAAATAATTTTTTGTTGGGTGGACATAATGACAAGGTTATATGCTAAATCTCATCATTTTCCCTCAGTTGGTTACTGAAATATGGAATATGGCATACTCGTTCAAGGGCTTCATGAATAGAGATTCCCATGGACTCTGCTATTCCCTCTGTGGTCGGCCTCTTCCTCTGCTTCCATATAGTCTGCACATGATTACTTGTTGTGGTATACTGTTAGTTGGTAACCTAATTACACGGCCAAACCATTTGACTTGCTGCCTTCTAATAAAATCCAGCGCAGCTATTGCCCCCCCCCCCACCCTCCCCCCCACCCACACACACACACTTAAGTCCTGATTTCTGGATTTCTGATTTTCTCTCTTCTTGATAGAGTATTCTTCTCATGCATCTCCTTTCTGTTGTGGTGATTTTTCTTTTCTCTTTTACTATCATTGCCCAGGTTTCAAATCAAATCAAATCAACTTTATTAGGGTCACAAATTGAGCGCGCAGGCCCGTCTTACATTCGGCCCTTCCAATCACTCGTCTTTCGTTCATCAAGAGCATTATACATTTACATAGGAAGAAAAATAAACATTGTGAAATGAATGTTGTAAACACAAACAAGGCTAATTACCATGTTATGAAGCCCATCTCCCACCTATCCATACATCACCCCACCCACAACACCCCCACCTACCCACACACACGCGCACCAAGGGACACATACACACCCCCACCTACCGACACACACGCACACCAAGGGACACATACATACCCCACCAACCGACCCATTCCCCTCCCGCACATCCCCCACCCACACACACTGCCCTCACCTGATCCCCCAACCAAAACACACTCGCCACCCACAAACATTCCCCCACCAACCCACACATCCCACGCCCATCCACATCCTACCCCACACATCCTCTCCCCACCCACACCTCAAACCACCCTTCCCCCAGCCACATCTCCATCGACAACATATTCCCCAACCACACACACAATCCCCCACTAACCCACACATCGCACATCCACTCACACATCCCCAAATCCATACACACACATCCCCACCAACTGACATGTCCCTACCCCCACCCCCCACACACATCTCCCTAACCACCCATACATCCCCAATCCACTCACACACACACCACCACCCACAAATACAACTTCCACCTACCCACACATTCCTTAACCTAATCCCCCACCACACAATCCCCCACCCGCACATCACATACACCCCCTACCACGCACTATTCCCAACCCACGCACCACACACACACATATCCCTCACCAACACATCCCCACTTACACACCACACACATATCCCCCACCCAGATACCACACAATATTCCCACCCACACCCACACAGATACCCTTACCCATCCACCCCACATACCCCCACTCACACACCACAAAAATCCCCCACCCACACACACATACCTCACCCACACAATATCACCAACCAACACACCATACACCTCTCCCCACCCACACACGCATTCCCTACCCGTCCACCAACACACACTCACTCACACATCCTCCACTACGCACCCACACACCCCCACCAACCCACTCCCAACCAAACATCTCTCGATCACAATACCCCTACCCCCATACACATCCTCCACCCACTCACACATCCCAACCCGACACATACAACTCCCTCTCCCACCTACACATCCCTAAGCCACTCACACACCCCCACCCACACATTCCCCATCCACATACACACATCTCCCACCCACACTCCCCCACATACTTCCCCCAACCACCACAATCCCCTGCTCACCCACACATATACCCCACCCATACGCACATTCCCCACACCCATCACACACATCCCCCACACCACACACTATCCTCCACCCATACCACCACAAACATACCCTCCACCCACACATCATTCACACATCCCCCACCAACACACCGCACACATATCTCAAACCCACACACCATACACTTCTCCCCACCCGCCCTTCCATCCCAAATCCACCCAACACAATCCCCTACCCACACAACCCCGCCTCCCACACATACTTCCTCAAACCATCCACACATTTCCACCCACATAAACACACATCCCCTGCATCCGTCCCATACACATATCCTACACCCATACACACATCCCCCACACCCATTCCAACACCCCTACTTTCACCCCCACACATCCATCCACACATCCCACCAACACCACTACCCACCAAAACCCACACACCCCAACCCATCCAAATGCATACCCCCACCCACACACCCCCACCCACACACCCCCACCCACACATATCCCCACACTCACACACATCCTCCACATACACTCACACTTCCTCACATCTAGACACATACAAAATGTCTCACGTTAGTATTGAAACTAGTATGAACAAACTCCCACACTTTACTCACACACATACACTGACACTTGTCATGAGCAGTCTCATAGAAATGTTACACATGGAGAAAAATGTGAATATAAAGCATTGGTAGCATAGAGTTGGTAGGAAGATTGTGTTGTAGAGTGCTTTCTTAATAACTATTTACACATGTTTGTTCTTTAGTATTGGTGCCATGTGTCCAATGAGTTGGTTTGCCTTATTGCATCTATTTTCAATCTCGTCTTCTGATTTGCCATTTGATGATATTATACTTCAAAAGTACTTGAAGTCCTTTACTTGTTTCAAGGGGGTGTTCTCTGTTGTCTTTTCTTCTTTGGTTATAGCCATTAACTCTGTTTTACTGGTGCTAATTTTCATTTTATGTTCCATGCACACTTCGTGTAGACTATTAATGTTGTATTGTAATTCTACTTCTGATTTTGCTATTTGTGTTTGATAGTCCCAAAAACAAAGAGCTCTTTAATGGTGTAATTTGCCGTTGGTTCTTCTTCTATGTTCTGTTCGTCATGCAGTGTTCTTGTAGTCTCTACGTGGCAGGTTTCTTTACATGTGCTGTCTATATAGATTATGAACAAGAGAGGGGACAGGACACAACCTTGTCGTACTCCGGGTCTTGGCAGAATTGATAGACAAAATGTCGAAGTCCTTACAGTAAACGAAACAACAGATCCATCCACACTAAATTTACTTTTTCTTTTTTGCAGACGATCAGTGCCTGTTTTGCGGCGACGATGGCAGACTGGAAAATCATATTAATAAGCCGAGTTCAACATGCAGACGACACAATATGAATATAAATACAACAAAACGGAAGTAATGCGTGTTAGCAGATCTCCTGATAAAATAGATGTACAGATAAATAGTACACATCAGGAGCAAGTTAAATAATTTACATATCTAAGAAGCATGACCACGGAGGATGGCAGAATAGACCGACATCGGAATCAAATATAAACAAGCAAGTATTCGTATATATCAATAAACCAACAGACACCAAAATTGACACATCCAAATATCCATGTCCGCAAAGCGACTGATAATAACTGGCGTAATCATACAACCCAATGATACTAATGTCATATGTGGGGATTATTAAAATCACACATGAGCAAAATCAACACCCGCAAGATGGGGTGCCTGAGAAGAGCTGCCAACTTAACCACCCGAGACTGACTAAGAAATGCTGTTATCAGACAGACGGTGGGATCAAAACCTTGTCCCACATATATTGAAAAGCAGAAGATTAAATGGTTCGGCCATCTCGTTAGAATGCAACACACTCAACTACCAGCACTGGGGCTACATCAAAAGAGATCTAATACGAGGACGCCCGAGAAGAAAATGGATTGACGACATCACAAACATTATACAAGCACACACAATGACACTACTGAGCGCCTCCCTTCGGACGCCGTGGTAGCGTAATGAATAGACACTCGCATGCTGAAGTGGTGGTCAGGGGTTCGATCTACAGCTGATCGGAATTTGATTTTACAACACTGATCTGGATTCCCAGATCGGCCCAGTCGACAATGAGTACCATAGTCAGTGTACCATAGTACACTGTCTTGGGCAGTAAAGATGGCCGGCTTGATACTGAACACATCACCACCAGGAACTGCCAATTGTTCTATAAAATATGCATGTCCGACGTACCTTGGGGTGTGTACAAGGGTTTTATACTAACTGTTTATTTACCCACCGGGCGTTAGAACATCAACTGTTCCTCCTTACGAAGCCCTAAGTCAACAGTGGAAAATGATGATGGTGTGGATAGCACTCATATTTCTCGTATTCCAATCAAGGGGTAAGTGAGAGAGTGGGCAATGGTCAACTGATAAACGTTATCTTTGATAGGTTTACTGCGGCGGTCGCATATTTTGCACAATGATTGGTTGATTGATTGGATGGTTGGTTTATTGGTTGGTTGGATATTTGGTTGAGTGATTGGTTGGTTAGTGCATTTGTTGGGTACTTGGTTGAGTGATTGGTTGGTTGGTGGATTGATTACTTGGTGGATTGGTTGGGTATTTGGTTGGGTGATTGATTGGGTGATTTGTTGGTTGAATGGTTGGGTGATTGGTTGGTTGAATGGTTGGTTGATTGATTGGGTATATGGTTGGGTGATTTGTTGGTTGGTTGATTGGTTGGGTATTTGGTTGGGTGATTGGTTGGTTCGTTGATTGGTTGGATATTTGGTTGAGTGATTGATTGGTTGGGTGATTGGTTGGGTGACTGGTTAGTTGTTGGATTAGATGGGTGATTGGTTGGGTGATTGGTTAGTTGGTGGATTGAATGGGAGATTGATTGGTTGGTGGATTGGTTCGTTGATTGGTTGGTTGATTGGTTAATTGATTGGTTGGTTGGTTAAGTGGTTGGTTAACTGGTTAGCTGGGTGGCTGGTATATCGGTGGGTTAATTTGTTGGTTGGATGGTTGATTGATTGATACATTTGTTGGTTGATTGACACCAGCCAATCTGTCCGCCTGCTCGTTTCCCACCATACGAGTATGTCGTTTGGCTGATTAGGTAGTAAACTGGTTGAGTGGTAGGTTTATTGGTTGACTGATTCCTTGACTGGTTGGCTTGGTGGCTGGTTTATTGGTCGGTTGATTTGTTTATTAATTTGTTGTGTGATTGGAATCAAGCAGTGCAGACCCAGCCAATCTGTCCGCTGGGGAAAAATCCAGCAAGTGCCCTCTGTTTGTTATTGTTGAATAGAAGTCTACCACACTGCCCGAAGCATGTCTGTCTTCACCTTTCTCATCATATTTTATGCGTCAGTTGCAATTACTGTTTATCCTCCAGCCGGCGGAACGTCATTGTGACCTCGCCCACATTAAGTCTCTCACTAGATATTGTGGTATCATATGCCAGGCTCTCCTGCACCAAACACCGTACTCGAACCTTCGCCATAAACCCTGGACACTTCGCTCATCTCTTAGCACAAAGCCACCATGCAAAGACAGGAGTATTTTCCTTACCAGTACATCTCATGGGTCGACCCATCCTAATAAAACAGGTTCCAGGTAAATTTTCTTGCCCGGGGAAGTAAGACAGCGAGGGAGGGAATTGGTCACTCCACCTCTTTATGCCATCACCTAGAATATGTGAAGGTAAACATTGTGTTGTTTTTCCCATCAAGAATGATGATGACCATTCACTTCATCCAGTGGGGTTGAAAGAATGGAGCCGTGAGTTCTAAGATGGCTGGTAAGGCCTATTGTGGCTCGAAATGTTCTTTGACAATGTGGGAAAAGAATGTTTGACGTTCCAGGAGGAGGATCTCCTGCAGTAGTTTTTCTGTCCGGCCTTCCCCCCCCACCCCCCCCCCCCCCCCCCCAGCTCTTGCATTTATGTTTGCTTCACAAGTGACCGCACCCTTGCGTAATGATGTACGCCGCGAATTTCGGTCTTTGGCAGCAGTCTCCCAGGTGTCATGATGAATTCCAAAAGCTTTTAGTGAGATCTTCAGAGTGTCTTTAAAGAGTTTCCTCTGACCGCTTTGCGAGCGTTTACCACAACGCAGCTCGCCGTAAAAAGTTCGTTTAGGGAGCCTGTGATCTGGCATGTTGGATGAAAAATGACTTGCTCGATGAATTGGATTAAAGTGTGGAAGAGTTGCGCAATTCGTCGACCACACTCTCTCGCCTGAGTCCATCTGAATCCAATGGCAAGACAAGTCAAGACGATTGTACTAACATTGTACAACCCAACGGTCGTATCTGCTATGTGACTACCTTTGTTATATAAGTTGCATGTGTTTTACATAACGTCGCAATCAACCCCAGCTGATTTGGCTCTTTTTGATTATCTAGGTAATTTTAATTTCAGTAGTCTTAGTCCGCCGTTGCTGTCTGAACAACCGACGATGAAACCAATGTTAAAAATCAAAGCGCAGCAGGCTGATTTTCAATGTTATATGCTGGATAGTGGTGTTCTACCACTTATGTAACAGTATTGGGTATAATTAGGATCTAGTGGGAAACACAGATACAGCACGATTGAGCATTGAGACTGAAAGGGGTGGGAGATGCTCAATCGTGACGTATTATGTTGTTAAGGTTAGTCAACATCCGATAGTCCAGCTGAGAAGACACGGCTTGTCATCTTGAGAATAAAGTATAAAGTTTTAGTCCAGATCAAGTCTTGTTACTTCATTTGACACTACTACAGAAGTAATAAATGGTGCCGTGGACCGAGAATCTGAGGTTGATCTAGGCCGGCCAACAACAACTATCCACTGGCGGCATGCTGTAAGACAAATTATGAAGATAATGGCCTACCACGCGAAGTACTAAAGAATCCAGACAAAACTGCCAGGACAAGAAGGGTTTCCTGGAGCCGTGGCTGAACATTTGAATTGTATCATTTACAAGGGGCCTAACCTGGCCGTTGCCTGAACCTTGCCACTTTCAAGGGACTTGCCTCCAATTTAAGTTCAAGATTTTATCGGAAGTCAGAACTCGTTCAAGGTCAGGTCATCACTGGCCGTTGGCTGATACTAATCCATTTTTGGGCCTCGTCATTCCTATGACCCAAACACACCTAATCCATTTTTGGGCCTCGTCATTCCTATGACCCAAACACACCTAATCCATTTTTGGGCCTCGTTATTCCTATGACCCATTCCATACGACGATGAAGTACCCACTTGAGAATCAAGGAAGGGACCCAACCAGGGGTCGAAGATTGTCTGGCAGCCCATGAGATGTGACCCAACCAGGGGTTGAAAATTTTCTGGCAGCCCACGAGAAGGACGAAATTACCTGAGGGAAGAGAAGTGATATCTAAACTCCGCCACCTGAATTCCGAGACTAAATTTCACTTGATGCGGGCTCTGGTTGGTTGAACTGAATCCGTAAGTTGGTAAAAGAAGGTAACGGATTAATTAAGGAAATAGACTCAGAGTAAAAGTTGTGTATTTCGAGGTCTCCCGTGAGGTTCCGAATTTCTTAATTTGAGTGGAGTACAGGACATTATTGTGGTTTAAGAAACAAATATCTACAAGGAACCTTCTGATTGCCACAAATTTGAGTTTTTTATTGAGGACAGGGTTCATTCTTCCTATGCTCAGACAGGATATCGTTGGTGCTTCTTCTGATTAATGTAATATCTTACAATATTATAACCAACTGAATTGTGCTGTTTGGGATTTGGGAAATTGTAATTGTGTGATTGGTTGCTTGCTTTGTTTCTGTATTTTTCAGCATGGCGGAACCGGATAACTTGGCCCAGGTTTTGACAGGCGTGGGAACAGCAGTAGGCCGACTTAATATGGTGATTAAACAACAAGGGATGGCAACAGAAATTGTAAAGTTTAGTGGACAGGCCAGAGACTATAAGAAATGGGTCACTTCTATAGAAAAATATGCCTATTTGATCTCAGCAACAGATGAAGAAAAAATGAGACTGGCTTATCAGACGGCAACGGAACCAGTTTCGGATCATATCAGAAGAAAGTTAGAGGCTAGAGTAGATGAGACGTGGGAACAGTTCAAAGAAGACCTAGCAAGGAAATATGCAGAAATAACGGATCCACAACATGCGTTTTCGGTGTTGAGGCAGGCTAAACAAAATAACGGAGAGACGGTACAGTTGTTTAGCGATAGATTGATTAACTTGGCTGAAGAAGCATTCTTAGGACAGAATGTGCGAGGGGAGGAGGTGGAAAGGATGTTAGTAGGGATTTTTGTAGATGGCATAAAATCTGATGGTTTGAAACTTAAGTTGATGAGGGAAAACCCTGAGAGGTTATCACAAGCGGTGGATATCGCGGTACAAGAGGAAAATTTGAGACGAAGGTTTAGATTAAGAACAGGACGAGAAGTGGGAAGCAATCGAGACGACAGAGTTGAGGAACCCATGGAAATAGGACAAACAAGATTCGGATGGAATAGGAGAGGCAGTATACAAACCTTACAAGGTAGAAATAGGAGCGATTATGTTGAAAGAAGAAATGTGAGATACCCTACAAGTGAGTCAGTGGGAAACACAAATAACACAAATATTGTCTGTTGGGTTTGTGGTCAACGGGGACATGTTTCTCGTTTTTGTAATAACAGGCGTGTCCAGTCGAATACACAGGGTAGACATGATAATAATAGGGTGAGTAGGAATGTTGTTGATGGACACAGGAACTTTACAGGTACAAGAACACAGGAAAATCGGCGCCCTACCTATTAGACAGGACCTATGATAGGAGGGTAAATAATAGGGTCCCAAGTGTTAGAGAGTATGTTAATAACAAGTATAATAGCTCGAACAGAGAATATTTTCAACTGGATGAAGTCAAGAAATTTATAGAAGATAAAACAGATTATAGCTCGTGTATATTAGAAATAGGGAAGTATAGAGTTCGTACATTAATAGATTCGGGAGCTCAAGTTAGTGTAGTAAAAGAAAGTTTTTTATACAAAATAGTAAGAAATTGTAGAGTATTTAAGTGTAGTAATAATTTACACTCTGTTACTGGACAGAATTTACAAGTAGTTGGACAAACAATGATAAATTTTAAGTTAGGAGGGATCAACATAAGACACCTTTTTCATGTAGTGAGGGGTTTAAATAGAAATATGTTGATAGGGAGAGATTTTTTGATAAAGAATGGAATAAGACTTTTTTATGATTTACATAAGTTAAAATTCAGAGACGTATATATAGATATGGAAGAGGATATGCATATATCAGCACTAGTTAGGGTTAAAATGACAACGACGTTAAAACCACAGTCGATTAATTTGATACAAGCGAAGCTGAAGAGAAACCCATATTATATGGAAGGAAACACAGTCAGAATCACTGAGTTACAAGAGGAAATAATAGATGAGCCTGGTTTGGAGGTTCCAGATGGAGTAATGGAGTTGGATAAACACTTAACCTTTCCAGTAATGGTTATCAACAACACAGGGAGAGAAATCAAGTTATACAGAGGATGTGTGATAGCAAAATTAGATCATAACATTAGTGAAATATTGGCAACGAATAGAACAGAAGTGTCGGGAACAAGTTATTTGGAAACTTCTAGTGAAAGGAGAAGTGACAGACGCGGATGCGGAAGAAGAGGGAAAATCGGAATGGATGAATTGATCCATCCATCCAGAGAAAATAAAGTCCATATACATTCACTAGACAAAATAACAAGGGAACAAGAATTGTTGTCACAATTAAAAGCTCCGCCAGAAAACAAGGAAGTGTTGGAACAGTTTATAAAGCAAAATCAGGATGTGTTTGCGATTAATGATTTAGAATTGGGAAAGACGCGAACAGTTACAATGGAAATAGACACAGGAAATCATCCACCAATAAGTTTAAAACCATATAGAACTCCATTAAGAAATAGAGAAATCATGGAAAAGGCAATAGAGGAGATGCTGAAAGCAGGAATAATAAAAAGGTCGAAGTCAGAATGGTCATCTCCGGTAGTAATTGTGGCCAAGCCTGATGGTTCGAGTCGCTTCTGTTGCGATTACAGGGCGTTGAACAAAATTACCAAGAATGTAGCGTACCCACTGCCGGTAATTGATGATATTTTGGGGCTGCTTAATGGCTCTACATATTTCACAACGTTGGACGCAAGGTCAGGGTTTTGGTGTATTCCGATGTCAGAAGACGCGCAACGGAAAAGTGCCTTTTGTACCCACATGGGCTCGTACGAATTCTTACGAATGCCTTTTGGTGTCAAGACGGCGCCCTCTCACTATATGCTCTTAATAAATGAAGTTCTAGAGGGTATGCAAAGGTTCGCTCTTGCTTATATTGATGATATATTGATCTATACAAAGGGAGATGTGGAGGATCATTTGAAACATATTAGACTAGTGTTTGACAGGTTAAGAAAGCATGATGTGAAGTTGAAGCTTAGTAAGTGCCAATTTTTAAAAACAGAAACAAAATATTTGGGGTATATTATAAATAGAGAGGGTATTAAACCAGACCAGGACAAAATAAAGATTATTAAAGAGTTACCTGCTCCAACAAACGTTAAGGAAGTACGTGCTTTTGTAGGAACATGTGCGTATTATAGGCGGTTTATTCCAGCATTTTCAAGGATAGCTGAACCAATTACAAATTTAACAGCCAAGTACGCCAGGTTTAAGTGGGATGATGAGTGTCAAAAAGCCTTCGACTATTTAAAAAACAGCTTAACACTGGTACCACTGTTGACGCATCCAGACTTAAACAAACAGTTGATACTATACACAGATGCTTCGGACAATGCAGTAGGAGCATGTTTGGTACAACCATATGAAGGAAAAGAATCTGGAATACCAGGGGTTAAAAATGAAAGGCCTATCTACTTCTTGTCGCATAAACTTAGTAAATCACAAAGGAAATGGACTACTATCGAGAAGAGGCTTACGCGATTCATTACGCTCTACAAAACTAAATTACTACTTACATAACGCAAATTTTGTCATTAGAACTGACCACATGCCTTTAAAGTCTTTTCTAGAAGCTCCAGTGCAGAACAGGAAAATACAGACATGGGCATTGAATCTACAGGGGTACGACGCGAAAATTGAGTTCATACCAGGTAGGATAAACACATGCGCTGATTTATTGTCTAGAATTCCATATCCACAGTCATCAGAAGATACAGAAGAAGAGGCAGCCGAACCAGAGATAGACGACCGGAATTGGCAAGTAAATATTCTAGATTCTGCTATAATAAATGGGGAAGAATTTGATAGTCTACCATCGGATCAGGAGTCGGAACATAGGGAAGAAGACCTACAGTTAGCACAATTCAATATGGAAGAGGAGCAGGATTTGGACCCAAGAATCATACAAATAAAGGAAAAATTACGAGAAACAGAAGATAACAAATATAAAAGGAATTATTTGCTCTTACAAGAGGATGGACAGTTATATTATATGTGTGAAAAGAATGAACAACTAAGGAAATATATTCCAAGGCATTTAGAAAATGAACTTTTAAAAGCATATCACGATGAAAATGGACATCTCGGTAGAGACAAACTAGTGAAAGCACTTACAAGTAAATATTATTGGCCAAACTTATTTAAATCTGCATGCAAATATGTAGATACGTGTGAAAAGTGCAGATTAAGGAACATGAAAACAATAAAGTCTCCATTACAGGACACAGATATTCCTCACTTCCCAATGCAAAAGATTAGTTTAGACATATCGGGTCCACACCCCAGAACATTGTCAGGAAATGTATATTTAATTCATATAGTAGACATCTACAGTCTTTGGCCAGAGGTTTATGCAATTCCAGATAAGAGCGCGGATACTGTCATTAATATTTTTTTACAGGAGTTCGTACCAAGGTTTAGTTGCCCACAAAGTATACTTACAGATAATGGTAGAGAATTTGTAAATAAAAAATTCGAAAAGTTATTAAAAGATTTAAACATAAGACATATAAAGACCTCATTTTATAGACCTTCGTCAAATGCGAAAAACGAGCGTCAACATCGGACGTTATACAACATTGTGGCAAAGATTGTTGATGAACATGAAAAAGATTGGGATCTATTTTTGGGGCCTGCTCTTAGCGCTATTCGTACAAATCAAAATGAGAGCACGGGTTTTTCGCCATTTTATTTAATACACGGGAGAGAACCAATATTACCTATAGATAATTTATTAAAACCTAGACGGAAATATATGGGTGAAGATTTTCAAGAGACCATAATACAAGAAATGCATAAAGCACATATGAGGTTAAGGGATAATATAATAAAAGCTAGGGAAAGACAGAAAAAGTACAAAAATGTAAATACAAAATTACAAGAGTTTAAGGTAGGTGATAGAGTTTATTACAAAAAGCATAGGAGAAACTCTAAGTTTGATGCTCGTTGGATTCCAGGTTATTACGTTTTGGAAAAACTTGGAAATGTATCGTATATTATAAAGAACCAGGTCACAGCACATATAGCAAGGGCACACGTTGAACACTTAAGAAGAGATGAAAATGAGATAGAAAATAATAATTATAATAATAATTATTATTCGGATGCGAAATTTTTAGATGAACAGGTTGTTAGAGGGGCCACAGTAACCCCAGATCTTAGAAAAGCTACAGTAACCCCAGATCTTAGAAAAGCTACAGTAACCCCAGATTTTAGAAAAGCTACAGTAACCCCAGATTTTAGAAAAGATACAGTAACTCCAGATCTTAGAAAAGAACCAGAACAAAATCAGTTGCTAGCAAATCCAAGTTACGAAGAACAAGAACAGACAATTCCGAAAAGAATGGAAGAAGAAGGGCCAAATGAAACTCATTATGATAGTATGGAGGAAGACACAGGTGCTCCATTTAAAAATACTAGGCAAGCAACGAAAAGAAGAATAGACAGTCAAAGAGATAAAGAAGTGAAAAGACAGAGGAGAATTAGAGATTGTTCAACAAGCGGAGACGATATACCTATACTGGAAAGATCCTTAAGAAAGAGTGATCGACAAATTAGGTGGGATGTTGAACGGAAGAGATTAGCGGCAGCTAAAGAGAGACATACAGACGAAGAAGAAGAAATGGATGAAAAGTCAGAGTCAAGTAGTGGTATGGAGGAGACTAGTAGGTTGTACGAAGAAGAAGATGTTGATATAGAGTTAGCACTTATTCAGAGAAATTTGGAGTTGTTGAGGAAGTGGAAACGTAAGAGATAGATAAATTGAAAGTACTGCAGATAGCAAGTTATAAGTTTCAAGATTTAAAATTGTAACTGATGTTTGAAGAAGTATACGAAACGGTGGAAAAAGTGGTCTTGAGATATTAGTACAATGGCTGAATGTATTTTTTTTATTGATGTTAGAAATGCCGTGTTTAAAGATAGGGGTTAACAAGTTATAGTAATAATAGACAGGACAGATCACAAGTACGTTGATAAGTAGAGGATGGCTACTACATTGAGTTAATGTTGGATATAGGTTACAGTGCTTACTTAAGAGCTTATTCAGGATGCTATGTGCTGTTAAGAGATAATAAATAGATAATTTTGGATTACTGATTTGTTTATGTAGATAGAACAGATATGATCATAATTGATCTGTAGTTAACAGATATACAGATGGAATGTTTAGTCTTCTCGGTCATATAAATACTGGATATGCGTCATTTTACTTAGTATGAGAGCCTAATGCTGGTGGGCCAATGTACGTAGTAATTTTAAGAGAGTTAAAATTGTGTTGAAAACTGGCTTTATGAAGTCTAAGTTTTATGAGTTATGAGTCATATAGGAAATGTTTTTATGCTTGAGTTGATGAGGGATATTGTTTGGTTGTTTTATTAAGCCTAAGTTGTAATGCCTCATAATAAGTTTGTTTTCATAATTTGGTCTTGAAAAATGATTGTTATTGTTTGATTAATTGATTTAGAGTAGAGGGATTGTGTTCTTAGCATTTGACTTGATAAAAAACTATTGGTCCGTAAAAGTGTCCAATAGTGATAGGTAGAATAGAATATTTTATTCTGATTTGATAACATGCATGTTATGTCATTTTAATGTTGTTTTTTTTTCAGATTTAATTTGGGGGTTGTGTTCATTTTATTTCGATTACATGAATGGTTTGATATATGGAGTTACATGGTTATAAAGTTAGTTAAGTAACTTTAAGTTTAAGATGGATGAGGTTTTGCTTAAGTTTTTTCGTTCAGAAAAGAGTTGATAAAAAACTAATTTATCCATTGATATAAGGTAGGGAGAAACTTAAGAGTAAATAGTTAAGGAATGCTACGTATTCAGTAACTAGTGGGAAACACATGGTTGGTGAACGTGTGTGCACGAATGGATAGACGTATCCAGGGCCTGCACACACGTCACTGTATTTATAAAATAGCAGGATGGGATGTACGGGGGCAAGATATAGGTGCTGTGAAATACCAGCTTTAATTATATTAAAGGTGTTCATAAAATATGAACATGGGCTCATGGTAAAAGGTGAAATAACGAAACTGGAACAGAATTGTGGTTGGCAATGTCAATCTGAAATACACATGAAATGAAGGTTTATGAAAACTTATGCCAAATTGTTTTATAACGAACAATGATATATTTCATAAGGTGTTGTAAAAAATTATTTTACAAAATTTTTTTATTGGCAAGGGAGGTAAAGGGTGAATGTCTTAAATGTACATTTACTGTATGTCCATGTGGTCATGTCGTGTATTCATTCTTTATGTTCTTTATTAGGTGCGCACCACTTCTTTACTTTTTCTAACTACATTGTTTTTGTACGTCCTGGGGTTTGAAAGAATGAGAAATTGTATAAGGTCAAAATTTTCGATAAAGAATTTATGAGCTGTTCTTACAATATGTATATTTGATACAGGAAACTAGATGAGCCAAGAAAGAACCAGAATAGTAAAGAATGAGAAATTTTATAAGGTCAAAAAAATTTCGATAAATAATTTATGAGCTGTTCTTATACTATGTATATTTGATACAGGAAACAAGACAGAACCAGAAATGAAGAATTATGTAGTAGATAACTATATAATGTTCGGGATGTAGAAAGGAAAGAAAAACTGTTTGGATTAACAGGGTTATCATACGGGGTATTATATAAATAAAAGTCGAAGAAGAAGTATATGGGGGGAGGTTTTATAAGCAGACCATATCACTGGGAGAAGAAGTAAAAGAGATATTATTTACTCAAACTTGATTTTTAGGGAAGGTTAGAATACAAAGAGGGAATAGAGTATGGGGATTAGGAGTAAAGATTTTTCCTTTAAAAGGAAAATTCTTTAATTAACATGGGGAGGTGTAACAGTATTGGGTATAATTAGGATCTAGTGGGAAACACAGATACAGCACGATTGAGCATTGAGACTGAAAGGGGTGGGAGATGCTCAATCGTGACGTATTATGTTGTTAAGGTTAGTCAACATCCGATAGTCCAGCTGAGAAGACACGGCTTGTCATCTTGAGAATAAAGTATAAAGTTTTAGTCCAGATCAAGTCTTGTTACTTCATTTGACACTACTACAGTAGCCACAGACGCAAGTGGGACTATTTTCAACACACAGTCCCCTAGCAAGCTGTTGGACGCTGAGGTAAACTACAATCGATACAATTTTGGATAGAGACAATTTACAGTATTGATTTGTGTACGGGAGTCGGTGGACAAACATATTCACTTTAGTTTGAAGGCGTCAAATTCAGTATGGGCCAAAGGTTAAGAGCGCTCATTTTTAAACTTCATGTGCGCTGGTAGTAGCTTAATTATCTACACCGATCAATTGGACTTAACGTTCAGAAAACAATGGCAAACTACTGAACGTAAACTTTCCTAGAAATTCAACCTGTAGTTGGTGGCAACGTCTTGCAAAGGGTATGCAACATGTTATTTTAATGCAAGCGTCAAGGCACGGGCCTGGAAGATGGTGTGAGGTTTAGTCTTTCTTTACTTATTCACACTCTCAGGGCGATGCACTCTTTCCGTCTCTTCTTCACCAGTCTGATCCCCTGAATGTAGAAGGTCTCCTCCTGGTTTGGACATTGTCTTTAGTTCAGCTCTTTAGTGCAGGACGTAGGACAAAGTATGTCCTCCAAGTGCTGGGAGGTGGGCAAAGTATGTCCTCCAAGTGCTGGACGTTGGACAAAGTATGTCCTCCAAGTGCTGGGAGGTGGGCAAAGTATGTCCTCCAAGTGCTGGACGTTGGACAAAGTATGTCCTCCAAGTGCTGGACGTTGGACAAAGTATGTCCTCCAAGTGCTGGGAGGTGGACAAAGTATGTCCTCCAAGTGCTGGACGTTGGACAAAGTATGTCCTCCAAGTGCTGGGAGGTGGACAAAGTATGTCCTCCAAGTGCTGGGAGGTGGACAAAGTATGTCCTCCAAGTGCTGGACGTTGGACAAAGTATGTCCTCCAAGTGCTGGGAGGTGGGCAAAGTATGTCCTCCAAGTGCTGGGAGGTGGACAAAGTATGTCCTCCAAGTGCTGGGAGGTGGACAAAGTATGTCCTATAAGTGCTGGGAGGTGGACAAAGTATGTCCTCCAAGTGCTGGACGTTGGACAAAGTATGTCCTCCAAGTGCTGGGAGGTGGGCAAAGTATGTCCTCCAAGTGCTGGACGTAGGACAAAGCATGTCCTCCAAGTGCTGGACGTAGGACAAAGTATGTCCTCCAAGTGCTGGGAGGTGGACAAAGTATGTCCTCCAAGTGCTGGGAGGTGGACAAAGTATGTCCTATAAGTGCTGGGAGGTGGACAAAGTATGTCCTCCAAGTGCTGGACGTTGGACAAAGTATGTCCTCCAAGTGCTGGGAGGTGGGCAAAGTATGTCCTCCAAGTGCTGGACGTAGGACAAAGTATGTCCTCCAAGTGCTGGGAGGTGGACAAAGTATGTCCTCCAAGTGCTGGGAGGTGGACAAAGTATGTCCTATAAGTGCTGGGAGGTGGACAAAGTATGTCCTCCAAGTGCTGGACGTTGGACAAAGTATGTCCTCCAAGTGCTGGGAGGTGGGCAAAGTATGTCCTCCAAGTGCTGGACGTAGGACAAAGTATGTCCTCCAAGTGCTGGGAGGTGGACAAAGTATGTCCTCCAAGTGCTGGGCATTGGACAAAGTATGTCCTTTTTATGTTCGGAAACTCTTGGCACCGAGTGACAGCTTCCTTTTTCCAAGCATGAAAAATGCACTATACAACAGCATTATACAACAGAAACAAGTCGATAGAAGGGAAGACACTAGACGACAGAAAGAAGTAGATAGTAGGTAACACACTAGACAACAGAAAGAAGTAGATAGTAGGTAACACACTAGACAACAGAAAGAAGTAGATAGTAGGTAACACACTAGACAACAGAAAGAAGTAGATAGTAGGTAACACACTAGACAACAGAAAGAAGTAGATAGTAGGTAACACACTAGACAACAGAAAGATGTAGATAGTAGGTAACACACTAGACAACAGAAAGAAGTAGATAGTAGGTAACACACTAGACAACAGAAAGATGTAGATAGTAGGTAACACACTAGACAACAGAAAGAAGTAGATAGTAGGTAACACACTAGACAACAGAAAGAAGTAGATAGTAGGTAACACACTAGACAACAGAAAGATGTAGATAGTAGGTAACACACTAGACAACAGAAAGATGTAGATAGTAGGTAACACACTAGACAACAGAAAGATGTAGATAGTAGGTAACACACTAGACAACAGAAAGAAGTAGATAGTAGGTAACACACTAGACAACAGAAAGAAGTAGATAGTAGGTAACACACTAGACAACAGAAAGAAGTAGATAGTAGGTAACACACTAGACAACAGAAAGAAGTAGATAGTAGGTAACACACTAGACAACAGAAAGAAGTAGATAGTAGGTAACACACTAGACAACAGAAAGAAGTAGATAGTAGGTAACACACTAGACGACAGAAAGAAGTAGATAGTAGGTAACACACTAGACAACAGAAAGAAGTAGATAGTAGGTAACACACTAGACAACAGAAAGAAGTAGATAGTAGGTAACACACTAGACAACAGAAAGAAGTAGACAGTAGGTAACACACTAGACAACAGAAAGAAGTAGATAGTAGGTAACACACTAGACAACAGAAAGAAGTAGATAGTAGGTAACCACACTAGACAACAGAAAGAAGTAGATAGTAGGTAACACACTTAGACAACAGAAAGAAGTAGATAGTAGGTAACACACTAGACAACAGAAAGAAGTAGATAGTAGGTAACACACTAGACAACAGAAAGAAGTAGATAGTAGGTAACACACTAGACAACAGAAAGAAGTAGATAGTAGGTAACACACTAGACAACAGAAAGAAGTAGATAGTAGGTAACACACTAGACAACAGAAAGAAGTAGACAGTAGGTAACACACTAGACAACAGAAAGATGTAGATAGTAGGTAACACACTAGACAACAGAAAGAAGGTAGATAGTAGGTAACACACTAGACAACAGAAAGAAGTAGATAGTAGGTAAACACACTAGACAACAGAAAGAAGTAGATAGTAGGTAACACACTAGACAACAGAAAGAAGTAATAGTAGGTAACACACTAGACAACAGAAAGAATGTAGATAGTAGTAACACACTAGACAACAGAAAAGAAGTAGATAGTAGGTAACACACTAGACAACAGAAAAGAAGTAGATAGTGGTAACACACTAGAACAACAAAAGAGTTAGATAGTAGGTAACACACTAGAACAACAGAAAGAAGTAGATAGTAGGTAACACACTAGACAACAGAAAGAAGTAGATAGTAGGTAACACACTAGACAACAGAAAGAAGTAGATAGTAGGTACACACTAGACACAGAAAAGAAGTAGATAGTAAGGTACACACTATGATAACAGAAAGAAGTAGATAGTAGGTAACACACTAGACAACAGAAAGAAGTAGATAGTAGGTACACACTAGACAACAGAAAGAGTAGATAGTAGTAACACACTAGACAGACAGAAAGAAGTAGATAGTAGGTAACACACTAGAACAACAGAAAGAAGTAGATAGGTAACACACTAGACAACAGAAAGAAGTAGACAGAAGGGGACAGACTAGACAACAGAAACAGGTAGATAGAAGGGGACGGAGTAGACAACAGAAAGAAGTAGATAGTAGGTAACACACTAGACAACAGAAAGAAGTAGACAGTAGGTAACACACTAGACAACAGAAAGAAGTAGATAGTAGGTAACACACTAGACAACAGAAAGAAGTAGATAGTAGGTAACACACTAGACAACAGAAAGAAGTAGATAGTAGGTAACACACTAGACAACAGAAAGAAGTAGATAGTAGGTAACACACTAGACAACAGAAAGAAGTAGATAGTAGGTAACACACTAGACAACAGAAAGAAGTAGATAGTAGGTAACACACTAGACAACAGAAAGAAGTAGACAGTAGGTAACACACTAGACAACAGAAAGAAGTAGATAGTAGGTAACACACTAGACAACAGAAAGAAGTAGACAGTAGGTAACACACTAGACAACAGAAAGAAGTAGATAGTAGGTAACACACTAGACAACAGAAAGAAGTAGATAGTAGGTAACACACTAGACAACAGAAAGAAGTAGATAGTAGGTAACACACTAGACAACAGAAAGAAGTAGATAGTAGGTAACACACTAGACAACAGAAAGAAGTAGATAGTAGGTAACACACTAGACAACAGAAAGAAGTAGATAGTAGGTAACACACTAGACAACAGAAAGAAGTAGATAGTAGGTACACACTAGACAACAGAAAGAAGTAGATAGTAGGTAACACACTAGACAACAGAAAGAAGTAGATAGTAGGTAACACACTAGACAACAGAAAGAAGTAGACAGTAGGTAACACACTAGACAACAGAAAGAAGTAGATAGTAGGTAACACACTAGACAACAGAAAGAAGTAGATAGTAGGTAACACACTAGACAACAGAAAGAAGTAGATAGTAGGTAACACACTAGACAACAGAAAGAAGTAGATAGTAGGTAACACACTAGACAACAGAAAGAAGTAGATAGTAGGTAACACACTAGACAACAGAAAGAAGTAGATAGTAGGTAACACACTAGACAACAGAAAGAAGTAGATAGTAGGTAACACACTAGACAACAGAAAGAAGTAGATAGTAGGTAACACACTAGACAACAGAAAGAAGTAGACAGTAGGTAACACACTAGACAACAGAAAGAAGTAGATAGTAGGTAACACACTAGACAACAGAAAGAAGTAGATAGTAGGTAACACACTAGACAACAGAAAGAAGTAGATAGTAGGTAACACACTAGACAACAGAAAGAAGTAGACAGAAGGTAACACACTAGACAACAGAAAGAAGTAGATAGTAGGTAACACACTAGACAACAGAAAGAAGTAGATAGTAGGTAACACACTAGACAACAGAAAGAAGTAGACAGTAGGTAACACACTAGACAACAGAAAGAAGTAGACAGTAGGGGAACAGACTAGACAACAGAAAGAAGTAGATAGAAGGGGACGGAGTAGACAACAGAAAGAAGTAGATAGTAGGTAACACACTAGACAACAGAAAGAAGTAGATAGTAGGTAACACACTAGACAACAGAAAGAAGTAGATAGTAGGTAACACACTAGACAACAGAAAGAAGTAGACAGAAGGGGACAGACTAGAAAACAGAAACAGGTAGATAGAAGGGGACGGAGTAGACAACAGAAAGAAGTAGACAGAAGGTAACACACTAGACAACAGAAAGAAGTAGATAGTAGGTAACACACTAGACAACAGAAAGAAGTAGATAGTAGGTAACACACTAGACAACAGAAAGAAGTAGATAGTAGGTAACACACTAGACAACAGAAAGAAGTAGATAGTAGGTAACACACTAGACAACAGAAAGAAGTAGACAGAAGGTAACACACTAGACAACAGAAAGAAGTAGATAGTAGGTAACACACTAGACAACAGAAAGAAGTAGATAGTAGGTAACACACTAGACAACAGAAAGAAGTAGATAGTAGGTAACACACTAGACAACAGAAAGAAGTAGATAGTAGGTAACACACTAGACAACAGAAAGAAGTAGACAGTAGGTAACACACTAGACAACAGAAAGAAGTAGACAGAAGGGGACAGACTAGAAAACAGAAACAGGTAGATAGAAGGGGACGGAGTAGACAACAGAAAGAAGGTGATAAAATAGACACACTAGACAACAGACAACAGTAGATAGAATAGACACACTTGAGAACATAAAGAAGTAGATAGAATAGACACACTAGACAACTCACAGAAGCGTAGTAGATGAGGATGCCACTCACATATTCTAGCAGTCTGACCACGGTTTTAGATTCACTCGGGGGGGGGGGGGTATAGGGTGTCAGGCATTGGTAGTACCTTTGGTAAGGATGGCTGTCACTCCCTTTTCAAGGGACCATCCCCCACTGGTCCAAGCCGAACATCCAGCTCATGCCTGTGGCTCCTAGTAGCTGTCAGCATGCGACAGCGCCACCCCTCGGGAAACAGCTTTGACAGGCTGGCTAAACCAGGCGTTGGTAGCTGATTTGGTGTCAAACTGATCCGTCAATTAGGGTGTGCCTACCCAGCATATGCAGAAAGGATTCGGCAGACTGAAGAAATCATTCCTGATTCAACAGGCAAGACGGCGTTTACCTGCAAAGCGTTGTGGAGCGTAATGAGCACGGCAAGGCACGTAGATCGCCCTGGTCATCCACTGCATCTGTATTCATCTCCAGTCGTCTTGACTTGTCTTGCCACTAGACTCAGATGGACTCGGGCAAGAGAGTGAGGTCGACGAATTGTGCAACTCTGTAATATAATAAAAACGTCCCTACCCTTTCCTAAGCATTGACTTCCTTAAAAATAAACAAACCCTTACAATTACTGTTTAAGTAACTTGCTTAGGTAGGAATAGAAAATAAAACAGCGATAGACTGACCGTGGCACAGCTAAATTTAATTTGGCTTATTTTCTCTCCCGTACCTGGCCAATCCCGGCGAGGGGGAAAACAAAGACTGAAGCGGCCATTTCTAGTCAAGAGAGCACACAAGAAAGTCGACCTTTCCCTTCGGGGAGAAGGTATTTTGCCTTAGAAATATATCAGTCTCTGCAACTATTGGTATGTTATATCTACATTATTAAAATGTATTCATGTATTTTTATAAAGTACATATACCAGTGTGTTAATTAAGAATTAATTAGAATGATAATTCAACAGTTCTTGTAAGCTAGAGTCTGATTTTATTTTTACCAATGAAACACAGGTGGGCGCCACGCTGTAATTTTTCCTATGTCATACAATATCAAATCCCTATGTTAATATCTTTTATAGGCATTATGAACTTATATCTAATAGTGCTTATCTATAAAGATTATGTGTAATGTAGAGTATCAACTCTCGTCAGAAACTCTTCTCAAATTAGGAACAGACTCCTGATTCATACCTCAAAGAAGAAATCTCGTTTCTGTCAATTTCATATTCCTATGTTAAAACTTCTATGCATTGTGAATTATGTCTCAATATCTATGCTTAGAAATCTGCAAATAATCTATGGACTATAGAAAGGAAATTTTATCCATGCGGGGACATACAAATGATTACGCGTATTCCTGACTCTTAGTCAGGGGATAAAATACTTCGCCACATCATAATCTGTAACTTGGAACTATAGGCTAAATTTTAGTACCATCCTTTTGTTAACAGATTAGTAACCAGTCCATAAGAGGAGGGACATGTAATCATTTCATAAAATATTGCTAGGGAGATGCCATGTTGGAGAATATAAATTCAAAAACAATTAAAGTAAACGCGTGATATAAATGAATCTTCGGATAGGATGTACCTTCAATCCGCATCACCTCACTGTAGTAGGAACAGAAGCGAAGATTGATGTGAATAAATTGCTTGAATAATAGCAGTCCTTGACAAAATATATCACAGCGACTACTATCCTCATCTGCTGTACGCAGTGGGGGAAAACAATGTATGTTTTAGTTATGGATTAACCCCTGAGAAAATCCAAAAACAAAGGCTCCCTGCATCAGCATTATGATTAATTATTATGTAGGATTATCATGTACTTGATATCAGAAAAATGGACATGTATGTGTTTTTTTTTCTGGTATGAGAATTTTCCCTGTTCTGATTGTTACTTTCTACTGTGGGAATTGTCACCAACTGGCTGGTGTTAGATCCCAGATGGGCAACCACTCAGCCAAAATCATTTTCTTCTACTGGTGGTTAGTTCTGGATGTAGTTTGAGATCCCCTAACTCTGTCAGAAGGGACTAATTACCACTGACTAATCCCAGAGAGAAAACGTGGAACAAATGTCTGTTATGCTGATTTAAGACACTGTCCCTGATACTCAAGAAAACAGCCAAGAAGTGGTTCGTTGAAGATAGAATATATCTATATAGGTTTGGCTGTACTTGGTATCACCAGAAGTGAGAAAGGAGGAGTTAAGACATGCAACGTAATCTGGTTACTTATGACTGCATAGGCAAGATACCTCCCGGACATAGATTCCCACTTCTGGACAATATGTGTGAACCCCCACTAAATGATACAATAATGTGTGTACTTGATTACGCTACACAAACATTTATAAACATTTAGAATTATACGGACAAATTGAGTTTTAAAATACAACAACTGTGTTTATTATTTCTAATCTTGATGATCATATGATGATGATGATTATATTATGGTATACGTAACTTAAGAGGTCACATAGGTCATGCTTCCCCCAGTGAGACGCAGTTCACTGTCAGATTGAAGGAGTCCAAATTGGTCCCTCACAAGGCTAAGTCACTTCCTGATATGGGTTGTTGACTGTTCATTGCTCCTAAGAGATCTGGAATGAAACGAACGGAGATGGGTAGTATCTACGTCTACACATCTCAAACATATGTCTATACATTCTTATAAACATACATTCAAGTCATAATATATGATGGTATGATGATATATATATATATATATATATATATATATATATATATATATATATATATATATATATATATATATATATATATATATATATATGATTGCATGTTACATAAACATATATCCGTTCTAAATAAATAAATATGTATGTATATATTCATAAAACTATTTAGAACATCTATAGCTTAAAACATACATATTCACATACATTTATGTAATGCAGTGTTTCCCATATAAGTTCACCTCACTTTCTCCCTTTCTGATTCATTCATTCCGTCTTGTCGGAAGGACTGGTCGCACAGTACCTGTCGAACATTAAATGCCTTCCCTGAATCTGTCTGGGATATTGAAAGTCCTAAGTCATGTCTGTCCTCATGCAGACATCATGCAGACAAGGTGAACTGGTGCCATTCCTCAAACCAAGTGGTTTCACCACAATCTTGGTAGGCACTCAAAGTGTTGGTCCAAATAATCAACGTTAATTTGGACGCTATCAAGAGACTGGTAGCTCTCAGGAATTTCTCCTAAGTAGTCAGTCTCCCCAATGTTTAACATCATACAGGATGAATCAAAATGTATCTCCTGTACATGCATAAGCCACACGCTCATGTAGCTTGGATAATGGGTTTCTCCAAATTATCACATACAACAAATCAGACAACCAAGTGGTGAATAAAAGAAGAAGATAAAGTTCACAGTGTAATAGTAAATCTAGAAACTGGAACATTAAGTACAAAGAAAATCCACCAGTGTAAAGTTTGGGAGAATATGTAGAAACAGGAAACTACACAAGCCTTCAGACTAGCAGACAAATCAGAATAATGATATTACCTGGGTTTAGCTAGGAAATCCTGTCATACGACGTTGTATCGAAGTAACAAAACGAGAGGGTAATCTCTCACCAGAAATTAAAATTCCGGCTTCCTGGTACGCTATTGTGAATGCGTCTGAAGTCTTGCTGGCCACTGCTCATAGTTTTATTCTCTCCGTTCCTGGCTAGTTTTCACGTTGGCTAATTAATATATCCCCTATTAATTAACTCCGCCTATTCTATTTCATGTAGGATGAGTTACCGAGATGGATTAAGTGCCAAATTCTTTTCACCCCTCCTCCTTTCCTGTGGACGGTAGTTTCATGTGTCAATCAAATTTACCGAGGCCCCGCCACGCCTGAAACAATGAAACATGCTTTGGCGGCAATGCAGTTGCGTCATTATATTCCAATAGGCTATTAACACCCGCCTTCCTGGGTTGCTGGCAGAAATGTGTCAGCCCTGTGTTCCTACTTTGCCCCGTATTGCGGATAGGTGTTAAGCCTGCATTATATTGCCGTCTTTGGATCACACGGATTTTCCCCTGAGTAGCACTGCCATGTATTATTTCAGACGGGTCTGGCTGACCCTCTTATCTCCCATTCTGCCGTGGCTGGTTCACACGTTAGGTCATGTTAACCGTAAGGTGTTAGGTGCCAGTCCCTATTCCAACCGCAGGATTCTAAACTATTCTAAACTAACACGTCAATCTCCACTGACTGGCTCCGCGATGTATCAACTCGTCCCCAGCACAGATTTCACACTTTGCCGTCTTTCACTTCCCTGGTACTGAAAACAGTGAGTTTTCAACCTTTGATAGCACCCGCCGACTGGTGCCGTGGTGTCTGGGTTTTACATTTGATCTGGACATCAAAGCTTTCTCAGACCTAGCATTACAGAAATGATGGGGCGTGCGTGGTCAAAATGTAATTTTCTCTTGTTTTCAATCTCTGTTAGTTTTTCCTTATTCTTTGGTTAGGGACTAGATTATTTTCTGGTGGACAATTATTCTTTTACTTAGAGAATGATAGAATAATTCTTGTGGGCTCTTTAATTCCTTTCAAACTTGTGTAATTCTGATGCTGTCGGGGCTGTCCCGTCACATAGCTTCCCAATTTAAGTAGGTTCATTAATGAAGCCTATAACAGAGCCTCGGCAGCATTCAAGAATGTATCTAAGTACTCTCCATTCCAGAAGTACCTCCAAGTCTGGTTTCCCAATATTCCTTGTGGCAGTGGGGTGTCCGGTGAGTCCAAAAAGACATCCCATGTCCATTCTCCCAGGACAAATCTTGCAAATCTTTGCTCCTGGTGTTGTGTCGGATTTCCGGGCTATTGCTCGGTAATGTCCTGTCCTCTGAAGGTTTTACTTTTTCCCAGCCGGGAATTTGCAAAATGTATAACAAGATTCTCCTGCGCCGCAGAGAGACTGTTATTATCCACTTGTCCTATAAGCAGAGGAAGTGCCATCAGTGTTTTCTTGAAAGAATTGGTCGCAGTAATGTTGCTCCATTTTCTTTTCCTCCGTTGGGCAAAGATCATAATAAAATCCTTCAATCTCCTCCTTTTGGCAGGAAATTTGCTTAACATCATAATGTTATGATGTGCATTCAACTCATACTTGCCTCTTTCTTTGTAGGGCGTCCGTTTACTCCCTTCTGATTTAAGAGTTTTCTTCCCTTGATAATTCTTTATCCAGGTGAGTTCCTCTTCAACAGAGTTCCATTTTGACTCTGTGTTTGAAAGTATTAGGCTAGTAGAAGTTGTCCAGCTTTGAGAAATCATGTTCCCCAAGAACTGTGAATTTGTATCACTCCTTGTAGAAGTATACATAAACTGCTGTTCTACCCATCCAACATTGGTTGAAGTGAAAGGTAAACAAGGTCCTGAGTGTTGAGTATACCAACCGCTCCTGGCTTGTTCCGCTGCAGAGTCAATCAACTGTGATCTCCTGTTAGCTTCAGCTGTGTTGATGATAGGTATTACCTTCATCCTGTCCAAAGAAGTATTTTCTTCTTTGTTGTTAGCAGACATGTTTATCGTCCCTGAATCAGAGTCCGTGGTATAACCTACATGAATGCTTTGTGTATCTTGAATTCCCTTTTTGAAAGACTCCAAGATACTGACATCGTAAGAATTCTCCTCCGTGTCTTGATTGTCCTCCATGGCCGGGCTCTCTTGTGCCAAGTCCAATTGAGGTATTCTCTCCCTGGTCTGGTTTTCTTGTGCCAAATCCAATAGAAGTGAATGTTGTGAGGTGTCATTTTCAATGCCATCTCCCACCTGAGATAAGTAATTCATACTGATAATTTTTTCATCTTGTGTGGCCACACAGAAAGAAACACTGGAATCCTGTTTTACATCAATTCCAGTCTCAGTTGAATTCATTTCCACTCCTAGTTTCTCTGAACTGAAGGGAATAAAAGAGTCGGGTAAAGTTTCGCCTTCGATCTCTTTAATAGTTTTCCTCAGGTCCTCCTCCTCCTGGATTTTCCTCCTTTGGGAAGTCTTAGGAAGCTCCTGAGATTGCTGGGTTGCCAAGCCATCTAATCCGCTTTTATTGCGCTGTAAACATTTATCACGTTTGTGACTGTTTATTGTACGCTTGGTACATTTATTCCTATTCCGTTTATTTTTAGGAATAGGCGAGGAAGGAAGCATCTGCCTTTCTGTGCCCAAGTTTTTGTTTTTCTGAGCCATGGGGATTTGCAAAGAAATGCATGCCTCTTCTTTGTGACGGTCAGCTTCCCTGCTTTCTATCAGAGTTTCGGCTTGAGTGATTGGCTTTTCCTCAATCGAGCTGGTAGATTCCTCCACGTTCAGTATTTCAATTTGCTTCTTCATCTCATCTTCTTCAGCTTTGTGACGCATATCTGCTTCCAATTCTGCAAGTCTTTTCATCATCTGTTCGTCCTCTTTGTCCCACCATTCCATTTCATCTCTAATAAATAGTTCTAGCTTCTCTCCTATTAAGCCGAGCCTTATGCCCCATCCTCTAGCGGACTCTAAGAAATCTGTGCGTGCATCCATGATCTCTTTACAGCTTAAACTCAGGTAAGTAATTATATTATTACCCTACAGAGAGCTAGTCAGATTTATGCTAGAGCAGGATAGTGACAAGAGGAACTGACACTGCTATGAGACTGATAGTAGTGAATTTGAGTGAGAAAGATGATTCAAAGCAGTCCGTCATACACTGAAGTAATTATGCATTATCAAATTATTCATGATTAAATCAAATGATAAAGCATGTAATCAAAAAATCATCAAGTAAATCATCAATAAACTAATTAATGTGATTATTAATGCTACAGTGGTGAATGAAGTAAATTAACTCATATGATATTATCCGTTATTAACTTTTTAACAAGTTATTTAAATTCTACAAACTTCCCTAGAAACAAATTCCTAAGTTAATACTTAGCAAATGTTATGGGTGAAGAATGAAAGAATGATTAATGAAAATCAATAGTCTAGAATTTATTCTCTGATTCTCTCATGGATGAGAATTCCTAATATGTCAAAATCTTGCTTACGATCGAGCAAGCTAATACGTTAGAAATAAATAATAACTAACTAATGCTGCTAAGAATGTAAGTGAGAATGACTTAGGTTCTATCCCCGGGCAAAACCAGAATAATACCAGACTAACAGATTTGAAATAGGTTCGTTCCTTGCGAGCGAACCAAAGTGTTCTAGGGTTTACTCCCGGATTCTATAGCGGACGAGCAGACCAATATGTCACCAACTGGCTGGTGTTAGATCCCAGATGGGCAACCACTCAGCCAAAATCATTTTCTTCTACTGGTGGTTAGTTCTGGATGTAGTTTGAGATCCCCTAACTCTGTCAGAAGGGACTAATTACCACTGACTAATCCCAGAGAGAAAACGTGGAACAAATGTCTGTTATGCTGATTTAAGACACTGTCCCTGATACTCAAGAAAACAGCCAAGAAGTATCTCGTTGAAGATAGAATATATCTATATAGATTTGGCTGTACTTGGTATCACCAGAAGTGAGAAAGGAGGAGTTAAGACATGCAACGTAATCTGGTTACTTATGACTGCATAGGCAAGATACCTCCCGGACATAGATTCCCACTTCTGGACAATATGCGTGAACCCCCACTAAATGATACAATAATGTGTGTACTTGATTACGCTACACAAACATTTATAAACATTTAGAATTATACGGACAAATTGAGTTTTAAAATACAACAACTGTGTTTATTATTTCTAATCTTGATGATCCTATGATGATGATAATTATATTATGGTATACGTAACTTAAGAGGTCACATAGGTCATGCTTCCCCCAGTGAGACGCAGTTCACTGTCAGATTGAAGGAGTCCAAATTGGTCCCTCACAAGGCTAAGTCACTTCCTGATATGGGTTGTTGACTGTCCATTTCTCCTAAGAGATCTGGAATGAAACGAACGGAGATGGGTAGTATCTACGTCTACACATCTCAAACACATATGTCTATACATTCTTATAAACATACATTCAAGTCATAATATATGATGGTATGATGATATATATATATGATTGCATGTTACATAAACATATATCCGTTCTAAATAAATAAATATGTATGTATATATTCATAAAACTATTTAGAACATCTATAGCTTAAAACATACATATTCACATACATTTATGTAATGCAGTGTTTCCCATATAAGTTCACCTCACTTTCTCCCTTTCTGATTCATTCATTCCGTCTTGTCGGAAGGACTGGTCGCACAGTACCTGTATAACATTAAATGCCTTCCCTGAATCTGTCTGGGATATTGAAAGTCCTAAGTCATGTCTGTCCTCATGCAGACATCATGCAGACAAGGTGAACTGGTGCCATTCCTCAAACCAAGTGGTGAATAAAAGAAGAAGATAAAGTTCACAGTGTAATGGTAAATCTAGAAACTGGAACATTAAGTACAAAGAAAATCCACCAGTGTAAAGTTTGGGAGAATATGTAGAAACAGGAAACTACACAAGCCTTCAGACTAGCAGACAAATCAGAATAATGATATTACCTGGGTTTAGCTAGGAAATCCTGTCATACGACGTTGTATCGAAGTAACAAAACGAGAGGGTAATCTCTCACCAGAAATTAAAATTCCGGCTTCCCTGGTACGCTATTGTGAATGCGTCTGAAGTCTTGCTGGCCACTGCTCATAGTTTCCACGTTGGCTAATTAATATATCCCCTATTAATTAACTCCGCCTATTCTATTTCATGTAGGATGAGTTACCGAGATGGATTAAGTGCCAAATTCTTTTCACCCCTCCTCCTTTCCCGTGGACGGTAGTTTCATGTGTCAATCAAATTTACCGAGGCCCCGCCACGCCTGAAACAATGAAACATGCTTTGGCGGCAATGCAGTTGCGTCATTACATTCCAATAGGCTATTAACACCCACCTTCCTGGGTTGCTGGCAGAAATGTGTCAGCCCTGTGTTCCTACTTTGCCCCGTATTGCGGATAGGTGTTAAGCCTGCATTATATTGCCGTCTTTGGATCACACGGATTTTCCCCTGAGTAGCACTGCCATGTATTATTTCAGACGGGTCTGGCTGACCCTCTTATCTCCCATTCTGCCGTGGCTGGTTCACACGTTAGGTCATGTTAACCGTAAGGTGTTAGGTGCCAGTCCCTATTCCAACCGCAGGATTCTAAACTATTCTAAACTAACACGTCAATCTCCACTGACTGGCTCCGCGATGTATCAACTCGTCCCCAGCACAGATTTCACACTTTGCCGTCTTTCACTTCCCTGGTACTGAAAACAGTGAGTTTTCAACCTTTGATAGCACCCGCCGACTGGTGCCGTGGTGTCTGGGTTTTACATTTGATCTGGACATCAAAGCTTTCTCAGACCTAGCATTACAGAAATGATGGGGCGTGCATGGTCAAAATGTAATTTTCTCTTGTTTTCAATCTCTGTTAGTTTTTCCTTATTCCTTGGTTGGGAACTAGATTATTTTCTGGTGGACAATTATTCTTTTACTTAGAGAATGATAGAATAATTCTTGTGGGCTCTTTAATTCCTTTCAAACTTGTGTAATTCTGATGCTGCCGGGGCTGTCCCGTCACAGGAATATACATTTTAATGTTGCACCTTGGGATTAGAGGATGTTGATGTAAGAATCCTTGTGCACGACAGTACTTAAAAAGCCAATGTTGAATAGCTTTGGGAAGACGCGGCATTAGAAACCACAGAGATTCTGTATAGGATATTCTCTTCAAGTAATGAGAGAGACAATATCAACATATTGGATGGACAGAATGACTTCACTCATCTAATAGTCCCAGTAACAACAGAACATAAAATAAAGTGGGAAAATACCTTACTCACTATTAAGAGTCAGAATGGCTCTACTCAGCAATG
This sequence comes from Cepaea nemoralis, assembly GCA_014155875.1. NCBI lineage: Eukaryota > Metazoa > Mollusca > Gastropoda > Stylommatophora > Helicidae > Cepaea > Cepaea nemoralis. The sequence goes on along the minus strand of JACEFZ010003327.1, from coordinate 834,134 downwards.
AGGGACAGTGGAACGTTGACACCCACTCCTTTCCCCTTCTCCCCTTGTTGTTTTGTATTTGTGTTTGTAATTGTGTTGTAAACCTTTTACCATAACACAGTAGGTTAATGCTAGTGTTGTATTCTTTGTCATCCCTTTTCTATAGAAGAGAAGCAGGTGGTGGTTGAATGTGGTGGGACTATATCACTAAACCTGGATCCTGGGTCAACAGCCAGAAAGTGAATGTCCTAACCATAGTCTGCATCTAGAAATACCCATGGACTGCTGCGCTCAATAGCTCCATAGCGAGCAACAGATAAATTAGAAGACAACTGACTGGGTGAGTGATTAAGTCCTATTTTAGTAGGAATATCCAGGATGGACTTCAAGATCTAATAATCTACAAAGATGAAGATCATCAGAGTACTGACAACAGTGTATCGTTTGCGTTACTTCTGAGAAGTATCACCTATGGCCTCATCATTCAACCAAGTCAGTGAAACTGGGACAATCCTTCTAGTAAGTTACTAAAACTAGCAACAGTGAGTAACCTTCAACTGTTGGTTGGATTACCAAGTTAATATCCACAATGGATAAGTCTTCGAAAGAACATCTCACAGCTGCAACAGTCAAACATAAGGTTCCAGCCATGCAACCCCAAGTTCTAGCTATGAACACCAACTCAAAATGGGAGAAGACACTGAACCACATAAGCCAATACAACCAAGGTACAAACTTAATATCATCTGAAACATAACTACGAAACCAGATTACCTCAAGGTTCCAAACCCTGAACACCATCAGATAAAAGACCATATGAAAGCAGCTAAATGTCTCTACATCAGCAACAAGAGGAATCATCCAATTGTTTGCAAACCTGTTACTGTGCTGGATTTATTCATCTGTGGATATATGTAAGTATATATCAATTGTGGCCCTAGTCACAGATACTACCATGAGATGCCTCTCAGTCATATAAAGTTCTACACTGGACTAGATAACAACGACTAACTCTTTGCTGGTCCAATGTCAACCCAAATGCCATGGGTTATAGACTCGCGACTTGGTGGGTGTAAAATCTTTGTTGAACTACTTGGGATTCTGATATTAAAAGCAGAGCAGCTGAATGGACGTCTACTTGGCACCATGTATGGTGAGATGGTAAAGTACCTTCTGCAGAGCTTAAGTGGAAATTCCGGAAAGTTAGACCAACCTGAGGCCCCAAATTTAAAAAAAAGACACCGAGCTTACTGCAACAGAGTACTCGAATATTCTAGCCCGCGGAGGGATTTGTGATTGTGTGTAATTTCTATTCTTGGATTATAAAGTATGATTTGCACCAGCCAATTACCAGTGACTAAATAGTAAGAACATAACTGAGTACATTAATTCGGTACCCAGATAATGGGGAAAAGGATCTAATCGACAGCAAAGGTGAACCCATAACCGCACACCAGGAGATAGACTCGATTAATTAATTTAATTAGTACAAAATGCTGTTTATGTGTTGGTAATTTTTTTCTGAAGGTAACAGGTCAGTAGTTTTTTCCAATGGTATAGATGGTATAGTATTTTGACACCAACTCATTATTTTTAACAATGAGAGAATGGTAAAAGGTTTCAGAAACATGTTATGTTGGGTTCTATTTAATATCTTTATTTGCCTTAATTATGAGGGAAAATGAAAGTAGACCCAATTTGTGGTTGCTGTGTTGTTTGTAATAACATTGTTGTTTTTTTGGGGTCACTGGGTACTATATTGTAATAATGCAATGAATCCCATGCCTGTCTGAAAATGCATAGTGTTTATTACACCTCTCTCTCTCTCTCTCTCTCTCTCTCTCTCTCTCTCTCTCTCTCTATATATATATATATATATATATATATATATATATATATATATATATATATATATATATATATATATATATATATATGTAACTGCAGATCTTGAGTTAATACCTGAACTGTTTGTCCAAAATGTTGTGTACATCAAGTAAATGTGGTTTCCAACAAGTGGTTGTTTATATGTTGTGAGCAATCAATATCCTTCTAGCACTATAGTTAATTTAAAGGGTGATGAAGTGGGAAGGGAAACCTACACACAGATGCCATTGTTTCAAGGATTGAACTCTTTTCTCCTGGGATTTGTGGTAAATATCCCTGATCACCCTGCATTCTAACCAGTGACCAGAGAATCAATAAAACCCCCTAGACATTGTAACGAAATATTCAAAGGAATTAAAATCCACATCCCACAAACTCTTCCTCACTTTAATTCAATTCATCGCGCCAGTCATTCTTCATCCAGCGTCATATATTACCTTCAAGCCATGTGGCGATGGGCGAGTGGCGAAGCGGCAGGTTTGGGTACACTGGCAGCCGTAGTCGCAGACCTGCACACAGGCAGCTCATACCACATGGCCGTCTTCTACTGACCGGAGCAGCAGTGGGATTCGGCAGCCCCCTGAGCGACTAACCAGCCCTCTATAGGAACACACTGCTCACCCCCATAGCATGAGGAAGGGGCTAGAAAAGGTGCCCTAAACATTGTCTGCTTCATCTTTACCTAACCAGCTAGCCGCGGTTGGTGGGTACCCTATACTGCTGTCGACATACACATAAAGAAAAAACAGGTAAAGCTAAAAGGCAGCCCATATTCCCTTAACAATCGGAACTTGGAATGTACGCACCCTACTTGACAGAGACGGCGCGTCGGGTCCAGAGAGACGAACAGCACTGATTGGAAGAGAGCTGAGCGGGTACAACATCGACATTGCAGCCTTGAGCGAGACACGACTTGCAGAAGAAGGCCAAATCTGTGAAGTAGGTGCTGGTACAGATTTTTCTGGAGTGGAAGGAAAAGCGAGGAAAGACGCCAATCCGGTGTGGGATATGCCATTAAGTCGGCTCTGGCTGGCAAACTAGCTGGATTTCCAAAGCACCAACTATCACCAATGAAGATTATGTCAAGAACACATTTTATGAGGACCTGCACAATATACTAACATCTGTTCTCAAAGGAGACAAACTTATACTCCTTGGGGATTTCAATGTCAGAGTAGGCACGGACACCACCTCTTGGAGTGGCATTATTGGAAAGCACGGAGTTGGAAATTGTAACAGCAATGGACTCCTTCTCCTTCAGACATGTGCCGAACAGGATCTCCTGATTACAACACAATTTTCCGTCTTCCCATGAGAAATAGGACATCATGGATGCACCCTCGCTCGAAACACTGGCACCTCATTGACTATGTTATCGTCAGGAGGAGTGACAGACAAGACGTTCGGGTGACAAAATCCATGTGTGGTGCCGAATGTTGGACAGACCATCGTCTCATTATCTCGAAAATAAACATACACATCAAACCACCGCGGCGTCCTCAAGGGGTAACAATGCAAAAAAAACAAACAACAACAACAACAACTAAATTTCACACGCCTAAACAGCAAGAAAATGCAGCTGTCGTTTGAAAATATACTGGAAAACCGCCTCAAGCCCAATGCTGAAGCTAAACAGGATGCAGAAACAGAATGGAGAGCCCTAAAGGACATAATTTACAACACTGCTATGGAAATCCTGGGTCCAGCCCCGGAAAGCATAAAGACTGGTTTTATGAAAATTCCGAAGACATCAACCAATTGCTGGCCGAGAAACATCTTCTCCTCAAGGCACATTTGAATGACCCGAAGTCAACATAAAAAAAAAGATTCCTTCAAGAACATTCAGAGAGTAGAGCAGCAGAAACTTCGGCACACGCGGGACTCCTGGCTGAGCAGCAAAGCTGATGAAATTCAAGGCTTTGCTGGCAAACATGATATGAAAAACTTCTACGACTCACTGAAAGCGGTCTATGGTTCTATATCACCAGGCATAGTTCCCATCCTCAGTGCAGATGGGGGAACATTGGTCACCGATAAGAAAGAAATCCTTCAACACTCGGCAGAGCATTTCAGCAACATCTTAAATGCAACTTCCTTCTTCGATGATGAAACCATCAACAGCCTTCCTCAAGTTCCCACTAATGATACACTTGATGACTTGCCAACCATAGTGGAAGTAAACAAAGCCATCCAGCAACTCTCCAGTGGCAAGGCACCTGGTCCTGACTCTATCCCAGCAGAGATATACACGGCAGGTGGACCGGTTCTAACAGAGCAGCTTCACCAAGTCTTCACAAACATATGGGTGAACGAGACCATGCCACACGATTTCAAGGACGCGTCAATAATCCACCTTTACAAATGTAAAGGTAACCGCCAAACATGTGACAACCACCGAGGGATCTCCTTGCTTTCAATTGCAGGGAAGATACTCGCCAGAATTCTTCTCAATCTCCTCACAGCCCATCTCGATCAAGGTCTTCTTCCTGAGAATCAACGTGGCTTCAGAAAAGAACAAGGAACTGTTGACATGATTTTCGCTGCAAGGCAGCTGCAAGAGAAATGTCAGGAACAGAACTCTGAAACGTTCTCCACTTTCATTGACCTTACCAAGGTTTTTGATACAGTCAGCAGAGAAGGACTGTGGAAGATTATGGCACAATATGGCTGTCCACGAAATTTTGTCCAAATAGTGCGGCTATTTCATGATGGCATGCAGGAAAGAGTACAGGAAAATGGTGAACTGTCTGAGCCCTTTCCTGTCACCAATGGGGTGAAGCAAGGATGTGTCCTGGCACCAACACTGTTCAGCCTCACGTTTTCAGCTATGAGGACGAATGCCTTCGAGAACAACGACATTGGAATAGATATAAACTACCGCATGGCTGGAAAATTATTCAGTCTCAGACGGCTGAAAGCTAAAACCAAAATTAACAGCGACACCGTCAGAGAGCTCCTGTTTGCTGATGAATGCGCTCTATATGCCAACTCAGAGACAGACATGCAACACAATGTTTCAGCTTTCTCACAAGCCTGTGCCAACTTTGGGCTCATTATCAAATTGGAGAAGACTGTAGTTATGTACCAGCCAGCCCCAGGGAATAATCACACTGTGCCGAATATCAAAGTGAATGGTCATAGACTAAGTGCTGTGGACAAATTCACCTATCTTGGCAGCACTGTGTCACAAGCTGCCACAATTGATGACGAAGTGAATGCAAGAATCTCCAAGGCCAGCGCGGCCTTTTGCAGACTGTACAAGAATGTATGGGACAGAAAAGAAATAAGCCTGCAAACAAAGCTGAAAGTCTGCAATGCAGTTGTATTATCCTCACTGCTATAGATGTGCGCGCCCTTATGGTTCGGGCTCGTACGAGGCCCTCACCTGTGGGACTTGGCTGAACGTCTCTAAGCCGGTTCCCTTGGGTGTCAGGGTCTGGCCATAACTCGCCACCTGCTCATGGTCTCGGTGGATTGACGCTGCACCGCCAGCGTCTGCAGCCTACCTTGTGCCAGACGTATTGGTTACCCATTCCTCTGGACTACACGAGGTCAGGCCGAGAGAGAGGACATGTCGTTTGGGCGCCACATGTTTCTCTGAAGCTCTGCCCAGGCATTGTGATGGAATATTGGCCACATTCCAACGCACATACTTTGGTCTGTCAAGACTGCAAGGTGCCAACAACATATGCTTGTGAAACTGGACTGTTTATCAGCAACACGCTAGGAAATTAAACCACTTCCACACAGTCTGCCTTAGGAAGCTCAATCAATCAATCATATGCCATGCCGGAAAGCGTGGGCGGTCATGACTCGCCATTTCACTCGATCACCGGAGTCGTGGATCAGCTCAGTGTTCCTGTCTCGTCCATGCCATGTGGCCAAGACATCCAGGTATTTTCCTCTCGGTCTTCCTCGTGGTCTGTTCCCCTCGTTCTTGTCAGTTGTCAATAAGTTCTCCAATCCACTTCTTCTCATAACATGTCCAAACATTTTTTACTGTCTTCGTCTAATTTCTCTAAGTAAGTATACGATTTTAATTTGTCTCCTGTAGTACTTGGTCATTGGTTTTTCTGTCTGTCCATGGTATTCTTTGCATTTTCCTCAGAAGCTACTGAAGATTAAATGGCAAGACAAGATCCCAGACACTGAAGTTCTAGAAAGAGCGTCTATGCCCAGTATCCACACTCTACTAATGAAGAATCAGATTCCCTGGGCTGGTCACTTAACTCGCATGCCACATCACAGGCTCCCTAAACGAATTTTTTTTACGGAGAGTTGCGTTGTGGTAAACGCTCCCAAGGCGGCCAGAGAAAACGCTTTAAAGACACTCTGAAAATCTCACAAAATGCTTTTGGAATCCATCATGACACCTGGGAGACTGCAGACAGAGACCGAAATTCGTGGCGTGCATCATTACGCAAGGGTGCAGTCACGTGTGAGACAACCAGGACTGCAAGAGCTGTGAAGACAAGGCAGGACAGAAAAACCACTGCAGGAAATCCTCCTCCAGAAACGTCAAGCATTCTTTGTCCACATTGCCAAAGAACATTTCGAGCCAAAATAGGTCTTATCAGCCATCTTAGAACTCACGGCTCCATACTTTCAACCCCACTGGATGAAATGAATGGTCATCATCATTCTTGATGGACAAACAACAACAACAACAACAGATTCACTTGGTTCGCGCAAAAGCATTCAATATATCAGCCTGGTCCATGGCTCCTCCGCCCTCCACAGTAAGCGTACCTGCAAGCCCGTCAGCCTTCTCATTTCTTTGGACACCCGCATGCCCTGGCACGTGGGAATTCGTGTTCTATCTGACACTTTCGGCAGGCCACTACACTGACTGAGATCAAACCTTGTGGGCTAGCAAGTTAAATCTCCTACCTTTAAACCCTGTTAAACTTTCGATGAAAAATAAACAGCCTGTGTTTCTTGACCCTTCGAGGTAATCTGACTGTGAAGGATGCATTTTAAAGACTTAGGATGGTGGCGTGTATGGTAATCAACAAGAAAGCATCTTGTGGAGCTGATACGTGTCATGTCTGCATTAGCAGCTTTTATATTTCTTATTCTGTATCCCCTTCTTCTTTGTTCATCTTGAAACACCAGTATGAATGAATGCAAATAAAGAAGAAGTTACCTTAAGGTCGTTGATCTCGCCATGGAGTTTGTCCTCTAATAACATATTAAAAAGTGCTTGAGTTTAAGTGTGGTGAAGAGATTATGTGAAGATTGTATATGAAGGATTGATTGTTGAAGATACAATAGCAGACGGAGTAAGATACTTAAAGGCGCTTTTGTCTGGATTTAAATGTGGTTCCAACAAGAAGGGGTGTTAATGTCAAAGTTAAATCGTTATCAGGGACGTGACAACGCAAACAGATCTAAAGGGGGAAAAAATACAATTATAAAATAATACAAGATTAACACCCAACTCCTTCGTTGTCAAGAAGGTTCACAAGTTTAGTTCATTCGATGTTGAAAGGTGCTCTTTTTCTAAAAAGGTTGAGTCCAATGCAAAGAAAAGTGCCAGATAAGAAATGTGTGGCCAAAGGTGAGCAAACAGTCAGATATATCTGACTGTTTGCACATCTTTGGCCACACACATATGTTTTTTCTTTAGATCTATTTGTGTTTTCCCGCCCCTGCTGAAAATTTATATAATCGAAACTTCGTTTGTTGTGCTCTAGAACCATCATCATCAAGTGCCATACCGGCTGGCGTAGGCGTTCATAATCTCGGTCTTTGGTTTTCTGGATCTACTCTGCTGATAATTGTCCTCCATGCCATCATCTTAATCCATCTAGCATCATTTCATTTGGTCTGCCTCTGCCTCTCTTCCAGTCGATCTTTTCAGTTGTCATGATATCCCACAATGCCTCTCTTCTCATCACATGACCAAAGCATGTTGTTTGTCTCTTTCTTACTGTTGTATATAATGTTCTAGTTTCATAAGCCTTTTTCATGCAATCGTTGTTAGTTACATTGGCAGTCCAAGGAATTTGCAACATTCGTATCATGAGCCACGTCTTTGTTCAGCACTCTCTTTCTTACATTCAATGATAGTGACTTATTGCATAAGATATTCTTCATTTTCTAAAATATAGCTTTTGCTTTCCATATTCTGCTCTTAATCTCTGTTGTTTATCTTCCATCTGATGTTATCAATGCCTATAGGTATGTCCCAGAATTCTTATTTTTATCTTATTATTTGATCATTATATATTATTTGGATGGTATTATTTTTTTTTGGGGGGGGGGGGGGGAAGAGGGGTTTCACTCTGTGATGGTTAGGACATTACACTGGCAACGGTGTAAGCGCGTCCAGACGAGGGTTCGCTACGGAATAGGAAGACTGCTAACACTTCAGATATCTATAGTAGGTTTATTCAGTCAGTCAGTCAGTCAGCCAGCCAGCCAGCCAGCCAGCCAGTTAGTTAGTTAGTTAGTTAGTTAGTTAGTTAGTTAGTTAGTTAGTTAATTAGTTAGTTAGTTAGAGGATGCTTTAAGGCTCTTTCAGAAGTTAATAATTTCTGTCATTGAATATGGTTTGAGGCTCCAGACAGTATCAAAGAGTCTGCTTCAAAGGTTGGAGCGCATACAATATGCGGCCATGCGGGTGATTCTGGGGTGCACAAAGGATACACCAATTATATGCATGAGGTATACCCTAGCGCTATCAACTATGGCGGATAGGCATAGGGTCCTTCAGGTCAAATGGTACCTGAGAGTTGCTGCAGATAGGAACCACCCTCTGCATGAAGCCATGGATATGGTCAAGGGTCATAGACTAAGACGAGACAGGTCCTGGATGGCACAGGCGGAAATATCTATACGTCAGGTTTGTGATCTAGAGACCATCAATCGTGAAAAAAAAGTGGGTTGAAGTACCGACAGACAGGACGGACTGGCACAATGTAATAGTAACACTGGGTCGTGTGAACAGAGAATAGGCAGCGGGACGCACAGAATTTGAGGTGCAACACCTGAACCAGAGTAATACACATCAAGGTGACATAGTGATCTATACTGATGGGTCTGTGATGAGAAAAAGACCACTGCAACACACAATGCCTTTATCGCGGACTCAAGGAGTAGGCTTAGTAAGGTAGAGAAAGGAATGTGTGGAATGGCTCACCTCGCTTCATAGGTCACAGATTGTGAGAATTGAATGGATTTTTTGACCTGGCCATGCAGGAATGCGGAGAAATGAACAGACTGATAGGCTGGCAGGGAATGCACCTCTTGGTGGTAGATTACCTATGGACAATGGAGAGGTGGTCGTTCGCCTATGGGACCAGGTGGACAAAGTGGAGGAACTAGTTGAGAACCCGTATGTGGAAAGGATAAGATTGCGGGGGATTTGCAGGGATTTTGGTAGAAACTCAAAAATTAGAGAGAGGGCCAAGAGATCTTTCAGTCAGATAGCGATGGGAACGATTATTAGTGTGACTCTTCGCTGACTGTTGAACGAGGGGACGGAGCGCATATGGGAATGTCCTGAGTGCAGTGTTCTTAGCTAAACTCAACTCAGTTATCTTCTCCTTGTGTTTTTAAATCCCCCGCTATTTCGTTTGCCTTCTGGGTTCCAGACAAGAAAGTGTCCTATTATATTGTCATCAGGTTTTCTCAGCTCAGTATATGTCCTATCCTATCCAGCGACAGCGTCTTTTTTCACCTCTTGATTCACTGTGATTTGTCTAGTTCTCTTCATGAGCTCTGTGATATAAATTTTCACAAGCCGTAACGGTGCTGTAAATATTCTCCGTACAACAATTAAAGGTGAACACCGCAACAATTCTGGTTGTTCCATACTTCTACAATCCAACTGTAACGTCACAACCGGAGAGAACCCAAATAAATACAACCCGCGAAGCGAAAACGGGTCTGTTTGATCACCAGCTAAACACGAGAGAAAGGACCACTGTCTGACGGCATGGTAATAGTTTAAAACTCAACATTGAAAGAAAATCAAAGTGTGAGAAGAATGAAACTACATGCTATAAACAGCCAGAGAACTGGGAGGAAAATCCGAGGCTTGGATCCCGAACTCTGTGTCGTAGTGTTGGAAGCCATCCTATTCGGATGAAGGTAAACGGAATATTTATTTTAAATTTAAGTTAGTCTGTGATCCCTTTTCAAAGAAGAGTCGGTGAGGAAATGTGTGTACTGTCCATTAGGAAAGCCACAGTGAGTTTTATTTTTTCTACCAGTTAAACAACTTATTTAATGTATAAGCATTAGACCTAGTTGTACAATGTGTTTCTTAAGTAAACTCAATCAACAGTGATTTAGGAGTGGTGAGTAACTTAAGATTTAAGAAGCTAAGTACACTTAGTGCAGTGGGACGCAGAAGTGTTTCCAAGGCACCAGGGCTGGGTTCTATACTGGCCAAGACCTACTGACGCGTCCTCGCCAAGCGCCTTGAGCAACAGATCCCTTTGGGATCCTGGCTAAAGTCAGTAGGATCGTTGATTTCCCCGAAGTCGGAGAGTGTCTGTCTGCACGGCGAGGAACCACCAGTCTGCACACCAATAAGCCAGACATGGGACAACGGATACTCAAGCAAACCTCAGGTCCGGTATGACATCACACTGATGTTGGACAACAGGATGTCTTCATCCGACGTACAGGACTTCACACAGGAGTTCACAGCCAGCGAACACAAGCAAGCAAGCAGCTTAGTACAGTGGTAAGAAAACTAGTTTAAATGTGCCACCACTGGTAAGACAATTTAGTGTAATGTGAAATAGTCAAGTAGATTTTCTTACATGAGCACATGAGAGGACAAGTAGTTTTTTTTTAAATATTCAATGAGCACATGAGAACCAAATAGATTTCTATAGGTATAATTTGTATGATGTGTTAAAGCAACCATATGGTGAGGCAAATGTATTTTCATTGTTGTTAAACATGGAGAATTAATATTTGTGCCACATAGTAATGCTTAATCAACCGCTATGCATGTGTGAGGTTTTTTGTGGGTTTATAGAGAATTACAGAAGTTCCAATGAGTGAAGTCCTATAAAGTATATCTCTCTATAAAAGATACAGGTTAGTAACAGCAAGTGTTGTCTAGAGGTATTGATATTTATTCTCGCATAAACCCTTGTAGAGAAACCATTCAGAATTTTGGCTCATCGAGTACCCCCACTGTGAGAAATTAGACCTAAGTTAAGTTCAACACATTATTTATTGATGATTTCTCATTCTAGGCCATATATATATATATAGAGAAGAGATCTTGGCAGTTAGCCACAGTAACCAATGAAAGCAGTTTTTTCATCTTCCAGCTGACTGTGCTCTGGTCGCCAACCTCATGTTTGATCTCTAATTATTTATTTCAAGTGACACAAGACACTTGGACAAATGATCACATTGACAATTGTACCATTGTAGTGAACATAACAACAACTGTATTTTACACTGGTTTGAACAAGACAACATGAGAAGATCTTGACAACAGTTGGACAAACATTCACAAAGGAATGATCACACCAACAGATTAGACAAGTCATACATCATGGAAGATACTTGACAACAACCACACAGAACTTTCACAATCTCTGTAACCAACCACAACAGTAGAGTAACAGTCACCATGAAGATGCTTGACACCAGTTGGACAAGACAACCACAGGGACATATATCTCAAAACTGTTCTCTTACAACTAATCTTTTATTAATGTCTGATGAGGTCAAGTGAAGACTCAGGCCTCATATTCTGCCCACAATTTACATCTCAAATATAAGTTTATATGCAAATTATAGTGACATTATCTATGAAAACCCACACAAATCACTCAATATCCCCACAGAAACATTAATCTAAAACAAACCCTCCTCCTTCACATCTCTACACCATAGGTTATCCTACACCACAACACTGTAATCATGCTATCACTTTTCCAACCGTCAAATGAGGAAAACACATGATAAACCTATAGCCGGGCACAAGTATAGGGACCTTCTGCTCCACTGGTCTGTTTAATCCTTTTAGCACCTATGATGGTGTTGGACAGCTCAGGTTGCAGTTCTCCCATAATGTTTCTCCAGTTCAGGCTATTCCCCACTTTGATTAGTCCGAAACAAGTGACAAACATGTCCTTCCGAAGGGTGAGTAGACTGTTCGCAAAGTTGATAGTTTGGGATTAGTTTTACTTTTCAGTAGATGAAGATCTAAAAACTATTATGTCCCATCATTCTTCTCTGTCAGTCTATCTCCCACAAAAGGTTTTGATGTAACTAAATCTCCACACCTAATTATCACTAATCCATTTTTGAGAATTTGCTCTATGTATTAACTTCTGCTCCTTTAGCTTTCAGCCAATATTAATAATAAGCTGTGATATAGTCTGCTCCAAGTGCACCTTTAATGTCCACTCTTAGCCAGTAGTGACATGCTGAAGACCAGGTAATCTCTCCTCTTAAGGTTTCTTCTTGAATTTATCTTGAAGACATAGCCTGGGGCTTTTACAAAATTGGAGAGTATCCCTGTTTTAGGCTTTTAATCAAGGACTTTTCTTCAGTGCCATCTGTATAGGCCAGAATTAGTGGATTCAGGCTGACCATTTGCAACCTGTTGTTCATGTGGTACTTTATGGAGTCTTATTTTTCAGCTGGAGTTGAAGCTAGAGCTCAGGACTTCCCTGGAGTTGTCCTGGTAATTGAAAGGCCTCCCCCATCTTCCTCATTCTCTGTTAATAAACAAAGGCACAATATGTGTTTTACATCTATTGAACCATTGTCACAGTTATACAGTACTATCACAGATTCAGAGAGGAATGGGAGGGGAAAAGGAGTGTGATATTCGAACACCCGCCTCTCACTGATGATGAAGTGCAATTTTATTTGGGGGTTTGGGTGATATCCTTTCTCCAGGTTCATCCCCCAAAACCGTGAAGTCATAGGCACATACTCCTAATCAGAGGCAGCTTCACACAATTATCTTGTAAATTCCCACAATGAGTAGATCACAGGGACCGGTGTACCTTGAGAACAGACAGTGTGATTAAGCACCAAGAAGTAGGCATTGTATGGCAGAAATCATGCACTAGAATTGCCTTCACATGTGGAATACACATAATGAAAGAAAACATGAATTTTCCCTGACAAATAGCATGAGCCTTCCCATGTATTCATCTGACAGACACTGTGGGTTATGCCACATATTGCTCCTCATTGGAATGTAGCTCATATAAACCTAAACTATTGTTGCAAAGGACCAGTGCATAACGTCAAAGAGAAATTGCATCCCAGGCAACTCTTTATGAGTGCTTTTAACAATTTTCCTGATCGTAATACTGTCACTAGACATTACATGGACTTTGTAATTTCTAAAGTGCAATGCAGTCCTGCAAACATGGATATAATAAGTGTCTTTACTTTTACAATTATGAGAAGTTAATTATATAATTATCATCTCATTCACTCAAACATTCTCAGCCATTATAAGAGAGAAATTACATGCAGTATATAGCATCACACATTCTGAAACAAAGCTGCCAAAGGTAACTCTCAAGAGCAAGGTACAGTTTGGTTAAGAATGGTCATGATAGGCACTCAACGAATGTTCAGAGCGCACAAAGGTTTTGCCATATGCATTGAGCGTGGTTTACAGTCATAAGCATATGCAAATCATCAAATCAGACAGACAATAGACATGGTAAGAATGTTTCACTGCGGTAGACATGACAGGTTTTGAGCGGCAGTTTTAGAGTCACTGTACCGAAGTCCTGTCTTCTTTTTACATTTTCTCAAGAAAATACTCGGCCTTTCGTCTCTCTCTCACTTCATCAGGTTTACACATAACATATTAAATGATTTAGGTACCTGGAGTGCAGATGACCACATCCTGAAGAATGCTTTTGGGCAAATTTTACCACTGCATCTTGAACACGTCCTTACGGGATGGAATTAAGGCTTCGACTGGCGGGCTAATTATGTATTAAGGAGCGTTACCAGCCCAAGGGTTACCCAATCAAATTGAGACCCCACCATTCATCTACCCTCTCTCGATCTAGAATCTACGATTCTATTTTTAGTTAGGATATCAAGACGGCTTACGTGGTTAACTACTGAGTATTGAGAAATGAAAATGGACTGGGGATGCGAACGTCTGAAGACATCATGCTACAGCATGAATGGTTAGGATTCTTAATGATTGAATGTGGATTGAGCATATCACATAAATCTATGAGAGCATGGGGGGATCCATAGTAAGTCATTAATGCTACACATGAGGATTAAGCCTTTGTGAATCTCATAAGTATGCCTAATGATCACATATGTTTATGTCATTGATGAGAGCATGTCTGGGGTGATTCATGTGATTTCATTATTGTTAAACAAATGTGAATGTACCATTCGTAAACACACATCAGTATGCTTAATTATCATCCAGGAAATATTATAATTTCTGATGAAGGATGAGAATGATTAAGATTCCATTGTACTGTCATGGTTGTTGAATCTGTGAATTTATAATGGGTAAAGCACATACATATGCTTATGATCATCCATGGACATATGAATGATGTCTGATGAATGAGTGAAATTATCATCCATGCACATATGAATATTATGTCTGAGAATGAGTGAATAAAGTGAAATGCTAAGAGGGAGTATAAGCTAACAGTCAATCTCATGATAGAAGGCAACTTTGATGTATAATGTCCTGTCTATCACAGAGAACATGTTCGGCATAATCCAAACACATATCACGTATGGTACCATCATCTGGTTTTGTGCTCTAAGCACGACACACCCCATATTACATTTCACGCTTACTACAAACATCTGGTTATTGTATCTTAAGCAAAACCCCACTTTGCATTTCATGTCACTCCTGATACCACATATGGTCTAGTGTCCTGATAATTTCAAGGATAATGAGGATGATGAATGTAATAACAATGATGATGATGATATTGATATAATGATAATGATGATGATGATGATGATAATGATATAATGATAATGATAAAAATGATGGTGATAATGATAATGATATAATAATGACGATGATGATATGATATAATGAGAATGATGAGAATGATGATGATGATGATGATAAATTAAGTACAAGCATATTACAGACACGGTGAAAGTCGCTTAAAAGTCGCTTAAAAGTCGACAGGGTCGACTTCATTGCACCGGGTTTTATCCCATATGGCTCAGTCTCTTTCCGCAGCGCGGAAAGCGTCGCACAAAGCACGAACTCCGTAGCTTTTAGCGACGACCCACAGGAGTCTCCGAAACATTTAACTCGTAAACCGAAGGACGGGCTCGGAATCGAACCCACAACCTTCGGAGCACGAGTCAAACGGCTTGACCACTTCGCCACAGAGACTCCCAAGACACAAGACACGGTGAAGAGAGAACATACTCGCCTTGAAACGTTTGATTAGAAAAGAATTCACCTGAATACTTTACAAGAATGGAAACCATGATATACTTATATTGTTTATAAGCTAATACTCATTACAATGGGGAATGATTTAAAAACCCTTAATGTATAAGACCATTTTTCTTTAATCGAAGAAGATGTAGAGAATTAATTAGGTACAGAAGAGGATGGGAAACATATTTGTCAATTCCAAAGCAATCAAGGTATTACTTAACCTGGAGACCTGAAGGACAGGCATAGGTGAAGATGAAACTGCACATCTGCTAGTCTAAACCTTGAACGCCATAAAATGACGGATTGAAAGGATAACAACCATTATGTTGTGGATAACTATTAAAGAGCACCAATACTCCTTTCCCTCCACTGTTTATTTTCCTAGGATCACAATTCTTTTGTGTAGTTCTTTGTTGTTTTTCTTGAAAGGTTCAGCATTTAATTTCTGATGTTCGTAATGATGATATCATTAGATTTATGTTGACTGCTGAAATTTCAGGTAGTGTCTATAACCCTATAGATCCAGACCTGATTTGGTGATAGAAGCTACTTTGCTAAATGATCTGTGAGAGAGTGGGGCAGAAACTTATCCACCTGCAAAAGTTCCATTTGTCTTATAGGAAAGGTAACATTTATGTAACATAATTTACCTGCCAAGAATGAAAATCTAGAGCCAACGAAAACAATATTATTCTACAACCGGGGGAAGAACAACACTCTGATGCGTACAAGATAAATATAAATCACAGTAACTGCTTGGAGCAGAAACCCACAACCCACAATTAAAGACAAGAGAGGGTAGACCAATTTTTCTGTTTCAGATTTACTACCACAGAGGATCTGTAAGAAAATTAACTGCGAAATTAGCTGTAATCTCAATGCTATGTGAGGAGGGGAGTCACTGCTGAAACTATAATGTGTAAAAATCTTGATGTAAATGATTTTCTGATTTTTCATGTATGTATTTGAGATACTGTTTAATACTCAATATATAGTTAATAAATGATGGGGAAAAAAGAAGTCATTTCCTCTCATGAGTGTATTTTTTACTTGTCATAGTCAATTAGTTTAATCAAACAACCCTAGATAAAATTAAGTTAACTGAGAGAGGAGAGGCAAGGAACCACCATAAGGACATTTGGGTATAAAGGGTATACTTGTAATTGTTTCCCTAGAGATATTCATTTGTTCTCTTAGACTCTAGTTATGGACTCAAACATTTGAGCCATTAAAGGTTAACATAATTAAACGGGCAGGATCACATTGGGAAAGAGGAACTTAGTATCCTTTCTCTCTTTGGGGTTGAGCCATCAATCCAGACATGCGACAAGCTCCACCTTGGTTAACTCTGTTCTACCATTTTATTCCAACTATTCTGCGCAGGCACCAATTAGTGACTGTAGCATGAACCATCAGATGTTTAAATTTGAGTATTTACTAAGGGGACCACCACCGAAAGATAGGCTTTGAGAAACCGAATCTAATGGTACCAAGATGATGCATTTATGTCAATTAGAAGCGAAGATATGCATCTTTGAGTGTCGATACCTTGGCATAAGCAAACCGGAAGCTTACGAGCGAGCGATCTTACCTATTCGGCAATGCTGACATCCGGTGCTAAGTGTAACTTTCTTTGACTTCCACAAATTTACCAGAGCTATGAAAGCTTCTCGTGTCTTTCTGTTTGTATTCTTACTTTAGTATCTCTGTGTGTTTAACATACGGCTGCCAATCCTGGGGAATTAGTAAAGAAGCGAATATATCCCTGGACGCCTTGAAGATATGGTTTTATAGAAGAATGCTGAAAATTAATTGGACAGCCAAAATTAGCAATCTGGACATTTTGAGGGAGGCTAAGCCGCAAAGACAACTTATCACAAACATCAGTAAGAGGCAGTCATTCCTTCTTGGCCACGTTATGAGAAGACAAAAACTGGAACATGTCATGACAACCGGAAAGATTTTCGGAAAGGGAGACAGAGGAAGACAGCGGGAGAGGATTCTGGACAGTCTTATGTCGTGGCACGGAAGGGAGTCAGCACAATAATTGATCCACGCCGTCGGAGATCGCAATTTGTGGAGAGGCATGATCGCCCACTCCAGCCGGCAAGGCACTGGATGGTGGTGATGATTTTTTTCCCCCAGTTTCGTCCACACTGCTGCCTAAATACAATAAGTGTATGATTCCGTCTCTTGTAGTAGCGTAGTGAAAACGCTACACCGTACAAGGAATGATACAACCAGGACACGTGTACAGCAATCCTTCCTCAACGGAAAAATCGTTACAACCTCCCTTAAACAACACCCCACCTCCCTCTTGCAACGTCCTCCTTTCCTATCGGCATTTTCAATAAAAGCAGACTCGACAACACAAACCACATGAATAGCTAACAAACAAACAGCGCGAAAAGATTTATAACGTGTCTCAGAAAGAAAATAAAACTGCCTGTTTGGTTTCTGAATCTGTTTGTGTGCGGAAGTTTACATGCGAGCTGCGGTATAATTTTCTCTATAAAACACACAAAATAGTTAGTCGGATCACGCGTATATCCACAGCCGTTTCGTTTCACACAACAGAAGGATGGCGGCAGCACGTAATAGTTTGCAAGGGAAAGTTGCATTGATCTCAGGTAAGTGCAACGTGCGGTGTTTGTTGCTCTGCAAATTATTTGTAATTATCGCTCGCGATTCCACTTCTGATGTTGAAATGTCTGCTGTGATCATTCTGGGAGGCCTTCGGAGCAGGGCGTAGAAATGCGATCGTATTTTTCTGTAAGGGATTAAAAGCGTTTAAAAGGCAAAAGAATCGACTTCATTACAGTGGGTTTTATTCCATATGGCTCGATCTCTTTCTGCAAGGCGACCTGCCGAAAACGATGTACTAAGCACGAACTTCGTAGCTCAAGCGATGTCCCCCCAGGAGTCTTCGAGTTAATTACATTCATGTACCGTACGATGTAGGCCGGAATCGACCCCACTAACTTCGGAACACGAGGCAGTAGGCGTAACCACTTTGCCATTGTGACCCTCTTTCTGTAAGGGAAATGCCAACTTATATTTCTATAGGGTGTATTTTTAATGACTGTGCAGTGTTTGAAAATATTGCCGATCCAAGTTTTGTATTCACCCTTTATAAAGTTTATGCAAAATAATAGGTAAATACAAAACTTGGCCTGGCAATATTTTCAAACACTGCACACTCTTTAGTTGCAACTAACGTATCAAGGGAAATAAACTATAGGTAGTGGCAACTGGCAAAATTGATGGGAAGAGAGCAAAGGGAAAACAGAGCTAAAGATCTGAATCTCCTGGTTAGATAGCAAAATCGGGACAAGAACAGATCTGACCAAACACGCAGGTGACCCTGTGAGATGGCGACACATGATCGCCTGTGACACATGATGATGATGATGATGATGATGATGATGATGATGATGATGATGATGATGATGATTTGTTGGTAGAGTGTTAAGTCTTTCACACTCTGTCCCTCATGTCACAGATTCAGAGCTGGCGTATGGTCGGTCAGTCAGTGATGCAACCAGTCAGATTGTTCACAAAATAGCATTACGCCACTGTCACTGCCTGTCATTTACTGCCAATATAGTACCTCTGCAGTGTAGGGCAGGGGGGTCTGTGAGCCTGAGGAATTAAGGCCCCCTGCCTAGCGCAGTCGCCGCGAACTGTGCAGGTTAGGATTTTCTTATTGCCCCCGACATTAAAAAAAAAAAAAAAAAAATTAAACACCTTACCGAGGATTCGAACCCGGGTCTCCCGAAGGGGAATCCTTCGTTCTAGTTCACTAACGGGTCATTCTACACACCATTGTTGGACATGAGTTGGTGAATTGTCTGTTCATCAACACTATTCGCATGATCTCAAAGGGCCCTGAGAGCTACCTCGGCATCAGCACACCGGATGTTTAAGAATGAGTGTTTTTATCCATTCGGCCATGCTGATCTCCGATTGTTGTTCTTTTCTTCGTTGATTTGTTTACGACTGCTTGGAGTTTGCGGCTACACTTTTCTATGTTGAAAGGTAGTCATTCTCACGCCCATCTCCTTAATGCCATCATACGGCATGCATGGCCAAGATGGTACTATTCTTTGCTTCCCCTGAGAGCTTAGTAACACGGACGGCTGCTGTAATATCTTCTTCTCATAGACCACGACGTTAGTCGTTAGTAACTCGTTAGTCGCGGGCAAAGGGCCACCCAATATTTCTTCGTTCCTGTGCCAGTGGATATCACACGAAATGCGCCCACGCCGTGTGGCGTTCGTGGATCATGTCTATCCACCGCCTCATGTACTGATAACCGTTTATAATACTGATCTTCCTCTGCGCCATGAATGCAAACTGTCCATCCTCTTCTCTCTTGGTCTCCCCCTTACTCCCCTCCCCTCCAGCTTTATCCTTCTCACGACACGCCCAAAGAATGTAGATTGTCTCCTTCTGATGCGAGTAAATAATTGTCTTTGTAAGTTAACTTCGTTCAAGATATATCCCGACATACCGAGTTTGAAATCTGCCGCGGGGGAATTGGAAGCAGATCACTTCGCGTTGATTTCTATGGTATGAGGTATCAGCTGTTCCAGAAAGCAATTTCAAACCAATGAACGTAAATTTGCTCATTATTTATATCACAAACAGCTAATAAATGCTAGGGTGGATTGCAACGTCCTATAAGGGATATGCAACTAGCTAGTGCACTTTTAACAACATTAGGAAAAGTGCTGAAGTGCTACACGGAACCTGTACTTTTGTATGGACGTGAAACGTGGATAATGCACAGACAAGCTGAAAAACATCTTATGGCAGTGAAAATGTAGTTTCTTAGGAAAATGCAAACAATACCAGGGACAGGGAAAAACAATGAGCAAAACCTACAAGAAACAAATGAAAACCGTAAACTGATTAGAGATATTAGACGTAGTCGGTGATAGAATTTTTGACACGTTATGGGAAAAAATAAATTGGAGAACTTGGCACGACTGAGAGGGAAAAGAACAAAGGAAAGACAGAGAAATAAATACATGAATGGCTTGGCCACATGGCATGGTCGAGACAAGAAAACGGAGTTGATCCAGGACTCCGGTGATCGAGTGAGATGGCAAAACATGACAGCCCACGCTTATCGACATGGCACATGATGATGATGATGATGATGATGATGATGATGATGATGATGATGATGATGATGATGATCTGGTATCCGAGTTGGCGTAGTGGCTAACACACATGCTGGTCGGCCTGGTAGTCATGTGTCCGAATCTACATTGAGGTCGATTCTTAAGAACATTGAACTGGGCTCCCTAATTGACCTTGCCAACAAGGCAATAACCCGGGCGATAAAAGCGACCGGGGGATAATGATACATCACGCGCCGATTGATTGATATAGCGCTTGCACACGATGTCCTGTACACTTCGAGTCATGTAAAAGGATCTATACTACTTGTACGGGAATCTCACATTTCCTCCAATCTACCGGTCTTTCAATAGCCATTACGCTTGTCTGAAACTTTACATTCACAAACATTCAAAGCAACTTGTGTGACGCGTTGGCGAAATCAATACAAACAACGCCACATAGATGGATGGAGTCAAAACCTGACATAAATATTTCAAACCCCGGTGATTGAAACAACCAGTACACATCAATGAAATAAGATCGTGACATTAATTTTTTAAACTGTTATCGTGCACGAACCAATGACCCAGACTTGTTACTACTTGTTTTAAAGGCGCCTGGCAGAGAAATAGCTCTTATGCTGGAGCGATGCAAAGGTTCAATTTATTAAGTTTCTTTATTCAATACCAAAGAAATTCACGCCTATCCAGTAAAAAAAAAAAAAAGGGACTATATTCATAAATAGCTCGGAAAAGGGTGTACTGCACTTGCTATGGCTTTTTATTGAAACACGGTTCAAGGACCTGCACGAGATGTAGGGAGTGTCGTAAAACATTCATTGGCAGAACATAAATGTGAAGGTTATTCTGTGTAAAGGGGCACATGACTGACAGTATGTTGCTATATTGAGACCACGGTCGTGGCACAGATTTTCCTAGTCCACCGGCTGGCCCTCCAGGGATAGCCTGGTTATTAATAAGTCGGTCTTCTTCTCCTTCTGTAACTGCCTCCTCCTCCTCCTCCTCCTCCTCTTCTGCTTCTTCTTCATCCTCCTCCTCCTCCTCCTTCTTCTTCTTCTTCTTCTTCTTCTACCTCTTCTTCTTCTTCTTCTTCTTCTTCTTCTTCTTCTTCTTCTTCTTCTTCTTCTTCTTCTTCTTCTTCTTCTTCTTCTTCTTCTTCTTCTTCTTCTTCTTCTTCTTCTTCTTCCCTTTATCCCCTATTATATTTTAACATAATCCCTCAACAAATTCAAGCCGTTCTATCTTTTGCTACCTGCAGCGCCCCCCCCCCCTCCCACGTACTCCCCCACATTGGTTATCTCCGTCTCCAATCCTATCCCAATGTTTTTAGACCTTCCCCTATTTCATTTCTCCTGCTGGTTCCAGAGAAACAAATTACACAATTGTCCGTTTTCCCCCAGGGTGTTGCCCTAGTGTGTTTCCCCATGGTGTTTCCCCAGTTTGTTTCCCCATGGAGTTTCACTATGATGTTTCCTCGGTGTATGTCCCTAGTGTGTTTCCCCTTGATGTTTCCCCCGTGTGTGTTCTCCAGTGTGTTTCCCCAGTATTTTTCCCTATGATATTTATCCATTATGCTTCCCCATGATGTTTTCTCATAATGTTTCCACACGATGTTTCCCCATGATGTTTCCCCAGTGTGTTTCCCCAGTGTGTTTACCTATGATGTTTCCCAAGTTTGTTTCCCCATGATGTTTTTATGGTGTGTTTCCCCTTGATGTTTCCCCCAGTGTATTTCCCATGGTGTTTCCCCCAGTGTATTTTTCCCATAGTGTTTCCCCTGTGTGTTTCCCCGTGATGTTTCCCTATGATGTTTCCTCTGTGCATTTTTCCAGTGTGTTCCCCCATGATGTTTCCCCATAATGTTTCCCCAGGGTGTTTCCCCGTGATATTTCCGCAGTGTGTTTCCCCATGATATTTCCCCAGTTTGTTTGCCCATGTTGTTTTCCCAATGTGTTTCTCCAGTGTGTTTTCCCATGATGTTTCCCCTGTGTGTTTCCTCAGTGTGTTTCCCCATGATGTTTCCCCATGATTTTTCCCCAGTGTGTTTGCCCATGATGTTTCCCCAGTGTGTTTCCCCATGGTGTTTCCCCATGGTGTTTCCTTAGTGTTCTTCCCCATGATGTTTCCCCAGTGAGTTCCATATCTAGGGTCTGCTTCATTTCCCCGCCTCTCGAATTGCTGGAATATCTCTAGATCTCTCAGGTAGGTTTGTAATCCAGCATACCGCGTTCGAAGCACAGCTGCCAGCCATTTGGCAGCTGACCATCTTGCGTTGGTTTTCATACAATGGTATGCATGCCGATTGTTCATAAAGCAGTGTCAAACTACTGAAAGTAAACTTGCCAAGAACCCACAAACAGCCAAAACATGCTGAGGTTAACTGCAACGTCCTGTAAAAGATATGCAACTAACTTAACTCTCCATTAGCTTCGCATTAGTGCGAAACGCATTGTCCCTGTTAACCTCATGGGCTGTTTCCAAAATGTGCCGTCCAGTCGATGATGTAGGAGGTTTGTGGTGTGTGGGCTTGGCCAGTTACCAACGGTCTTTGTGTATTATTCTGTTTATCCAATTGGGTATGTATTCGACCACCTTGCTGTTCAACTGCCTCTCTGTTCTGTCGATGTAGGTAGACTGACACCTGCATGTAAATTGTTGTTTAACACACAAAATGGTCGCATGTTAAAGCCGGCAGAAGCGACCGCCATTCATCTACAGGAACCAACTTTGTGCAAACAAAACAGATATACTAGTTAGTTTAAAATTACAGTAGTAGACAATTCAAATTACTGTGTGAACATGTGTGTTGTATATTTCAGCTTGAAGGATTTATCTAATTACTTTAGTTTATGTTGTGTGATTTCTGCAGTATGTACCTGACGAGATGCAGCGAAATATGCCAGGCAGTAAATCGTGCAATCTATTGTTTGAGACTTCATTATTCAGATAGAAAGACAGACAGACAGTTAGAAAGGCAAACAGGCAGAAAGGAGACAGGTAGAAAGGAAGAAAGAAAGAAAGAAAGAAAGAAAGCATGCGGACAGAAAGAAAGACAGACAGCCAGGTAGAAAGACAGACAAAGAGAAAGATAGACAGCCAGATAGAAAGATAGACAGACAGATAAATGAATGAATGAACAGACAGACATACGGACATACAAACAGACGGACGGAAACACGGACGGATATACGGACGGACGGACAGACAGACAGACAGACAGACAGACAGACAGACAGAAATACACACATACAGACAGACAGGCAAATAGAAAGACAGACAGACAGACAGACAGATAGAAAGACAAACAGATATATTAATGAATTTGTGAACAGACACAGACAGACAGACAGACAGACAGACAGACGGTCGGCGAACGAACGAACAGACAGACAGACAGACAGACAGACAGACAGACAGACAGACAGACAGACATAAATACACACATACAAACAGACAGGCAAATAGAAAGGCAGACAGACAGATAGAAAGACAGACAGATGTATGAATGAATTTGTGAACAGACAGACAGACAGACAGACAGACGGACAGACAGACAGACAGACAGACAGACAGACAGGTGGTCGGCGAACGAACGAACAGACAGACAGACCGACCAACCGACCGACCGACCGACCGACAGACAGACAGACAGACAGACAGACGGACGGACGGACGGTTGGACAGACAGACAGACAGTACATATTATTTAATGATAGGCGGGCGGACTGACGGACCGACAGACAAACAGACATATAATGGCTGGACCTGTGTGTGGGTGGTTGGATGGGCGTGGTTGGACTGTTATATATTTCCAGAAGAACTAAACTAAACACCTCCCAGGTTGTATAATTACGAACTGGGCCCAGCAACGTTGCAAAGTACGAACCCTAGCGGACAGTCTTACCTTCATGAAACCACAAACAAACAACATCGACTGACACTGAGCACATGCGTGAGCTAACAGTACTCAACTGCGTGAGCTCTCACGACCATGCATGTTTACACAGATGGCATTTGTTTGTTTATTGAACGTTAGGAATAGGCAAGGAAGAGCATGTCAGGATAACGCACGGAAACTGGTACTGATCATTCGAAAAACAATTATTCTTGTCTTGCCTATTCACTAGTGGGGTATGGTCAGTTGGCTGTTAACGTTGTTGTTGTTGTTGTTGTTGTTGTTGTTGCTGCTGCTGCTGCTGTCTAATTCATGTTGAATCGGGAATTTCACTAATGTAGGATTACCTCCGAAGTCGGAGTGGGTTCGCCTGATGGCAATGGACACCGGTAATAGGGAAAGCTAATCCACACGCAAAATTCAGCCCAGCTGTACTAGAAGTGTGTATGGACTACGCTTGAGTTCAAAGCGAGCGAGAGGCCCCCCCCCCCCCCTTAAAAAAAATACTAATTTTGAATTTGATGAATTGATGTCATGCAGTGGCGTAGCTAGTTGGTGGGGTTTGTGTGGGAGAGAGAGAGAGAGAGAGAGAGAGAGAGAGAGAGAGAGAGAGAGAGAGAGAGAGAGAGAGAGAGAGAGAGAGAGAGAGAGAGAGAGAACGAATAAACGTCGTTTTCAGAGGGTTTTGAACTGGATAAGCAGGCCCTTCTGACATTCTGAGAGAGAGAGAGAGAGAGAGAGAGAGAGAGAGAGAGAGAGAGAGAGAGAGAGAGAGAGAGAGAGAGAGAGAGGGAGGGAGGGGACAGACAGACAGAGACAGAGAGCGAGAGCAAGAACTGCTATCCTTTGAGCAATCTTTTTGAAACCTGACGCCAATTTCACGTGTGCGATAAAACACACAATGGGCTTGAGTTTTCGAATGCACAGGTTAATATGCTCGATCTCCCTCCAAGCCCTGGAACCTGGATACGCCCCTGCAGTGATGACAGTCCCAACACAATATTCCGTTAACTATCGTGAGCTTTCCGTGAAATTAGTGCAACACACGGGCGCTGATTGTCTTCTGCCGTCATGGGGTATCGCTATTATTCTCTTGCAATCTTGCAGCGCACAAATGTGTGGTCGTCAGCAGGGTTCATCCCAGTGCCAACCGCGGTCGTTCCTCCCTTGGTTATCCAGTCTAATATCTGTTCAGGATGCCCCTAGTGGCGATGAAGAGAGGTCTTGGTCAATGTAAACTTCGACCACGGATACCCAGCCCATTCTGAATCCCATATAATTGCATCACACTTACAAGAAAATGGCCAGTTTTTGGGACCTACATTCACAAAGTGTTTATAACAGGGCAACGTTTGTTTCGCGTTGTCCAGGTTGTAAATTTTAAATACCCCGCTTGTTATCACTTGCAGTTCGTATAAACACACATAGTTTTGTTTGACGCTCGTAGAAAGACAAGAAGGAAGTAGAGACTCTAATCTCTACTTCCTTCTTCTTCATCTATGAGCGTCAAACAAAACTATGTGTGTTTATTTGTGAACTGTCTTAGTGGCCTCAAAGGGTTCCCCAATTGATTTGCTAGTGCATATTCGTATATATATATATATATATATATATATATATATATATATATATATATATATATATATATATATATATATATATATATATAATATATATATATACCACTGCAACACACGTTGTATTCATTACGGATTCAAAGAGTATGCTTATTAAGGTGGAGAAAGGAATGTTTCATGTGGAATGGCTCTCGTCGCTTCAGAGGTCACAGATCGTGAGAATGGTATGGATATTTTGTCCTGACCATGTTGGTGTACGAGGGAATGAACAGGCTGATAGGCTAGCAGGGAAGAACCTCTTGGTGGTATTTTGCCTATGGACAAGGGGGAGGTGGTCGTGCACTTGTGGGACCAGGTGGAGAATGCGGAGGAACAGATTGAGAACCCATATGTGGAAAGAATGAGATTGCGGGGGATCGGCAGGGGTTCTGAAAGAATATCAAAACTGAGAGGGAAGACCAGGAGAACTTTTAATCAGATAGCGGTGGGAACGATTAGTAGAATGACTCTTCGATGGCTGTTGAACGAGGGGACGGAGCACGTATGGGAATGTCCTGAGGGCAGTGATGTCGGTTCTTAACTCAACTCAACTCAACTCAACTAGTATAGTTGTGACAACTGTGGCAGTTGGGTGTTATCTTTATGTGTTAAGTCCTTTGCAAGATCCTGTACGTAACGTCGCAATCAACTCCAACATTTTGGGGGGTTATTTGTGATTTGTTCTGTTAAATTACGAAACATGATTATCTTGGCGTGTGTAAAGAAGGCAGTTTGCCATTGCTTTCCTTCTTAGCAGTGACCATACTGGTCGAATACCGTAGCCATTGTCTCCAAAAAGACATCCCCTGCTTACCGCCGTGAAAATGGAGGCCATAACCTACAACTATCTGTCGACTGCTCTTCAACTTCATCCACCACCTGCACTCATGGCTACACGTGACCTTGCCCAAGGGTGTCCCGTAGGCTAGCGGAGAGAAGGAAGGCACCTGAATGATTTACTAGACAAGTTTACGTTCAGTGGCGTGCCATTGATTTCTGAACGATCGTTGCTCATACCATTGTTACAAATCAACACAATCAGCTCTGCTTCCAAATCGCCTGCAGCTATCTTGAACTCGGTGTGCGGGATTGCGACTTGTGTTCCCTACGCTTTAGCCACACACCCCGGTTCTTTATCTGTAAGCAGTCAAACTTCACTCATCGATACATAGAAGAAACACATCTGTCCAGCAAGAACTTATTATTGAAGAAGATAAGAAGTTATTATTGAAGAAGATAAGAAGTTATTACTGAATACAATTAGGGGTTATCATTGAAGAAAATAAGAAGTTATTATTGAAAAAGATGAGAAGTTATCATTGAAGAAGATAAGAACTTATTACTGAATAAGATATGAACTTATAATTTAAGAAGATTAAGAACTTATTACTGTAGAAGATAAGAACTTTCTATTGAAGAAGATAAGAACTTATTACAGAAGAAGATAAGAACTTATTATTGAATACGAAAAGGTTATCATTGAAGAAAATAAGAACTTTGTTATTGAAGAAGATAAGAACTTATTAAAGAAGATAACTTATTATTTAAGAAAATAAGAACTTACTGAAGAAAATAAGAACTTATTGAAGAAAATAAGGACTTATTATTGAAGAAGACTGGTTATTATTAAAGCAAAGTAAACGGCCCTTTTAGACACCCTGTCTTATGAGGCATATGGTGCTAAACCCATATTCTTGTAGACAATCAGCACTTAAAGGGCGATCTTGTCTGTACACGTCGCTCGCCTTTGCTTCCAAAGATATTTTCTGTCACCCAGTTTAGACTGGGTCAACCCAAGAATCTACTTCGATTTGAAAAATCCATTGTGATGTAGGTTCGAACCAATTTAAATCCGGCCAGTAGGTGAGCATCTAGCTACAACTCTACCGAACGCCATGTTGCGCATTAAGCATGCCAGATCATAGGCTCACTAAAAGAATCTTTTACGGTGAGCTGCTCTGTGGTAAACGCTCACAAGGCGGCAAAGAGGACACGTTTTAGAGACACTCAGAAGATCTCACTGAAAGCGTTTGGAATTCGTCATGACACCTGGGAGGCTGCTGCCAAAGATCGAAATTCTTGGCGTACATCATTGCATAAGGGTGTAGTCACCTGTGAAGCAAACAGAACTGCAAGAGCTGTGAAGAAAAGGCTGGACAGAAAAACCACAGCAAGAGATCCTCCTTCAGAAACGTCAAGCATTCTTTGCCCACATTGTCAAAGAACATTTAGAGCCAAAACAGGCCTTACCAGCCATCTTAGAACTCACAGCTCGAATCTTTCAACCCCACTGGATGAAATAAATGGTCATCATCATTCTTGATGAACAAACACCAGGATTAAGGTTCACACAATTTTGGAAAGGGAAATACTTTAGGTACTTTAAAATTTATTTTTTGTTGTCGTTCCCTCGTTTTGAACTCAAGCGTATTCCACTCACGTAATTCTTCTTCTGGTTCACTGGACTGATTTTTGCGCGTGGATTAGCTTTACCTATTACCAGTGTCCCTCTTTATAAGGCGAACTCACTCCGATTTCTGAGGTACTTGTAATTTACGTCCCAAAGTCAAGGACGAGAAGTCAACAGTTTAGTCCAACTGAAATGATCTGTGGAGAGTCATGAACCTCTACGCCAGCCGACGTGGCACTTGATGATGATGAAATGTGATACCTTCGGCATAATTCTTAGGGACACTAGAATACGAAATTCCCTCTACCTTTTAAAGGTGGAGACACACCAGAGGGAAATTCAGAGGTTTCAAAATCACCATCGCCTCTTCAGCAATTGCTATATTTGTGTAAACGCATGTAACAATTCACAGCAGCCAATGTGACGATTACACACTTCCTGTTGTTCTCACTTCCGTCGCAGGCTGTGTTTCCATGACAACATATTACACAACTTCAGCAACACTTTCAAAGTTGAAGCCTGCGCCCTGCCAGCAATTGATTTTCTGGTTAAACCTATGGATGATCTTCTCAAACTCCCATTAGATTCATCACATCACATGATATTTGCTGCACGCCGCTCTCATTATGCCCCAGACACTCAATCTCTCGCCAGACATGTCCATTTCCAAGGTGTCTTTTATGCCCCATCAGTCTCCCAGTTGGTCTCTTTTCCTGTCTACAGAGTAGTCATACACGTGCTTCTTCTTCTAGTGCACCGGACTGATGTTTTGTATGTGGGTGAGCTTTACCTGTTACCAGTGTCTCTCGCCATCAGGCGATCTCACTCCGACTTCTGAGGTACTTGTCATTTACATCCTCAAGTCATGGACGAGAAGTCAACGTTTAGTCCATAGTGCGTTCACAAATGTTTTCCCCCAATAAAAATCCATAACTAAGAAACCAACTGAGGGGAAATGATGAAATTTAGCATATAAACTTATCATTATGTATATCCAACAACAACAACAAAAATTGTATTCTGAAGATTTTGCAGCAGATCTCAATGTTTGTATAAATGCGGCATACAATTTACGGATCAGAGATGAAGTGTATATTATCAAATGTATTCTAATGAATAGCCCACGGTTTGAAAGGGCATTTCCTTATGAGAAGAAAGTCACACAGTGGAACGGAAGTGTTACGCGAATTGACGCGTATTACTGTAAAACAAGTTTGTTAGTATGAATTGAATAGCATTTTCACCAAAACAACAACGAAAATCTCACCATCTTCCATGATTTCATTACCTTTGGACCTATCAAAGACATATTCCTTGGGTGGGAGTAAATATAAGACTGCAGGAAAAATTTCATAACGATGCAACAGATATTTAAAATAAAATAATTGAGCATGTATGAGGGCAAACATTTGTGAACGCACTATAGCTGATCGGCGTAGGGAATTAAAACAGGTAGACATGTTTAATTCCTGCGAAAAAGTGACAGATGCTAAACACAAACACGGTGTATATACCTTAAAATGAACTCCACTACGGTAAACGTAAATCACGGGTAAAATATTCTTATTAAACAATAATGAAATAGAAAATAAATATACTGCAACACAACGAACGACGTTTCCATTATAATAATCACCCTGAAGAACAACACAAACAGATTTCACCTTTTCGCAGAAGGTAAACAAACCTCACCGTTGTTATATCCTATTGTTACTTCTCTGATCAGTGTATGGGTTGAAGCCGCTACCTCAGCATCAGCACACCGGAAGTTTAAAAGCGTGTGTTCTTATCCACTCGGCCACACTGACCACGTCTTTCTTTACACTACAATTCTTTCTAAACTTTTTTTTTTTTCGCATATCCCTTACAGGTCGTTGCAGTCAATACCAGCATTTTTCAGCTGCTGTTGATGTACTAGGCAAGATTACGCTCGGTAGTTTGCCGTTGATTTTTACTGTGAACTTTATCGTGATCAACGTGGTTCAGTTTCCGGCGGTATGGTACCTGGGTCAGTAAGGGAAGTAAAGAATACCGCAACCTGCCATCTGTGTCGTAAGCGGTGACCAAGGAGGGTTGGGTTGTTTACTTTTATTTGTTCGCGGTGTTGTACCAAAAGGTCTTACTGCCTTTTAACTTTAGCGTTGCTATGGTCAGTCTTCTTGAGATTTATGTTGACCTGTCCCCAACACGCATGTCGTGATGTAAAAAAGCTAGTTGCTTATCTTTTACAGGACGTAGCAGTCAACTCCATTATTATTTGGCTGTTTGTGATTCCTGGGCAAGTTCACGTTCAGCAGTTTGCCATTGCTTTCTGAATGACCAGCACTCATACCATTGCATGTAAACCAACGCAAGGTTGTCTGCTTCCATATCGCCCGCAGCTGTGTTTTGAATGAGGTATACGGGATTACGAATTGCGTCCGTAACGGCATCGCCACAGAGCCGGCTTTGTAACGTGATTATAACGTGATTATAACCAACTCTATGTTACCAATGCCAAACCTGGACAATGACAGAAAAAGAGAAAAGAAAAATCACAACAACAGAAATGAGATTCCTGAGAAGAATACTCAATGTATCAAGAAGAGATCAGATCAGAAATGAAGAAATCAGGACTAACGTGGGGGTTAAAGCAGCACTACATTTTATCAGAAAGCAGCAAGTCAAATGGTTTGGCCATGCAAGTAGGTTACCAGTCAACAGCATGCCACAACAAGCAATGATGTACAGACCAGATGGAAACAGAGGAAGAGGCCGACCACGTAAACGTTGGACGGAGGGAATAGCAGAGTCCATGGGAATGTCGATATATGAAGCCCATAATCGGGCACTCTCACGAAGTTTATACTTCACCTCGACACCGCAAGGTACAAGTGGAACATGATGAGATGAGATGAGATGTAACGTGATTAACGGGCACACAAAGTGTGATGAGAAATGTGAAGACAAGCATGCTTCGGGTAGAGTGGCAGATTTGAATTCCACAATAAAATAAAAGAGAGCGTCTGTTGGATTTTTCCCCCAGGACATGCTGGTGTGGCGGGAAATAACAGGAGGACAGATTGGGTGGGTCTGCACCACCTGGTGGGGCGTTAGTGCATACACCACCTGGTGGGGTGTTAGTGCATGCACCACATGGTGGGGTGTTAGAGCATGCACCACATGGTGGGGTGTTAGTGCATGCACCACATGGTGGGGCGTTAGTGCATACACCACATGGTGGGGTGTTAGTGCATGCAGCACCTGGTGGGGTGTTAGTGCATACACCACATGGTGGGGCGTTAGTGCATACACCACATGGTGGGGTGTTAGTGCATGCACCACATGGTGGGGTGTTAGAGCATGCACCACATGGTGGGGTGTTAGAGCATGCACCACATGGTGGGGTGTTAGTGCATGCACCACCTGGTGGGGCGTTAGTGCATACACCACATGGTGGGGTGTTAGTGCATGCACCACATGGTGGGGTGTTAGTGCATATATAACAGAGCAGGAACTCGCAAGACGTGTTGTAGTTGTTAATATAAAGTTTATTTTCACATGATGACAATATAGCTTCTTCTCCGGTCCAAGGCCTGATGTTAACTGCCCTTGCCAACCCAATACGTCACGATTGAGCATCTCCTACCCTTTCACTCTCGATGCTCAATCGTGCTGTATCTATTTCCCACTAGATCCTAATAATACCCCAGTACTCCCTTACTGTTACACCTCCCCATGTTTAATAAAGAATTTTCCTATAAAAGAAAACTCTTTACTCCTAATCCCCATACTCTATTCCCTCTTTTTCCTTACTTCTCCCAGTTCCTCAAACTTCCCTAAAATCAGCTCAAGTTTTGAGTAAATAATATATCTTTTAACTCTTCTCCCAGTTATATGGTCAGCTAGTAACACCCCCCCCCCCCCCCCCATATACTTCTTCTTCGAATTTTCTTTGTATAATACCTCGTACCACGTATGGTAACCTCTGTTAAGCCAAACAGTCCTTCTCTCCTTTCTATTTCCTCAAACTATATAGCTATCCACTATATATATTTATTTTTCTGGTTCTTTCTTGGCTCCTCTGTTTCCTGTATCAAATATACATATCATAAGAACAGCTCATAAATTCGTTATCGAAATTTTTGACCTTATAAAATTTCTCACTCTTCCAAAACCCAGGACGTACAAAAACAAGGTAGTTAGAAAAAGTAAAGAAGCGGTGCGCACCTAGTAAGAAGTATAAAGAATGAATACTCAACATGACCACATGTACATACAGCCATGAACATTTAAGACACTCACATTTACCTCCCTCTTGCCAATAAAAAAATGTATTGTAAAAATAATAATTTTTTTTTTAAAATACACTTTATGAAATAGACCTTGTGTTCACTATAAAACCTTTTGGCATAAGTTTTCATTAAGCCTTATATATTCAACATTGCCATCCACAATTTTTGTCCATATTTCGTTATCTCACCTTTAACCAGAGCCCATGTTCATATTTTATGAACACTTTTAATATAATTAACGCTGGTTTTTCACAGCACCTATATCTTGCCCCCCGTACATCCCCCACTTATATACTGCCATTTACAGTCTTCCCCCTACTTTATATCAGTGGACAAAGTAGTTTTTATCAACTCTTTTCTGAACGAAAAACCTTTAAGCAAAACCTTCATCTATTTGAAACTTAAACTTACTTAACTAACTTTATAACCATGTAACTCAATATACCAAACCATTTATGTAATCTAAATAAAATGAACATAACCCCCAAATTAATCTAAAGAAAAAAAAACACATTTTTAAAATGACATAACATGCATGTTATCAAATCAGAATAAAACATTCTATTTCTACCTATCACTATTGGACACTTTTACGGACCAATAGTTTTTATCAACTCTAAATACTAGGAACACAATCACCCTATTCTAAATCAATTAATCAAACAACAACAATCATTTTTTAAGACCAAATCAAGAAAAAAACTTATTATATATGAGGCATTGAAACTTAGGCTCAATAACACAACCAAATAATAGCCATCATTTTCCAGTACCAACTGAAGCATAAAAACATATTATATATGACTCATAACTCATAAAACTTAGATTTCATAAAACACAGTTTTCAAAACAATTATAACTCTCTTAAAATTACTACTTATAGTGGCCCACCAACATTGGCCTCTCATACCAAGTAAAATAACGCATATCTATTTATACAGGTCATTCCAGTATTTCTATGACCGAGAAAACTAAACACTTCACTGTCCATCTGTATATCTGTTAACTACAGACCAATTAGAATCACATCTGTTCTATCTACATAAACAAATCAGTAATCAACATTTACCATACCATTTATTATTTCCATAATCTATCTTAACTCCTAACAGCACATAACATCCGGAATAACCTCTTAAGTAAGCACTGTAAACTACATGTTGAATCCTTTTTTTTCATTTGTAATGTGGCCACTAATCCAATATTAACTCAATGTAGTAGCCAACCTCTACTTATCAACGAACTTGTGATCTGGCCTGCCTATTATTTCCCTTGGAGCAGTCATCACTATAACTTGTTAATCCTTATCGTTAAACACGGCATTTCTAGCACCAACAAAAAGTACATTCACCCATTGTACCAATATCTCAAGACCACTTCCCCCGTTTCGTATACTTCTTCAAGCATCCCTTTCACTTCTAAATCCTGAAACTTATAACTTGCCATCTGCAGTACTTTCAAATATCTATCTCCTACGTTTCCACTTCTTCAACAATTCCAAGTTTCTTTGAATAAGTGCTAATTCTACATCAATATCTTCTTCTTCGTACAACCTATTAGTTTCTTCCATACTACTACTTGACTCTGACTTTTCATCCATTTCTTCTTCTTCGTCTGTATGTCTCTCTTTAGCTGCCGCTAACCTCTTCTGTTCCAATATCCCATCTAATTTGTCGATCATTATTTCTTAAGGATCTTTCTAGTAGAGGCATATCTTCTCCGCTTGTTGAATAATCCCTAATTCTCCTCTGTCTTTTCACTTCTTTAATCTCTTTGATTATCCATTCTTCTTTTCGGTTGCTTGTCTAGTATTTTTAAATGGAGCACCTTATTTCCTCTTCCATACTATCATAATGAGTTTCATTCACCTTTTCTTCTTCCATTGTTTTCGGAATTGTCTGTTCTTGAGTATCTTCGTAACTTGGATTTGCTAGCAACTGATTTTGTGCTGGTTCTTTTCTAAAACCTGGGGTTACTGTAGCTCCTCTGACAACTTGTTCATCCAAATATTTTGTGTCTGAATAATAATTATTATTATAATTATTATTTTCTATCTCATCTTCATCTCTTCTTAAGTGTTCAACGTCGTGCCCTTGCTATATGTGCTGTGACCTGGTTCTTTATAATATACGATACATTTCCTAGTTTTTCCAAAACGTAATACCCTGGAATCCAACGAGCATCAAACTTAGAGTTTCTTCTATGCTTCTTGTAATAAACTCTATCACCTACCTTAAACTCCTGTAATTTTGTATTTACATTTTTGTACTTTTTCTGTTTTTCCCTAGCTTTAATTATATTATTCCTTAATCTTACGTGTGCTTTATGCATTTCCTGTATTATGGTCTCTTGGAATTCTTCACCTATATATTTCCGTCTAGGTTTTAATAGATTATCTATAGGTAGTATTGGTTCTCTCCCGTGTATTAAATAAAAAGGTGAAAAACCCGTGCTCTCATTTTGATTTGTGCGAATAGCGCTAAGGGCAGGTCCCAAGAATAGATCCCAATCTTTTTCATGTTCATCAATAATCTTTGCTATAACGTCGTATAACGTCCGATGTTGACTTTCGTTTCTAGCATTTGAAGAAGGTCTATAATATGAGGTCTTTATATGTTTTTATATTTAA
The DNA here is from genome assembly GCA_014155875.1 of Cepaea nemoralis. Lineage (NCBI taxonomy): Eukaryota > Metazoa > Mollusca > Gastropoda > Stylommatophora > Helicidae > Cepaea > Cepaea nemoralis. Next base: position 798,886 of record JACEFZ010003327.1, on the reverse strand, counting down.
TCTTTTAATAACTTTTCGAATTTTTTTATTTACAAACTCTCTACCATTATCTGTAAGTATACTTTGTGGGCAACTAAACCTTGGTACGAACTCCTGTAAAAAAATATTAATGACTGTATCTGCGCTCTTGTCTGGAATTGCGTAAATTTCCGGCCAAAGACTGTAGACGTCTACTATGTGAATCAAATAAACGTTTCCTGACAATGTTCTAGGGTGTGGACCTGATATATCTAAACTAATCTTTTGCATTGGGAACTGAGGAATATCTGTATCTTGTAAGGGACACTTTATTGTTTTCATGTTCCTTAACCTGCATTTTTCACACGTATCTACATATTTGCATGCAGATTTAAACAAATTAGGCCAATAATATTTGCTTGTAAGTGCTTTCACCAATTTGTCTCTACCGAGATGTCCATTTCCATCGTGATATGCTTTTAAAAGTTCATTTTCTAAATGTTTTGGAATATATTTCCTTAGCTGTTCGTTCCTTTCACACATATAGTATAACTGTCCATCCTCTTGTAAAACCAAATAATTCCTTTTATATTTGTTATCTTCTGTTTCTCTTAATTTTTCTTTTATTTGTATGACTTTCGGGTCCAACTCTTGCTCTTCTTTCATATTAAATTGTGCTAAGTGTAGGTCTTCTTCCCTATGTTCAGACTCTTGATCCGATGGTAGACTATCAAATTCTTCCCTATTTATTATAGCAGAATCTAAAATATTTACTTGCCAGTTTCGGTCGTCTATCTCTGGTTCAGCTTCATCTTCTGTATCTCCTGATGACTGTGGGTATGGAATTCTAGACAATAAATCAGCGCATGTGTTAATCCTACCTGGGATGTACTCAATTTTCGTGTTGTACCCCTGTAGATTCAATGCCCACGTCTGTATTTTCCTGTTCTGCACTGGAGCTTCTAAAAAAGACTTTAAAGGCATATGGTCAGTTCTAATAACAAAATTTGCGTTATGTAAGTAGTAATTTAGTTTCTGAAGAGCGTAATGAATTGCATAAGCCTCCTTCTCAATAGTCGTCCATTTTCTTTGTGATCCTGCTAAGTTTATGCGACAAGAAGTAGATAGGCCTTTCATTTTTAACCCCTGGTATTCCAGATTCTTTTCCTTCATATGGTTGAACCAAACATGCTCCTACTGCATTGTCCGAAGCATCTGTGTACAGTATTAACTGTTTATTTAAGTCTGGATGCGTTAACAGTGGTACCAGTGTTAAGCTGTTTTTTAAATACTCGAACGCTTTTTGACACTCATCATCCCACTTAAACCTAGCGTATTTGCCTGTTAAGTTTGTAATAGGTTCAGCTATCTTTGAAAACGCTGGGACGAACCGCCTATAATATGCACACGTTCCTATAAAAGCGCGTACTTCCTTAACGTTAGTTGGAGTAGGTAATTCTTTAATAACCTTTATCTTGTCCTGGTCTGGTTTTATACCTTCTCTATTTATAATATACCCCAAATATTTTGTTTCTGTCTTTAAAAATTGGCACTTACTAAGCTTTAACTTCACATCATGCTTTCTTAACCTGTCAAATACTAGTCTTATATGTTTCAAATGATCCTCCACATCTCCAGTAGTAAAAATCAGAATATCATCAATATAGGCAAGAGCGAACTTTTGCATACCTTCTAAAACTTCATTTATTAAGAGCATATAGTGAGAGGGCTGCCGTCTTGACGCCAAAAGGCATTCGTAAGAATTCGTAAGAGCCCATATGAGTACAAAAGGCACTTTTCTTTTGCGCGTCCTTTGACATCGGAATACACCAGAATCCTGACCTTGCGTCCAGCGTCGTGAAATATGTAGAGCCATTAAGCAGCCCCAAAATTATCATCAATTACTGGCAGTGGGTATGCTACATTCTTGGTGATTTTGTTCAACGCCCTATAATCGCAACAGAAGCGACTCGAACCATCGGGTTTGGCCACGATGACTGACCGGAGATGACCATTCTGACTTCGACCTTGTTATTATTCCTGCTTTCAACATCTCTTCTATCGCCTTTTCCACGATTTCTCTATTTCTTAATGGAGTTCTATATGGTTTTAAACTTATTGGTGGATGATCTCCTGTGCCTATTTCCATTGTAACTGTTTGCGTCTTTCCCAATTCTAAATCATTAACCGCAAACACATCCTGATTTTGCTTTATAAGTTGTTCTAACACTTCCTTATTTTCTGGCGGAGCTTTTAACTGTGACAACAATTCTTGTTCCCTTGTTATTTTGTCTAGTGAATGTATTTGGGCTTTATTTCCTCTGGATGGATGGATCAATTCATCCATTCTGACGTTCCCTCTTCTCCCGCGTCCGCGTCTGTTATTAAGTCGTTCACTAGAAGTTTCTGAACAACCTGATCCCGATATTTCTGCTCTATCTGTTGCCAATATGTCACTTATGTTATGATCTAGTTTGGCTATCACACATCCTCTGTATAATTTGATTTCTCTACCTGTGTTGTTGATAACCATCACTGGAAAGGTTAAGTGTTTATCCAACGCTATTATTCCATCCGGAACTTCCAAACCAGGCTCATCAATTATTTCCTCCTGTAACTCAGTGATTCTGACTGTGTTTCCTTCCACATAATATGGGTTTCTCTTCAGCTTCGCTTGTATCAAATTAACCGACTGTGGTTTTAACGTCGTTGACATTTTAACTCTAACTAGTGCTGATATATGCATGTCCTCTTCCATATCTATATAGACGTCCCTGAATTTTAATTTATGTAAATCATAGAAAAGTCTTACTCCATTTTTTATAAAAAATCTCTTCCTATCAACATGTTTCTATTTAAATCCTTCACTACATGAAAAAGATGTCTTATGTTGATCCCTCCTAACTTAAAATTTATCATTGTTTGTCCAATTACTTGTAAATTCTGTCCAGTAACAGAGTGTAAATTATTATGACTCTTAAATACTCTACAATTTCTTACTATTTTGTATAGAAAACTTTCTTTTACTACACTAACCTGAGCTCCCGAATCAATTAATGTACGAACTCTATACTTTCCTATTTCTATTATACAAGAGCTATAATCTGTTCTATTTTCTATAAATTGCTTGACTTCATCTAGTTGAAAATATTCTCTGTTCGTCCTATTATACCTATTATTAACATACTCTTTAAACCTTGGGACCTTATTATTTCCCTTCCTACTATAGGTCCCCTTTAATAGGTAGGGCGCCGGTTTTCCTGCGTTCTTGTACCTGTAAAATTCCTGTGTCCATCTACAACATTCCTACTTACCCTGTTATTGTCATGTCTACTCTGTGTATTCGACTGGACACGCCTGTTATTACAAAAACGAGAAACATGTCCCCGTTGACCACAAACCCAACAAACAATATTTGTACTATTTGTGTTGACTACTGTTTCTCTTGTAGGGTATCTCATATTTCTTCTTTCCTCGTTATCATATCTATTTCTACCTTGTAACGTCTGTATTCCTCCTCTCCTATTCCATCCGAACCTTGTTTGTCCTATTTCCATAGGATTCTTCAACTCTGTCTTCTCGATTACTTCCCACTTCTCGTCCTGTTCTCAATCTAAATCTACGTCTAAAATTTTCCTCTTGTACCGCGATATCTACCGCTTGTGATAACCTCTCAGGGTTTTCCCTCATCAGCTTAAGTTTCAAACCATCAGATTTTATGCCATCCACAAAAATCCCTACTAACATCCTTTCCACCTCCTCTCCTCGTACATTCTGTCCTAAGAATGCTTCTTCAGCCAGGTTAATCAATCTATCACTGAACAATTGTACCGTCTCTCCGTTATTTTGTTTAGCCTGTCTCAACACCGAAAATGCATGTTGTGGATCCGTTATTTCTGCATATTTCCTTGCTAGGTCTTCTTTGAATTGTTCCCATGTCTCATCTACTCTAGCCTCTAACTTTCTTCTTATATGATCAGAAACCGGTTCCGTTACCGTCTGGTAAGCCAGTCTCATTCTTTCTTCATCTGTTGCTGAGATTAAATAGGCATATTTTTCTATGGAAGTGACCCATTTCTTAAAGTCTCTGGCCTGTCCACTAAACTTCACAATTTCTGTTGCCATTCCTTGTTGTTTAATAACCATATTAAGTCTGCCTACTGCTGTTCCTACCCCTGTCAATACCTGTGCTAAGGTGTCCTGTTCCGCCATGCTGAAATATACTTAAACAAAGCAAGCAAAGAACCACACAATTGCAATTTCTTAATTTAAGGAACACACTCACTTGTTTCGTAAAACAGTACAGTTAGTTTCTATGTTTGGGAACCACACAATTTTACCCTGATTTTGTTTCTTGATCCAAGCCCGACGTACTTTCCTCGACTCGCCGTTGGATTAAACTCAAAGACCAGGAGTCCGCGTCAGCTGAAAATCATTCGCGGAGTTCAGGTAGCAGAGTTCAGGTAGTCTGTCTCTTCCCCCAGGTAACTTCGTCTCTTCAGTTAGTTACTTCTCTTGGGATGCCTGGCTAATCTTCAACCCCTGGTTGGGTCCCTTCTGAGAGAGTACATCATCGACGTCTTGAGATAGTCAGCCTGACAGACAACAGCGAGCGGCTCTCGATTGCAGTGGAGCCCCGAGATAGTCGGTCTCGTCAACAAAACATTGGGCAACCCTTATTTATTTACTGTCTCGATTGTTTTATTAAAATGTTCTTTCTCACCTGACTCAACAATCAGACGACTGGGTTTCTGGATTGCCCATTTATCCAAAGTTCTGTGAAGTCTAAAGCGTGGGCGTCTCAGTTTTTTTTTGAACGATCAAAGAGCAGCACTTTCCAACAGCAAGTTTCAAATCGATCAAACTCGATCACTGAGCAGTCTTGGTCAGCTCCCCGAAACAACGATGTATGGCAGCGGCTTTGGTAGCCCGTTGAAACAAACGCCAACGCAGGTGGCGTCTTGGATCAAGCTCTTGAAACTGGCAAAATTCAGGCTATGGTAAGTCCTTTGGAAGTGACAATTCTAGGCAACGGCTATGGTAAGCCCATTGAAAACGACAAAGTTCAGGCACCGGCCATGGTAGGCCTCTTGAGGTAAAAATTTGCAAAACAGCGGGTATGACAAGCCTCTTGAGGTGAACAATGCAAAGCGCCGGCTATACCAAGCCTCTTGAGTTGTACTATGCAAAGCGACGGCTCTACCAAGCCTCTTGAGTTGTACAATGAAAAGCAACGGCTATACCAAGCCTCTTGAGTTGTACAATGCAAAGCGACGGCTCTACCAAGCCTCTTGAGTTGTACAATGAAAAGCAACGGCTATACCAAGCCTCTTGAGTTGTACAATGCAAAGCGACGGCTCTACCAAGCCTCTTGAATCTAATTTGTTTGTTATCTCAAGTCTTTAAAAAAGACCTACAGAGGACCACCCCTGGGCGGGCTTTTGGCCTCTGTATTCACAGATAACTGAAATTTACAATTTACTGGCCTTCTTCTGAGTTCGCCTTATTACGTTCACTTAGTTGTTCTTCAACGTGCCGCAAGTGTTTCTGGTTGCTTAGGACTGGAGCATGGAACATCTTCATTCGGCATTACTTCGCGTTGTTTTTTCTTTCTTTATCAACCGGACCACATCAGGTTCGTATCCTCGGTCCTAGGCAACATTTCGAGTCCTATAACAGAGCAGGAACTCGCAAGACGTGTTGTAGTTGCTAATATAAAGTTTATTTTCACATGATGACAATATAGCTTCTTCTCCGGTCCAAGGCCTGATGTTAACTGCCCTTGCCAACCCAATACGTCACGATTGAGCATCTCCTACCCTTTCACTCTCGATGCTCAATCGTGCTGTATCTATTTCCCACTAGATCCTAATAATACCCCAGTACTCCCTTACTGTTACACATACACCACATGGTGGGACGTTAGTGCATACACCACATGGTGGGGTGTTAGTGCATGCACCACATGGTGGGGTGTTAGTGCATACACCACATGGTGGGGTGTTAGTGCATGCAGCACCTGGTGGGGTGTTAGTGCATACACCACCTGGTGGGGCGTTAGTGCATACACCACATGGTGGGGTGTTAGTGCATACACCGCATGGTGGGGCGTTAGTTCATACACCACATGGTGGGGTGTTAGTGCATACACCACATGGTGGGGCGTTAGTGCATGCACCACATGGTGGGGTGTTAGTGCATGCACCACATGGTGGGGCGTTAGTGCATGCACCACATGGTGGGGCGTTAGTGCATGCACCACATGGTGGGGTGTTAGAGCATGCACCACATGGTGGGGTGTTAGTGCATGCACCACCTGGTGGGGCGTTAGTGCATGCACCACATGGTGGGGTGTTAGTGCATGCACCACCTGGTGGGGTGTTAGTGCATGCACCACATGGTGGGGTGTTAGTGCATGATAAGTCAGATGTGGTCGGCGCCATTTGGGATCGTGTGTACAGTGCAGAAGAACAGAGAGATCGTCACAACCTGGAGAGAATGGTGCTGCAGGGAGTGACCACAGGACCTGGTCGGTACTCAGGACTAAGAAGAAAGTGCCAGACGGACACATCAGACTGCTACTGGTACCATTAGTATTGGGACTCTTCACTGGCTGTTGCAGATGAGGACGGGGCACGTATGGGAATGTCCCGAGAGTTATGATGTCGGTTCTTGAATCAATTCAACTCAGCTGTGACTCAGAACATCCGAATTTCGACAAGCATTTCTTGTTTTCCTTAGCCCTTGTCTGTCAGAAGTCTACCCACAAGGTAGCGTGTTTGTTTCTCACTTCGTCGGCTCCTTATCCCTTGAGCTGTCCGACACGGGAGACCCTACCAGTAGCTGCACTACCGCCGGCAAGTCTCTTGTAGTCATTGAAACATACAAGCTTCACTACCACTTCAAGATGGAGATACGAGACATCAAAGGAGATCTTCTTCTTCATCATCATCAAGTGCCATGCTAGCTGGCGTAGGCTCTCATGTCTTTCCTCATATCTCGGCCTTTGGTGTTCTGGATCAACTCTGCTGTTGATATTCCTCCGTGCAACCGTCTCACTCCATATCCAGCATCATTTCTCTTGATCAGCCTCTGTCTCTTTTCCTTACTAACTGAAATCTCTGGAGTGAAAGAAGTCAATATTCATTCGCGATTTTAAGTAATAGAATTTCAGAGACACGCGTCTGTTTATTGAGTGGTGAAGCTTGACAATGGGGAATGTGAAGTGGGAATGTTGAGGGGATTGCTCGGTTGGCGCGCTAGTTGTGAAATCGTTACATGCCACTCGTGTATGACGGCCTGCTGACGGCTGGTTGCAGTCGATTTGAAATACACGGAGTCAGCGGTAGGAAGAGGGAGAAAAACAGACTGGCGAACCGAAAGGTGGATAGACGGAGATGTTCAGGGGCAGACAGGCAGGCAGACATACAGACAGATTGACAGAGACAGGCTGGCAGGCAGGCAGACAGATTGACAGAGTCAGACAGGCAGGCAGACAAACAGATTGACAGAGGCAGGCTGGCAGGCAGACAGACACATTGACAGAGACAGGCTGGCAGGCAGGCAGACAGACAGATTGACATAGTCAGACAGGCAGACAGGCATGCAGACAGATTCTCATAGTCAGACTGGCAGACAGACAGACTGACAGAGTCAGGCTGGCAGACAGATTGACAGAATCAGGATCGCAGAGAGACAGATTGACGGAGACAAGCTTGCAGGCAAGTAGACAGATTGACGGAGACAAGCTTGCAGGCAAGCAGACAGATTGACGGAGACAGGCTTGCAGGCAAGCAGACAGATTGACAGAGTCAGACAGGCAGGCAGACAAACAGATTGACAGAGGCAGGCTGGCAGACAGACAGACACAGGCTGGCAGGCAGACATATTAAGACAGGAAGACAGGCAAGCAGACAGAAAGATTGACAGAGTCAGACTGGCAGACAGAAAGATTGACAGAAACAGGCTGGCAGACAGAAAGATTGACAGAAACAGGCTGGCAGACAGAAAGATTGACAGAGTCAGACTGGCAGACAGATAAACAGATTGACAGAGTCAGGCTGGCAGGCAGACAGATAGATTGACATTCAGACAGACAGACAGACAGACAGACAGACAGACAGACAGACAGACAGACAGACAAATTGACAGAGACAGGCTGGGAGGCAAGCAAACCGACTGACAGTGTTAGGAAGGCAAGCATATACATTGACAGAGTAAGGCAGGCAAGCAGGCAGACAGACTGACATAGTCAGACAGGTAGGCAAGCATGCAGACAGATTGACAGAGTCAGGTTGGCACACAGACAGATTGACAGAGTAAGGCTGTTAGACAGACAGATTGACAGAGTCAGACTGGCACACAGGCAGACAGATTGGCAGAGTCAGGCTGACAGACAGACAGATTGACAGAGTCAGGCGGCAGACCTGCAGACAAATTTACAGTCGGGATGGCAGACAGATTTACAGAGCTGGGAAGGCTGCCAAACAGACTGACTGAGTTAGACTGGCACACAGGCAGACAGATTGACAGAGTCAGGCAGGCAGGCAGGCAGACTCTCAAGCAGGCAGGCAGAGTCGGGCTGGCAGACAAACAGGGTAAGACAAAAAGGCAGTGAGAATGAGAGATTGGGGAGTGTGAAAAGCTGGTAGGAGGGGCTGAAAACCAATGCTGTTACAGTGATAGAGAGGAGAGGGAGAGGTGGAGACGAAGAAAGGGGGACAGAAGGTAGAGAGAGAGGGAGAGAGGGAGAGAGAGACAGAGTGAGAGGTAGATAGACACAGCGAGAGGGGGGAGACAGAGAGAGAGAGACAGACAGAGATAAAGGAAGAAAGAGAGGGAGAGAGACAGAGATAAAGGAAGCGAGAGGGAGAGAGACAGAGAGAAAGATAGAGGAAGAGAGAGACGGGGAGAAGGGAGAAGCCGAGAAGAGAGAGAAAGAGATGGAAGAATGTGAGAAGAGAGACAGGGAGAAAAGAGAGACACCGGGAGGGAGGAGAGAGAGAGAGAGAGAGAGAGAGAGAGAGAGAGAGAGAGAGAGAGAGAGAGAGAGAGAGAGAGAGAGAGAGACGCGGAGAAAACAAGAAAAGGTTGGGAGAAGAAGAGTTTGGTTATAGAGATCTAAGATTTCTAAGATAGTGTCCTAAGATTTCTGCTTCTGTATGTGCAAATCATACAAATGAATGTATTTCTTTTGTTATTGAAATATTCGTCCGTAGTTAGTGAAACCACAAATAAAAAGTCAATAAAAATCTAAACAACCTTGTTAAAGTTAGTTGCATATCCTTTACAGGACGTCGCAGTTAACCCCATAATTTTTTGGCTGTTTGTGATCTCTAGACAAGTTTTCGTTCAGTAGTTAGCCTTTGCTTTCTGAAAGTTCCGTCAGCCGTACCATTTCATACAAAACCAGTGCAAGAAGGCCGACTGCCAAATCGGCTGCAGCTATGGTAAACAACCTTATTGGGCGACATAATTACTTGATTTGTCCGTTCACTTACTGTATGAGTGTAAGTTCCTTTGACAGGTCTAGCAACCCGATAGGGAATTTTCTTGATTCTAGACAATACTGCTCGCGAATTATGGAGGAAATTGGAGGAAATGCGCTAGTTACAGGCGCTAGAACTTCAAGTACTCCTCCTCACGATCGCCTAATGGCATAAATGAAAGACAACAACAACAACAACAACAACAACAACAACAACAACAACAACGTACGGTATAATAATTCCATTGTGGCGATTAATTACCAGACAACAACGAATATTGTTTGATCGCTCCAAATTAAGGAAATGGCTTGAAGTACAGGGTATATTTTTAATGACCGTGCAGTGATTGAAAATATTGCCGGTCCAAGTTTAGTATTTACCTTTTATGTTGCATGAACTTTACAGAGGGTGAATACAAAACTTGGACCGGCAATATTTTCAAACACTGCAGTCGTTAAAATTACACCCTATAGCTAAATTAGCACGTTCGTCTTGTTGCATGCTTAACTTTCACTTGTTTTTACCAGAAAACTAACACGATTACGAAGAAGTTGGGTAGCAGAAAAGAGGGACAACAAAGGGAACGGGGGATATAAAAAGGGCAGATGGATGAGGTGTAAAATAAGAAGAAGAAGAAGAAGAAGAAGAAGAAGAAGAAGAAGAAGAAGAAGAAGAAGAAGAAGAAGAAGAAGAAGAAGAAGAAGAAGAAGATGATGATGATGATGATGATGATGATGATGATGTAGAGTCAGAAATATTAATTGATACATACTTGTTATTTTTACTTACGTTATCCTCACTGCTCTACGCATGTGTTCTCATCCTCTACTCTTCTCGAATCTTCTCTACTGTTTCTTTCACATCTCCTTCTTTCATTTTCGGTCTTCTCTTTAGGTTTCGTCTAATCTCTTCTCTTCATTCCAATTAATCTAGATTGTTTTCTATACGTTTCCTGCTGCTGCTGCCTCTGCCTCCTCCCCCTTCCTCTTCTTCTGTGCCTCTTCCCCCCCCCCCCCTCCCTCTCCTCGTCCGACTCTCCTCCTCCAAGTAACCGCTAACTCCTGTCATGATTCTGCCATCTAATTCTCCACAACTGGAACAAACCTTATTTAAACAAACTAAAACACCTACACAACACAAATGAACCGGCAAAGCCAGGTCGTCACCCCATGTAATCTATCCTATCTGTACACAGTTGTTGGGATATCGATTTGCCGTTACTCCTGGCGGGAAAGTTGAGGACACATTTGTGTTTCACTGTCGTTCTATTGTCTTATTAGATTAGCGCCTGTTGCTATGTGCTGATTGGAAGCTAGCGCCATTATTGATGAACTAATAGGGGACATCGGTTTTATGTTGATTTTGAACTAGCTAGATCAAATCTCCGAGTGGCTGCAGACACGGAACACGCCCTGCATGAAGCCCTGTTAAGGACCGCAGTCTGATCAGAGACAATTCATGGATGGCTCAGGCAGAGGGGACAATCAGAGAAGTGTGCATGCTTGAGAACATTGGGAGTGGAAAGGAGTGTGTCAGAATGCCAGAGGAAAAGTCAGACCTGTGCAGGGTCCTAATAGCATTGAATAGGAAAATGCAGGGATTGGCCGGCAGGATGGACTGAATGGGAAGTGCAACAACTGATCTACGGCAATTCACGACCAGGGGGTGTAATCATCCACACGCATGACTCTGTGCAAAGTAGCGTCTGGAGGTTCATGCTGAAGGTTTGTGGACGGTGTTTGGTGCAGGAGACCCTGGTATATGTTACCGTAACATCAAGATTGAGAATGGAGGTGGAGGTAGTCACGGCGTCTTCTCATTGACTGGAGGACAAACAGCATACGCATGCTATGATTGTATGAACGAATGAACGAACAAACGAACGAACAAACGAACGAAAGAACAATCTTTATTTTCAAAGGGTTGAAAATTGAGGCACG
>JACEFZ010003327.1:447500-785000 GCA_014155875.1 Cepaea nemoralis | reverse complement strand
TCCCAGATTCATAAAATTGGGTACCAGAAACCGTCCTTACAATTTTCTGAGAATGGGCTTGGAAATAGAGGCGACGAGGAAGGGAACTGGCTATACACCTCGTACGTCGCTATTAAAAACATGTTAAGCTCTAACAATTCACACTCCAACAACAGTATTTGCTATAGGACTACCTTTGCCATTACAGTTCGCAAGCCTTTCCACAGCTCTCCAATTAAACAAGTTAACTGAATAATTGTCCTAGAATGGTTAAGTGTCTTCAGCAATATTCCGTATCTGCCAATAGCTTATATACAGTTTTTTTCCCTATGTAACTCTCTTTAATGTGATATATAATACAAATTCTCTGGTGTTTGTCCATCAAGAATGATAATGACCATTCATTTCATCCAGTGGAGCTGAAAGTTTGGAGCCGTGAGTTCTAAGATGGCTGGTATCGGCCTATTTTCACTGCTACCATATTAACAACTTGAAGTCATAACTGTGACAAACCCCTACTTCCCATTTCCCGCCATCCATTTTTGTTTGGTCCAAGCCCACGTTTTGTTTAGCACTGAATCAGTTCAGCTAAATGTCGAAACATCACTAAATGTGTTACTAATTAAGCCTCACGAAATACAACTGGCTGAGATACAACATGTTTAATAGATTAAACATATCGGGTAATGATGAATGTAACTGTGGAACTGGTAACATGATAGCTAAACATATGTCCAACATTTGCAGAACAGAGAAAACTATATTGGCCAACGCCCGCTTCATTTGAAGACAAAGTCTATGGAGATGCTCAAGTTTCTTTCTTTCTCTCTCTCTCTCTATCTCTCTGTCTCTGTCTATCTCTTTCCCTATAGTTGCTTCATAAGTGATGTTGAATGAAAGAGTGTATGAGAGGAAATAGAGAAGAAGGGCAGAATGTCAGACGGGCCTGCGTGCCCAATTCTTAACCCTTTGAAAATAAAGACTTATTATTATTATTATTATTATTATTATTATTATTATTATTATTATTCTTTGAATATTTTCGTGTTGACGTAGAAGGTGTAGGAAGAAGAAACAGATTTAAGCCAAAAATTTTGGCCGCAGAAAGAATCTTGGTAGTCAGGGAAGAATATCGTGGATAGGCAGAAAACCCCATGGGCAAGTCCTGCAAGAAACAAATGAAAACCCGTAAACTTATTAGAGAAATTAGACGTCGACAGTCGACATTTTTGGGGTTCTTTGTGAGGAGAAAAAAACTAGAGAATTTAGTGACAACTGGCAAGCTTGCGGGGACAAGAACAAGAGGAAGGCAGAAGAGTGAATGTCTGGATAGCTTGTGCCGCGTGGCATGATCGAGACAAGAACAAGAGGAAGGCAGAGGAGTAAATGTCTGGATGGCTTGTGCCGCGTGGCATGATCGAGACAAGAACAAGTGGAAGGCAGAGGAGTAAATGTCTGGATGGCTTGTGCCGCGTGGCATGATCGAAACAAGAAGACAGAGCTTTTTTTTTCGCTCGCTCGCTCGCTTAGAACTCAAGAGTAGTCCACACAAACTATTTACAGTAGTTATGGACTGAATTCTATATACATGTTTTGCGTGTGGATTAGCTTTCCCTATTACAGTGTCCCTCGCCATCAGGCGAACCTACTCCGACTTCACAGGTACTTGTAATTTAAGTCCCCAAGTCAAGGACGACAGGTCAACATTTTAGTCCAGCTGACCGGTGTAGACGTTGAACCACTAACCTCGGCATCAGCACATCGGATGTTTAAGTACACGCGTTCTTACCCATTCGGCCATGCGGACCTGCAAGACAGAGCTGATCCACGACTCTTGCGATCTCGTGAGATGGCGAAACATGATCGGTGTGGCACATGATGGTGGTGGATCAGGTAGATCATTGGCTCAAAAATGTTGAAAGCCTCTGACAGAGAGAATTCTCCAGATACTCCCACTGGCGACTTCTTGTACAATGGCGCATGCGTAGTCCCCGGATCCCTCAGTGCCTGTTGGATGTTGTTGCTACACCGAACTATTTTATTGCATGCCCAGGTTGTGATCTTCGGTTCCACGCCCCACGTCGGCTATCGGGCCTGCGGGTGAAACGTTCCGTCAAAACAAGACATTAAATGAATATTCGCTGGACGGACCGCACTTCGTGGCGAAGTGTTTACGGACGCGATTCGTAATCCCGTATACTTGGGCTCGAAACACTGCTGTGCTGGTTTTTTCGAAAAAGGTATAGGTGCCGGTCGTTCAGAAAGCAATGGCAAACTACTGAACGTACAACTTCCCCAGGAATCACGAACAGCCAAAATGCTGAGGTTGACTGCTACGTCATGTGAAGGACATGCAACTAATTTTTTTTTCGTTTTCCTGCACGTCGCTCTCATCACGCTCCACTGGATAGACACTCGATCCCTCGCCAGACATGTTCATTCCCAAGGTGCCTTTATTGTCCCCCCGCCCTTCCAGTTGGTCTCTTCTCCTGTCTAAAGAACCATTTTGTTGTTGTGAGTTTGCTCGCTTTGAACTCAGTCGTAGTCTATACACGAGGTAATACCTCTGGTGCACTAATTTTTGCGTGTGGGTTAGCTTTCCTTATTACCAGTTCCCTCGCCATCAGGTGATCCCACTTTGACTTCTGAGGTACTTATAATTTACGATCCCTCGCCAGACATGTTCATTCCCAAGGTGCCTTTATTGTCCCCCCGCCCTCCAGTTGGTCTCTTCTCCTGTCTAAAGAACCATTTTGTTGTTGTGAGTTTGCTCGCTTTGAACTCAGTCGTAGTCTATACACGAGGTAATACCTCTGGTGCACTGGACTAATTTTTGCGTGTGGGTTAGCTTTCCTTATTACCAGTTCCCTCGCCATCAGGTGATCCCACTTTGACTTCTGAGGTACTTATAATTTACGTCCACAAGTCAAGGGTGAGAGGTCAATATTCTAGTCCAACTGACCGGTGTAGGGCTGAACCCGCCACCTCGGCTTCAGCACACCGTAAGTTTAAGACAGAGCGCTCTTATCATTCCGCCATGTTGACCTCAATAAATGAGGTTTTTGATTCCCTGGGTCTTTTTTTTTAAACGACAGTGTAAAATGATTCGCCGTCTTTTTCAGTAACTGTAAAATGATTCGCCATTTTTTTCCTCAGCGGTGTTGTAAAATGATCCGCCTTGCAATATGTTTAGTGTTAATACCAGATCTTTTTTTTCCTTTTCTCCACACAAATGTCTGCATTAAATTTACAACACTGTAAATATTAATCTCCCGTCATTTTTGTCGGAGTTAATCTTAGATTTTACAGTCGCGACGCTACTTAAGTTGACAGACGAAATCCTGCAACTGTCCGTCTGTCTGACTTCTTGGCTTACAGTTAGTATAAGACTTCTGTTTTTGAGATATGTGACTTTTTTAAGGGAGGGAGGGAGAGAGAGAGAGAGAGAGAGAGAGAGAGAGAGAGAGAGAGAGAGAGAGAGAGAGAGAGAGAGAGAGAGAGAGAGAGAGAGAGAGAGAGAGATTAAAGTGCCGTCATTTGCACAGGGTCTTTAGTGTCGTGATAGTGCACGATAATAGGACACGTTGATTTTACAGTAGCAGTTTGGGCTACGGTTTTTCATCTTTTGCTTGCGCCTGGCTTGCTTTAACTCAAGCGTACTCCATACACATTACTACTAGTAGTAGCTGGACTGAATTTTGCGTGTGAATTTTTTTTTTTTAATTCTCATATCCTTTACAGGACATCGCTGTCAACAGCAGCATCTTTCAGCTGTCTGTTGATTTCTTGGCAAGATTACGCTCAGTAGTTTGCCATTGCTTTCTGAGCGGCCGGCTCAGTGTCCCGCAAGTCACCAGCGGGGGACGAACCGCTCCCAGCTCGCTCCCGCTACGAGACTCTGCGTGACAATCGGGATTACGGAGAAAGTGTTGTAACCCCTCAGCCAGAGAGACCGGCGCGTGTGGTTTAGCTTTTCTTATTAACAGTGTCCCTCGCCATCAAGCGAACCCACCCCGACTTCAGCGTTACTTGTAATTTACGTCCCAAAGTCAAGGACGTTAGGTCAACATTTTAGTCCAGCTGTCCTGTGTAGGGGTTGAACCCCTTACCTCGGCATCAGCACACCGGATGTTTAAGAACGCGCGTTCTTATCAAGAACGTTCTTATATTTAGCGTTCTTATACGGCCATGCCGACCTACGGGCTGTTGTATGATCATAGGGGGGGGGGGGGAGAGGGAAAGACAGACAGGCAGTCTGATGGATACCATGTAGTTACCGAGACAGAAATAGCGACACATACAGACGAACAGACAGAACAAGCGAACGATCTTAATTTTTCATTGGGTTAAGAGCTGGGTACGCTTGCCCGTCCGCCCTTCTGCCCTTCTTATCTGTCTACATTTATACAATAATTTATTTATAGTTCATTTATTGGATTAAGCTAAAACGGTAACAATAATATACACATTGTAAACGTATGGGGATGTGCAAACATCATAAATCAGAACACACAGATAAGGAAAGGGTAACGAAAGAAACAGGGAAAGGGAAAACCAAATAAAGAGGGGACATATAGACGGGTGAAGACAGCAAGAAAACCAAAGACACTGGCAGAGAGAGAGAGAGAGAGAGAGAGAGAGAGAGAGAGAGAGAGAGAGAGAGAGAGAGAGAGAGAGAGAGAGAGAACAAAAGGGAAATAGTAAGTAACCCAAGAAGACGAAAAGATAGAACAGGATAACAGAATGATAGATTGCTTAATAGTTGAATAGGTATGAAGTAGAGAGAGTGAGAGACAGACAGACACATACACAGATGCATGGAGAGAGAAACAGAGAGAGAGGGAGAGAGAGAAAGAGAGAAGAGAGAGAGAGAGCGAAAGAGATATAGACAAAGAGAAGCACGAGGAGAGAAGAGAAAGAGAGAGAGAGAGAGAGAGAGAGAGAGAGAGAGAGAGAGAGAGAGAGAGAGAGAGAGAGAGAGAAAGAGAAAAGAGAGCGAGAAAAAAAGAGAAAGTGGGAAACAGATACAGAGGTGTGTGTGTGTGTGTGTGTGTGTGTGTGTGTGTGTGTGTGTGTGTGTGTGTGTGTGTGGTGTACATATATAGATAGATAGATAGATAGATAGATAGATAGATAGATAGATAGATAGATAGAGAGAGAGAGATAGAGAAGGAGAGAGAGAGAAAGAGAGAGAAAGTGGGCGACAGAGAGAGGCATAGAAAGAGGCAGAGAGCAGCAGAGAGAGAGAGAAAGGGGGAAACAGATAGAGAGAGAGAGGCATAGAGGAAAGAAAAGAGAGAAACAATGAGAGATAGAAAGAGTGAGAGAAAGTGGGACATAGACAGAGAGAGGCATATATAGAGAAACAGAGAGAGAGAGAGAATGAGAGAGAAAGTGGGAGACAGATAGGGACAGAGTCACAGAGAAAAAAAGAGAGAGGAACAGAGAACAAAAGAACGAGCGAACGAACGAACGAACGAACAAACAAACTTTAGTTTCAAAGTGTTAAGAATTGGGCACGCAGGCCCGTCTGACATTCTGCCTTTCTAAGAAAGAGAGACAGACAGAGAGAAAAAGATGTAGACAGGCATAGAGAGAAAGAGAGAGACTGACAGAAACAGAGGGGAAGATAGGGAAAGAGACAGACAGAGACAGAGAGATAGAGAGAGAGGCAGACAGAGAGAGGCAGACAGAGAGACAGAGACAGAAAGAGAGAAAGAGGCAGACAGATAAAAAGAGAAAACAGATATAGAGAGAAAGACCGAGAGAGATAGGCAGACATAGATAGAGATTGAGAGAGACAGACAGACAGACAGACAGATAGACAGACAGTGAAACCCATATTTCCTAAAACACAAGCAGACAAGAGCTGATTTATCAGATTCTCCACAAGGCCTCAGGTGTGGAGAGTATCTCTATAACCGTCACGTTATCGATTCTCTGTCACGTCCCTATACTCTTACAAAGAACGGTATGCTGTGTCAATGGCGGGGACATAAGGACAATAGGAACATACTAGGGTCTCCGTAGGGACATACTAGGATCTCCGTGTCTCCCTGGTCTAGGGTTTACACGACTTTCTCCGTAATCCCGTATAATCTCGTGAGTAACGTGACGTGCGCGAGAATCGGTAGCGGTTCTCTCTGTGCCGGTAACTTACGGGGTATGTGAGCCGGTCGCTCAGAATGCAATGGCAAACTACTGAGCGTAATCTTGCCAAGAAATCAACAATCATCTGAAAAATGCTGATGTTGACAGCGATGTCCTGTAAAAGATATGCTTAAAAAAAAGATATGCGAACAAAACAAAGGGTCTCCGTGGATTCAATGCGCTTGAGCTTAACCTTCCGGTGCGCTGACAGCGACGTAGTGGGTTCAACATCAGCATCAGTCAGTTGGACTTCAAGGGTGACTTCCCGTTCCGAAATCAATGGCAAACTACTGAACGTGCAATTGCCTGGTAATTTAATCTAGGTTCCCAATGTCCTGCAAAGGAAATACAGCATTTTTACTGGAAAAATTAATACAACGTCTTATTTGTTCACTTGATAAAAGACCTATTCTTCTCTTATAGTCCACGGTGTTAAAGCGTGTTTATTGAAATCAAGCGTAGTCGATACACACTACTTTTAGTAGCACTGGACTGAAATTTCCACGTGGATTAGCTTTCCCCATTAACAGTGTCCCTCGCCATCAGGCGAACCCACTCCGATTTCAGAGATACTTGTAATTTACGTCCTAAAGTCTAGGGTGAGAACACGGAGAAAGAAGTGATTTCAGCCATGTTGAAGTTGTGTCTCACTGAGATATCACACACTGTATCGATTCTCGATAGATGAATGCAACTCTTAGTGGTAAGCAAATGATTTTCTACTCCCACTCTGACAAAGCTGTTACAGCAGTACGGTTTAATTACAGGTTAGTTAATCTATTGATAACGCAAACACACACTTACAGGTTAGTTAATCAATAGATAATCCAAACACATAATTACATGTTTGTTAAGGGCAAGAGAGGTCGACTTCATTGCACCAGGTTTTATCACATATGACTTTGTCTCTTTACGCTGGGCGGTCTGCCGAAAGCCACTCTCCAGCAACCACACCCAGGAATCTCCGAGAAACTTGCACCCGTGAACGGTATGGCGTGGGTCAGAATTGAACCCACAACCTTTAGAGAAGGAGGCAGGTGGTATAACCTCTAGGCCACGGATACCCCCACAGATTTATTAATCAATTTATACAAGTTAGTTGTATATCCTTTACAGGACGTCGCAGACAATCCCAGCATGTTCTGGCTGTTTGTGATTTCCTAGCAGGCTTACGTTAAGTAGTTTGCCATTCTTTTTGAACGACCGGCTCTCATACCTTTGTATGAAAACCAACGTGAGGCGATCTGCTTCCAACTCACCCTTAGCTGTGTTTCGAATGCGGTAACCGCTTCGCCAGAGAGGCGGCTTCAGTTGATAACCCAACACATAATTACAGGCGTGTTAATCAATTGATAACCGAAACACATATAACATATCGCAACATGTAGCGTGGCTTTAGTGGCAGCTTTACTTACCAAATTTTCACGTCTGCGCGCTCGAAATTTTGCGTGCCTCTCGACGGTTCTCAAAACGTTTGTTCTGGGTCCGGATTTCGAAATGAACATGTACACGCTGCATCGTTATCGTGTAGGCATTAATGCATCTCCGCGGATATCGGTCCTCATTGTTTTGAATTAATCCTAATAGGTAGAAACTTACCGAGTGTTGCTTGAACCCACTACAACCGCCGCCAGGGCAAGGAAGTGTAAGCGCCGGTGTCTTAAACCTCTCACGTATACTGACCTCTCTCTATCTTTTTTTTAATAATCAAATATAAGGATGGAGTATCAGGTCTTAGTCAGGTATGGCTGAGCTACCGTACGACAGTAAACGGGAATACTTGCTTTCTGTTAGCGCCGAATGTTGGGCGTCACTCACCAAACCGACACCCCACATTGTGCCAACACCTTCGGATGGAGGAGTGCCATTGGGAGGGTACACGCCTAACCATTATGCGAGTATATACAACCTAAAGACTGAATGTCATGGCAGGGCAGACCAGGCCCTAAGCCTTGGTCGGCAACCGGTCTAGGGTGGAAGCTCCGACAGTTAGAGTATTGCTTTGCTGATACGGCAGCTTCTACAGCTTGTCTTGTTCCACATGTATTGGTGTTACCTTTCATCTGGAGTAAACTAAACAGGCCGAGAGAGGGATCATGCTGCATGGGCAACACATAGTCTCTAAATTTAGTCCAGGTTTTATGCTATGGAGAGGTAAAACTCCATTTTACAAACTATCGTCTGTCAAGACGGCAAGGTGCCAGTCATTTGAATTGGAGGTTTAGAAGAATACCGATAACATCATAGAATTTGGGGGGGGGGGGGGGGGGGGGATAACCTTTCTTCCATTTTACAAATTCAAGTATGATAATAAAAGTAAAAGTAATGATAGTAGTATTACAATTGTAATAATATTGATAGTAGTAATAATAGTGATAGTAGTAATAAAATATAAATAATAATGATAGTGGTAATAATAATGGTAATACTATTAATATAATCATAATAATAATAATACCCCCAATAAACACATTTACAGTTGTGATGTTTTTTTTTTCCCGCGTTTCCATCCTGTTTCAGGATATTGCGGTCAACACCAGCATCTTTCAGCTGTATGTTGATTCCTAGGCTAGATTACGCTCATCAGCACGCCACGACTTTGTGAGCGACCGGCTCCATACTCTCATAAGTCACTAGCGTGACTCGAACCACTTCTAATTCTCGTCCGCTCACGTTGACTACGAGAATATTCGGGATTAATGGAGAAAGCTGCTAACCCCTCGGTCAGGCAGCCGGCAGTTGTGATTATGTTATGTTTAAATAGAGCTTTGTGCTTTATTCTGTAATATGTGCTGTCTTCAAGCAAATCTCTCACGGGATTTGCGCTTGTGGTTCTAAGATTAAAATGTTTGAGACTTTTTGTTTATAAAGTTGTGTGACAATTTCTTTGTTGAAAGTTCTGTAATTGTATAATGCATTGTTTCTTAATGTCCATATAAGATGTATGTACTCTGCCAATAGAATAAATAGCTTTGTGTGGATGTCTTGTGTGGAGTAAGGAATAGAATTAATCATGATTGCTGTGTAAATATCTGTTCTTTGTTTCGTATAAGTGTTTACGATGTTTTGTAGAAGATGTTTTGTTGACATGATTATGTTCCTTTCGTAACCTTTGTTTACGATAACCGTCGTTAGGGAAATGAATCAGCACATTTTCTTTCCTTGTCCCCGGGGATTGAGAAATATTACCCAGTCAGGGAAAGTTCATTGAGCACAAAAGAGGCTGTACCCCGGGGTCATTTCCTTGGTCAGACAATGACGTGGGAAGTATGACCATGATTAAGACAAAAGTTTAGCCTCCATCCCAACCCCGCACACGCCAATAAATTCACTGTGCAGGTGATGGATATTACTAACCAATGTCGCTAAATTCAGCCTTGTTTTGATTTGCTCACTAGCTCCTCTCATCTCTCCCCCACTCTCCCTCTCTCTCTCTCTCTCTCTCTCTCTCTCTATCTATTTCTCCCTCTCTCTCTCTCTCTCTCTCTCTCTCTCTCTCTCTCTCTCTCTCTCTCTCTCTCTCTCTCTCTCTCTCTCTCTCTCTCTCTCTTACTCTACGCTTCTTGTAAATTCACACTGTACTTTTTAACGAAATAAAAGTTTTAAAAAAACATAACACCATAGACAGATCAAAAGAGCTGCACGGTTTGAGACCACCTGGGATTTATTCTCTACTGCAAAATCATGAACCTAGAGCCATTAACGTCTCATAAAGCGACGTTACTCTTGTCGTTAACGGCATTCAACTCTCCAGTACGTCCCAAAACAACTCATTTATTATCTCTCATAAACTTTTACGACAGCTGGAGTCTGAGTTATAAAACGCGAAAAGGACAGATAAAGAGCATATGTCCATGAGTAGGTCTGAATTGTCAACAAAACCTGGGTACAGCTGACAAAGTGGTAGACGTGTCGGAGTGATGTATGCAGTGCAGGGAGGCCCACAAGTCTGGATACATGGCAACATGGTACTTCTCCACATCCTCCTCCTCCTCCTCCCCCTTCTCCTCCTTTCGTGGTGAGTTAGTTAGTCGCTGTTCCATCTTCACGACAAAAGGTCGCCCTATGATTCTCCGTTCCTATGTCAGTGTAAACCACACAAAATACTCCTCAATGCCAAATGTGAAAAGTGGAACAGACAGGAGTCTCGACAAACCAACTGCTCGCACATATATACCATCATGCGGCCGCTGCCAGAATGCCAACACAAAAGTCCGACACGAAAAATACAGTTCTTATTCTTTTTCTTTCGTTCGCCTGAAATTGTCGATGGAAGCAGCAGTCGCTAGAAAACAAACAGCCTCACATTACTGCATAAGGCAAACTCAGTTAGTTCAGCAGCCGGCCTGTCGCCGTTTTTCTGAACATGCAGTTCACAATACAAACAACGGCGGACAAGTGTAAAAGCACTCGACATTAAATCCACAGCTCACAGTGTCGCCCCACGCACTTAAATCAGTAGCTGGGCAACGGAACCATGCGCTTCCAGTCCAACATGAGGAAAATGCGTAAGCAAACCGTAGCCACAAGCATAAACACTCCAGAGGCATTATTAGCTTAACCGCCTATCCTCCTTGTTGGACCGGAAGCCACACCAAGGTATGCACCTCAGAGATCCGTGTGTCCAACTTCGGCATGAATTTATGTGGGGTTTACTTTCTCTAGACAGACTCCATCCGAGGCAGCCGACTCTGTCCACCCGTGGGTAGGTTAACTTCCTTAACAATTTACCAGGACTGCATCCTTGCTGCCTACATTTGGCGATTTCCAACTACAGTGGGATTATTTACTTTCTCAACTCGCACACAGGGCATCCTGTTTCCGCCATTATCCGAGACAGTTAGTTATACGATATCACTACCCAAGAGATTAGGGGCTCGTGTGATATCATTAGACACCAATTGATCCAGGAACAATTCACAGCTCTATGCTGAGATCCAATCCTGTGCCTGCCGAGCCCAAATCGAACACCGTAACTTCTTAGCCACGGCTGCCTCTCAGTTTTATTAACAATGAAGGAAATCGACATGGCTGAGATGTTAACGCGCTTAAACTATAGTTTTTACAAAGGGAAAAGCGTTCCGATTACTATGTTCCATGAACAATGAACGATAGCTCAAATATAGTGAGGCGTTAGCAATTAGGAGATTCCAGCCTGTTTTGTGCAAACAGAAAGATTTCCTGCTAAATTTAAAATTCCCGTGGGGGTAACAGATGTTTCACATTCGAACAATTCATGTGAATGTGGTTTAATTGTTTCAGCTGAAGTATTATTCACTCCATATGATATATAACTCTGCAGTATGCTACTGACCAGATGCAGCGAAATATGCCAGGCAATAAATCGTGCAACATGTTGTTGGTGACGTCTGTGTTTACATTCACTAAGGGAATACATTGTTTTGTAAGTTGTTTCGCTTAAGACTTCTAATTCCAAGACCATGAAACCTCTCTTACACGGAGTAGTTTGCCAACCTTCTACATTTTTCTACTTGATTCTGGGCTTGGTTCTCATGTCTACCCTGCATTGATTGTAGACATGTGATCTTTTGAAGTTCGCTAATTCCCCTACTAATAAATCACTCTCTTTAATGTTGGCTTTATTTAAATTGTTCTACCTAATTCCGGGCTTGGTTCTTATGTCTACCCTGCATTGATTGTAGACATGAGAGCTTTAGAAGCGCGTTAACTCCCCTACTAATAAATCACTCTCCTTGACGTTGGCTTTATTTATTTCTTAAAGTCTGCATTAGATGATGTTCCCCAAACTACATTTTTTTCATGTAGAGTTATTCATGTGTTGTATCGGTGTGTGTTTGCTGTTTCTGTGCTAACAAAGGCTTTCGCTTCAAGGTTCAGTTTCTTGCTTGTGATCGTTTTCTAGTAAAGCTTGCCGACTGCTCCGCGTGTTTTATTCATTGCCAAAATAAGATGCCGTAGAGGTAAGTTGAGTCAACAACCGATATCACAGCACTCAGGGAATTCCCATACGTGCTCCGTCATTATCTTCACGAACCAGTGTAGAGTCCCAAAACAGTGTAGAGTCCCAAACCTAATGGTACCTACAACGGCGTATTCAAAGGCCACCTTCACTTGTCTGGTATATAGTTTTATGAGAGCTCTTTTATCTTCTCTCCATGTTGTCTCAGCAAACGTTTTCATAATTGCCATTCTTTGCCCGATGTGCCTAACCTGTCTTCCACGCCGGACGACAATCACAATTTAAATTTGGTCCTGTCTTCCGGTGCAGTATTTTCCCCTTTCATCAGCACATTACTCTACACAAATGTGGGACTAGCTCCATATAGACAATACCCTTCAAAAAGTGTAAATGAGTCCTTTACTCTCAAATTCTACAGTATGATGAAAGAGACATACTTTGAAAATGAGTTCTTTAGTCTATACTACTTAAGTCTGATGAAAGGGACATAATTTGTAAATGAGTCCATTACTCAGTATTACTTCAGTCTGATGAAAGAGATAATTTGTTACGTTTATTCTAGATCAATGTTTCCCAACATGGGGCCCACGCTCCACAGGGGGGGGGGGGGGGGGGGGAATTCGATTGGTAAAGGGGGGGGGCAATTCGAAAATGGAAGAAATCGGCTGGATATAACAAAACGGGGAGACTTGAGACTGAAGTTAACTAAATTGGAACCTGACATAAAATCTCTTTGCAGCAAGCATCAAGCGCAAGGATCTCACTAAATTTAAATAATTACTAATAATTAAAATAATATAGAAAAATCTTTCATTAAAATTATTTTGTACTTGAATTTCAGTTCTCCATTATATGTTTTGAAAATTTACTTACTGTGTTTGCTCAATAATTTCCTAGCGATTATCGGTCCCTTGGCTAGGATCGGGTGCATTTGCTGCTCTCCCCCCAGTAGTGCGCCTGGTCTGGTCGGGAGCCGGGATGATCAAATAAAAACCCATCACATATCGTCACCTTAGATGTGGGCTTGGTGGACCACTGTGTGCAATAGCTCACAGTGAGACTAAGGGTCCACACAAAAAAGGGGGAGGCGGGGGAAACCAGCTTGTCTGGGGTAACCGCCACCCCCCCCCCCCGCTCCACACCCAAAAAAATAAAATTTCACCCGACACACAGTTCTGCCCCCCCCCCCCCCCCCCCCCCCCCCCCCCGGGAACCGTGAGCCCTTCTAAGACAACAGAAACAAATGCAAGTTTCTTTGGTGAACATTTCAATTTTTGAATATTAAAAATGATGCATAAGTTGGGGAGGGGAGGGGGGCATAAGAATTTTAGAAAGGCTTCGGTGGGGCATAGCACAAAACAGGTTGGGAAACACTGTTCTAGATCATTCAGGAACTGACATCACAACACACGGGACTTTCCCTTACTTGCTCTGTCCTTATCTTCAACAGCCAGCATAGAGTCCCACTACTAATGGCGTTTCCAATGCTGTGTTCAAAGGCTTGCCTCATTTGTCCGGTATATAGCTTTGCCGTGGTGAACAGGTTACGAATTCAATTGGCAATCCCGCATACAACGTTCGAAACACAGTAGTGGGCGAACGAACTAACTAACTAACTAACTAACTAATTAACTAACTAACTAACGCAATAACTCTTAAATAGCTCATTAACTAACTAATCCATTAACTGACTAACTCATTAACTAAGGCATTAACTAACTAGTTAACTAACTTATTAACTAACTCATTAACTAACTCTTTAACAAACTGACTCAATAACTAACTCACTAACTAACTTAATTAACTCCTTAATTAACTGACTAACTAACTAGCTCATTAAATAACTAGCTAACTAACTCATTAACTAACTCGCTAACTAACTAGCTAACTAACTCACTCACTAACTAGCTCATTAACTAACTAACTAGCCAACTAACTAACTCATTAACTACCTTACTCATTAACTAACTCATTAACTAACTGACTGATTGACTGACTGACTAACTAACTGACTGAGTGTCTGACTAACTGACTGACAGAGTAATTGACTAACTGACAGACTGACTTCTTGACTGACTAACTGACTGACATTTTGACTGATTAACTGATTGACTGAGTGATTGACTAAATGACTGACTGACTTCTTAACTGACTGACTAACTACTCCATCTCGTACTTTGCTTTCTTCCAGGAGCCAGCTCAGGGATAGGGGCAGCAACCGCGCTGTTGTTTTCCAGGTTAGGGGCCAGTCTCGCGCTGACCGGTCGCAACGAGAAGAACTTGAGGAAAGTCGGGGAGCAGTGTGAAAAGGCCAGTGGCTTGAAGGTAATGAGAGAACGATATATTGTATGTCTGTCTATCCGTTCGTCTGTCTATATATCTGACCGGGTTTGAACCACCTACCTCGGCATCAATACATCGAATGTTTATAAACAAGGACTCGTGTCCATTCGGCCGCGCTGACCGTCCGTGTTTTAGATTCAAGAGAGAGCACTCACCCACCTTCATTTTCTATTGAATGTTCTGCTGATTCATGCCTGCATGCATGGGCCCAGGCGCTACATATGTCTGATTATTCTACCAGTATGTAGTTAGGGCTTTTTTTGTCTTCTTTCTGTTTCGCTTTGAGTATCCCTTTTTCTCAGTGTCACGATTTTTGTCTTTTATCTCAGGTAGGTTTTGCTGCCTCCAAGCTGGAAACCCTTGTATACTCTAGCTGGGCGTGTCTTGCTCCCATTCGATTGATCTCATCCTGTGTTTTTATGTCAAGCTACGATCAAAGATGACACCTACGGAGTTTGAATTTTCTTCCTGATGCAGCACTTTTTCAATTCAACGATAGCTTAAGGTGCTTGTTTTATCTTTGAGGAAGAACAATGTACATGTTTTCTCCTTACTTATCTTCACCAGCCATATTTTGACAACTCCCCCACCTTAAAGGCATGCTGGATCCTATCTTTTGCTGCATGAATACTTTCGTAAGAAGTCCATATAGCTACGTCATGTCATGTGCATTAGCTGGACAATAAACTTAAATTTTACTGAAAAATTCTAACAAATCCGCGGACGACGAGGAAGAAACAAGCTGGTGTTCTACCAGATCTGAACATCAAAGAAAACTGGTTCATAAAACAAAGAAAAAGAAAAAAAAAACATGCCCTGGGAGCTGATATATTTTATTCATATTAAACGTTAGTGTAATTTGGAAAGTTGTGGAAATGACCTCGTGTTCACCTGCGTCCATTTTGAACGAACATTTACCGCGCGAATTGGTCCGATCAGTTACATTCGCTATCACCTAGGCTTGTAGTCATTATACATTGTTTTTTAAGCACAATGTAACAAACTATCGTCTGTCAAAACAGCCAGGTGCCATTGAGTTTGGAGAGAATAGTGAAGGAATGCAGGGTTCTTGAGAAAAGAGACGGCAGCTGACAGGCATGAAGGTAGAAACAGGACATTGAGAACGCATTGAGGGCACACTGAGGACACACTGATGGCACATTAAGGACACATTGAGGACACATTGAGGACACATTGACTGTGAGCATGGGTAGAATAAATGACAACAGATCCAGAAACATTTTGATCAATCAATCAATCTGGTGCCGATTCCACACTGAAAGTTGGCTGCAGTGGATCTCCAACTGTCTCTCGTTTTGATTGTACATTCTGTTAGACTGCTGTTCGTCCATCTCTTGATGTTATCTTCCCATTTGTATCGTTGTCTACCTCATGCTTGCTTGCCTTCGACCTTACCATCCAGTATGGTTTTTAAAAGAATGTTATGTCTTTTAACATGGCCAAAATATTTCACTTGCCTCTTTTTATTTCTTTCATCAACTCTCTTTTCATTCCCAGTATTTATAGAATCGCTGTATTTGATTGTTTTTGTTTCCATGAAATACTTCGTATTCTTCTGTATATCCACATATCCAGGTACTCTTTTCGACATTCTAATTGCTTTGGTCATTGTGAACATTTTGATAACAAAGGCATAGAAACGACATGGTTATACACACCCCAGTGCACGAAATCCATAGCACCGACGAGAATCTCAACGTACGTTTATCATTTGCCGTGCTGATAAGCGTCGGCGGTCATCGTTTGCGACCTCACGCGATCAGCAGAGTCATGAGTAGTTATAAATGGACGTTTCGGTTATCATTTGCCGGAGCCTCCGGTAATTGACCTTGACCTCGGCTGATTTTCACTCCCCCTCGGTCATGTAGTTGGGTGGGGTACGGGGTGATATCTAGGTCATATCTAAGGGCGATAATTCTAAGATTTTATGTTTCTAAGGGCAGATAACTATTGAGTGGGTGTATAAAAATTTTAATTAATTATTATAAAATAAAATAAAATAAATAAAATAAAAATAAATAACGACGGGGTGCGGGGTGGTGGCGAGGGGGTGGGCGCGTGGGGTGAGACTAGGCGGTTCGGGCTTAAACACTATCAGGTATATAATAATTTTTATTAAATCATGTATAAACAATACAATGCATATTAAATAAGTAGCGGCATAGTGGAAAATTCTGGAACGTAGTACCGGGGAGTTATACGTCGGCAAGTGTGGGAAAATCTCCGGCGGGTGTGACGGTGGTCGGTTCATAACAGACGTGGAGGGGGTGCATACGGAAAAGTCATTAAGTAAAGGGTTGTAAAAACGTGGGTGAGTGGTGTGTTAAAATATTTTGAACTGTTAGCGCATTGGTGGTGTACAATAGTACGAATAGAAGGAATAGGTGCGGTGGGGATAGTAGTGGGTATGGGTTAGTGAAATTAGTTGATAAGGGTGGTTATTAGTGCTATGTAGATGTTCATAGTAGCTTATTCACTATCATAACACGTGTTACAAATGAAACCTTGAAAGCTAAAGATCGCTGATTGTAATGGATATAGTGTAGTATCATTCGGTGGTAAGGGGTGGGTACCAGGTATTAGCGGTCAACAGATGGTCAAGCAGTGGTCAAGTGGTGGTCAAGTAAGGAAAATTTTAGGGAAAAGTGGTTATAATGATATGGTGATGATTAAAGGGTGGTAAATTAGTGGTCAAGTAGTGGTCAACCAATGGTCAAGTGAGGAAATTTTAGGGAAAAGTGGTTATAATGATATGGTGATGATTAAAGGGTGGTAAATTTGTGGTCAAGTAGTGGTCATCCAATGGTCAAGTAGTGGTCAAGTGGTCGAGTGACCACTTAAATTGTAGATGACGATGTCCCTAAGATTATGATAGTGGTTAAAGTGATCGATGACATGGTCAAGTAGCGGTCAACCAGTGGTCAAGTGGTCGAATGAACACTTAAAAGGTAGAGAAAAGTACGTATATTGAAACGGTGATGGTAAAATGGTCGACAACGTGGTCAAGCAGTGGTCAAGTAGTGCTCAACCAGTGGTCAACCGCTCAAGTGAGAAAATTGTAGGGTATGGTACGTGTAGTGAAACAGAGATGAATAAATTAAGTAGTGACGTTGTCAAGTAGTGATCAAGTAGCGGGCAAGTACTGGTCAAATGGTCGAGTGACCACTTAAATTGTAAGGGAAAGTACGTGTAGTGAACCTGTGTTGGTTAAAGTGATCGATGACGTGCTCAAGTAGTGGCCAAGTAGTGGTAAATGGTCGAATGACTACTTAAATTGTCGGTGAAAGTAGGTATGGTGACATGGTGATGATCAAGAGTTGGTCAAGTGGTGCTCAAATAGTGGTCAAGTAGTGGTCAAGTAGTCGAATGACCACTTAAATTATAGGGTATGGTACGTGTAGTGAAACGGTGATGGTAAAATAAGTAAGGACATAGTCAAATAGTGGTCAAGTACTGGTGAAGTAGTGATCAAGTGGTCGAAGGATCACTTAAATTGTAGGGTATGGTATGTGTAGTGACATGATGATGGTTAAAGTGATCGATGAAATGATCAAGACGTTATGCCGACTGCTAAGTTCAGAAAGTAATGTCCTTACTAGCGGCAATTTCCCTGACAGGATCGCCTCGAGCACTGATTTTGTATTGATCAATAGCACCTAGTGGTACAGTCAACACACATGGACAATAGTTACATCTGGTCAAAGATGGCGTCGCACCCTATCACACATGGGTAATTGCTACAACCAAACTACGTCTCATTCACTAAAACTGGTCAAATATGGTGGCACATCCGGTCACAGGGGTAATGGGACATCTGAGACACGTGGTTAAGAGGGAAACTATAGAAAAAGGGTGTCCTATCGGTTGTCGAGTCAGGGAACCTAACGTATGATGATCACTGTGTATAGGAGTGAATACACTGCATCATCAACAATGCATCATCAACACTGCATCCGAAGGGTAAAATGGTCACCCCCTTCTCTCTCTTTTCTATAACCGTGTAGTCCTAGTGTTATCCGGTTACACCAAAGGACACCCGAGCATCAACACAACAAACTGCCCCGATTCAACCTTAGGCAATGCACGTAACATGACAGGTCACATGTCCGCCGTCATAACCAGCGACGTTATCACGTATCAAATTAGACATCCACACTTTCATTTCCTTTCTATGTGGCCATAGTGTCTTTACATCTTTCTCCAGAAAGCCATTTCCAAGACCAATATATGTTTTTTCAGTGTACCTGCTCAGTGCCACACTTCACAACCAGACAAAAGTACACCTTCTATGTACCAATTCAACCGTCAAATAAGAAAATATGTTAAACAAAATATTAAAATTATTGGTCAAATACAGAAATATCGCAACCAAACTTATAAAAAGAAGGAGAATATTGACCAAGTAACGAAATATCTCGTCGAAACTTATAAAAATGTAGGAAACTTTGTTAAGCAAGTATGAAAAGGTATCGTCCAAACAGAGAAATATATCACCTAAACTTATAAAAAGTAGGAACATATGTTAACCAAATGGAAAATATCTTGGGCAAATAGGAAAATTTGTTAGCCAAATGGGGAAAATATTGTCCAAGTAACGAAATATCCCCCAACAAACTTAGGAAAAGTACGAAACTTTGTTAAGCAAGTATGAAAAGGTATCGTCCAAGTAGAGAAATATATCACCCTAAACTTATAAAAAGTAGGAACATATGTTAACCACAGAGAAAATACCTTGGCCAAATAGGAAATTTGTTAGCCAAATGGGGAAAATATTGTCCAAGTAACGAAATATCCCCCAACAAACTTAGGAAAAGTACGAAACTTTGTTAAGCAAGTATGAAAAGGTATCGACCAAACAGAGAAATATATCACCTAAACTTATAAAAAGTAGGAACATATGTTAACCAAATGGAAAATATCTTGGCCAAATAGGAAAATTTGTTAGCCAAATGGGGAAAATATTGTCCAAGTAACGAAATATCCCCCAACAAACTTAGGAAAAGTACGAAACTTTGTTAAGCAAGTATGAAAAGGTATCGACCAAGTAGAGAAATATATCACCTAAACTTATAAAAAGTAGGAACATATGTTAACCACAGAGAAAATATCTTGGCCAAATAGGAAAATTTGTTAGCCAAATGGGGAAAATATTGTCCAAGTAACGAAATATCCCCCAACAAACTTAGGAAAAGTACGAAACTTTGTTAAGCAAGTATGAAAAGGTATCGACCAAACAGAGAAATATATCACCCAAACTTATAAAAAGTAGGAACATATGTTAACCACAGAGAAAATACCTTGGCCAAATAGGAAAATTTGTTAGCCAAATAGAAAAAATATTGACCACGTAACGATATATCTTGTCCACACTTATGAAAAGTAGGGAAATTTGTTAGTCAAATGAGAAAAAAGATTGACCAAGTAACGAAATTCCCAAACCAAACTTATGAAAAGTACGAAACTTTGTTAAGCAAGTATGAAAATGTATCGACCAAACAGAGAAATATATCACCCAAACTTATAAAAAGTAGGAACATATTTTAACCAAAGGGAAAATACCTTGGCCAAATAGGAAAATTTGTTAGCCAAAGGAGAAAAAAGATTGACCAAGTAACGAAATATCCCCCAACAAACTTATGAAAAGTACGAAACTTTGTTAAGCAAGTATGAAAAGGTATCATCCAAACAGAGAAATATATCACCTAAACTTATAAAAAGTAGGAACATATGTTAACCAAATGGAAAATATCTTGGGCAAATAGGAAAATTTGTTAGCCAAATGGGGAAAATATTGTCCAAGTAACGAAATATCCCCCAACAAACTTAGGAAAAGTACGAAACTTTGTTAAGCAAGTATGACAAGGTATCGACCAAGTAGAGAAATATATCACCCAAACTTATAAAAAGTAGGAACATAGGTTAACCACAGAGAAAACACCTTGGCCAAATAGGAAAATTTGTTAGCCAAATGGGGAAAATATTGTCCAAGTAACGAAATATCCCCCAACAAACTTAGGAAAAGTACGAAACTTTGTTAAGCAAGTATGAAAAGGTATCGACCAAGTAGAGAAATATATCACCCAAACTTATAAAAAGTAGGAACATAGGTTAACCACAGAGAAAACACCTTGGCCAAATAGGAAAATTTGTTAGCCAAATGGGGAAAATATTGTCCAAGTGACGAAATACCCCCCAACAAACTTAGGAAAAGTACGAAACTTTGTTAAGCAACTATGAAAAGGTATCGACCAAACAGAGAAATATATCACCCAAACTTATAAAAAGTAGGAACATATGTTAACCAAATGGAAAATATCTTGGCCAAATAGGAAAATTTGTTAGCCAAATAGAAAAAAATATTGACCACGTAACGATATATCTTGTCCACACTTATGAAAAGTACGAAACTTTGTTAGTCCAAATGGGGAAAATATTGACCACGTAACGAAATACCCCCAACAAACTTAGGAAAAGTACGAAACTTTGTTAAGCAAGTATGAAAAGGTATCGACCAAACAGAGAAATATATCACCCAAACTTATAAAAAGTAGGAACATATGTTAACCAAATGGAAAATATCTTGGCCAAATAGGAAATATTGTTAGCCAAATAGAAAAAATATTGACCACGTAACGATATATCTTGTCCACACTTATGAAAAGTAGGGAAATTTGTTAGTCAAATGGGGAAAATATTGACCACGTAACGAAATACCCCCCCTAAAAGACTTAGGAAAAGTACGAAACTTTGTGAAGCAAGTATGAAAAGGTATCGGCCAAACAGAGAAATATAACACGCAAACTTATGAAAAGTAGGAAACTTTGTTAGCCAAAGTGAAAAAACCTAGGTCAAGTAAGAAAATTCGGATAGCCAAAGGTGAAAAGTGTCGGCCAAATACAGAAATAGCTCAACCAAACTTATAAAACGTAGGAAAATTGTTATTCAAACGGGAAAGCTATTGAACAACTAGGAAAATGTAATAGTCAAAGAAGAAGAATATTGAACAAGTAATGAAATATATCATTCAAACTTATGAAAAGTAGGAAGCCTTGATAACCAAATGTGAATTATCACTCAAAGAGAGAAATAGCTCGCCCCAACGTATAAAAAGTAGGAAAATTGTCGGCCAAAGGGGAAAAAGTTAGACCAAATACAGAAATATCTCGACCAAATTTATAAAAATCTAGGAAAAAATAGTACCCAACACAACTAAAAGGCTGACTAAAGTTATAAATCCAAACTTATAAAAATAACCAAATAGGAAAACATATTGTCCAAGTACAGACATATATCAATCAAACTTATAAACTTGTCGTCCAAAGTGATAAAAAAACAAAGAAAGGCTGTCAGCCAGTCTAAGAAATAGGTATGGAAAAGTAAGTCGACCAAGACTAAAGAAGTTATATTTTTATTTCATTTTTTTTTCTTTTTTTTCTGAGCTTGGTCGACTTACTTTTCCATACCTATTTCCTAGACTGGCTGACAGCCTTTCTTTGTTTTTTTTATCATTTTGGACGACAAGTTTATACGTTTGATTGATATATGTCTGTACTTGGATCAATATGTTTTCCTATTTGGTTATTTTTATAAGTTTGGATTTATAACTTTAGTCAGCCTTTTAGTTGTGTTGGGTACTATTTTTTCCTAGATTTTTATAAATTTGGTCGAGATATTTCTGTATTTGGTCTAACTTTTTCCCCTTTGGCCGACAATTTTCCTACTTTTTATACGTTGGGGCGAGCTATTTCTCTCTTTGAGTGATATTTTTCACATTTGGTTATCAAGGCTTCCTACTTTTCATAAGTTTGAATGATATATTTCATTACTTGTTCAATATTATTCTTCTTTGACTATTACATTTTCCTAGTTGTTCAATAGCTTTCCCGTTTGAATAACAATTTTCCTACGTTTTATAAGTTTGGTTGAGCTATTTCTGTATTTGGCCGACACTTTTCACATTTGGCTATCAGAATTTTCTTACTTGACCTAGGTTTTTTCACTTTGGCTAACAAAGTTTCCTACTTTTCATAAGTTTGGGTGTTATATTTCTCTGTTTGGCCGATACCTTTTCATACTTGCTTAACAAAGTTTCGTACTTTTCCTAAGTTTTTTAGGGGGGTATTTCGTTACGTGGTCAATATTTTCCCCATTTGACTAACAAATTTCCCTACTTTTCATAAGTGTGGACAAGATATATCGTTACGTGGTCAATATTTTTTCTATTTGGCTAACAATATTTCCTATTTGGCCAAGATATTTTCCATTTGGTTAACATATGTTACTACTTTGTATAAGTTTGGGTGATATATTTCTCTGTTTGGTCGATACCTTTTCATACTTGCTTAACAAAGTTTCGTACTTTTCCTAAGTTTGTTGGGAGGTATTTCGTCACTTGGACAATATTTTCCCCATTTGGCTAACAAATTTTCCTATTTGGCCAAGGTGTTTTCTCTGTGGTTAACCTATGTTCCTACTTTTTATAAGTTTGGGTGATATATTTCTCTACTTGGTCGATACCTTTTCATACTTGCTTAACAAAGTTTCGTACTTTTCCTAAGTTTGTTGGGGGATATTTCGTTACTTGGACAATATTTTCCCCATTTGGCTAACAAATTTTCCTATTTGCCCAAGATATTTTCCATTTGGTTAACATATGTTCCTACTTTTTATAAGTTTAGGTGATATATTTCTCTGTTTGGACGATACCTTTTCATACTTGCTTAACAATGTTTCGTACTTTTCATAAGTTTGTTGGGGGATATTTCGTTACTTGGTCAATATTTTTTCTCCTTTGGCTAACAAATTTTCCTATTTGGCCAAGGTATTTTCCCTTTGGTTAAAATATGTTCCTACTTTTTATAAGTTTGGGTGATATATTTCTCTGTTTGGTCGATACATTTTCATACTTGCTTAACAAAGTTTCGTACTTTTCATAAGTTTGGTTTGGGAATTTCGTTACTTGGTCAATCTTTTTTCTCATTTGACTAACAAATTTCCCTACTTTTCATAAGTGTGGACAAGATATATCGTTACGTGGTCAATATTTTTTCTATTTGGCTAACAAATTTTCCTATTTGGCCAAGGTATTTTCTCTGTGGTTAACATATGTTCCTACTTTTTATAAGTTTGTGTGATATATTTCTCTGTTTGGTCGATACATTTTCATACTTGCTTAACAAAGTTTCGTACTTTTCATAAGTTTGGTTTGGGTATTTCGTTACTTGGTCAATCTTTTTTCTCATTTGACTAACAAATTTCCCTACTTTTCATAAGTGTGGACAAGATATATCGTTACGTGGTCAATATTTTTTCTATTTGGCTAACAAATTTTCCTATTTGGCCAAGGTATTTTCTCTGTGGGTAACATATGTTCCTACTTTTTATAAGTTTGGGTGATATATATATTTCTCTACTTGGTCGATACCTTTTCATACTTGCTTAACAAAGTTTCGTACTTTTCCTAAGTTTGTTGGGGGATATTTCGTTACTTGGACAATATTTTCCCCATTTGGCTAACACATTTTCCTATTTGCCCAAGATATTTTCCATTTGGTTAACATATGTTCCTACTTTTTATAAGTTTGGGTGATATATTTCTCTACTTGGTCGATACCTTTTCATACTTGCTTAACAAAGTTTCGTACTTTTCGTAAGTGTGGACAAGATATATCGTTACGTGGACAATATTTTTTTCTATTTGGCTAACAAATTTTATTATTTGGCCAAGATATTTTCCATTTGGTTAACATATGTTCTGACTTTTTATAAGTTTAGGTGATATATTTCTCTGTTTGGTCGATACCTTTTCATAGTTGCTTAACAAAGTTTCGTACTTTTTCTAAGTTTGTTGGGGGGTATTTCGTCACTTGGACAATATTTTCCCCATTTGGCTAACAAATTTTCCTATTTGGCCAAGGTGTTTTCTCTGTGGTTAACCTATGTTCCTACTTTTTATAAGTTTAGGTGATATATTTCTCTGTTTGGACGATACCTTTTCATACTTGCTTAACAAAGTTTCGTACTTTTCCTAAGTTTGTTGGGGGATATTTCTTTACTTGGACACTATTTTCCCCATTTGGCTAACAAATTTTCCTATTTGCCCAAGATATTTTCCATTTGGTTAACATATGTTCCTACTTTTTATAAGTTTAGGTGATATATTTCTCTGTTTGGACGATACCTTTTCATACTTGCTTAACAAAGTTTCCTACATTTTTATAAGTTTCGACGAGATATTTCGTTACTTGGTCAATATTCTCCTTCTTTTTATAAGTTTGGTTGCGATATTTCTGTATTTGACCAATAATTTTAATATTTTGTTTAACATATTTTCTTATTTGACGGTTGAATTGGTACATAGAAGGTGTACTTTTGTCTGGTTGTGAAGTGTGGCACTGAGCAGGTACACTGAAAAAGCATATATTGGTCTTGGAAATGGCATTCTGGAGAAAGATGTAAAGACACTATGGCCACATAGAAAGGAAATGAAAGTGTGGATGTCTAATTTGATACGTGATAACGTCGCTGGTTATGACGGCGGACATGTGACCTGTCATGTTACGTGCATTGCCTAAGGTTGAATCGGGGCAGTTTGTTGTGTTGATGCTCGGGTGTCCTTTGGTGTAACCGGATAACACTAGGACTACACGGTTATAGAAAAGAGAGAAGGGGGTGACCATTTACCCTTCGGATGCAGTGTTGATGATGCAGTGTATTCACTCCTATACACAGTGATCATCATACGTTAGGTTCCCTGACTCGACAACCGATAGGACACCCTTTTTCTATAGTTTCCCTCTTAACCACGTGTCTGAGATGTCCGATTACCCCTGTGACCGGATGTGCCACCATATTTGACCAGTTTTAGTGAATGAGACGTAGTTTGGTTGTAGCAATTACCCATGTGTGATAGGGTGCGACGCCATCTTTGACCAGATGTAACTATTGTCCATGTGTGTTGACTGTACCACTAAGTGCTATTGATCAATACAAAATCAGTGCTTGAGGCGATCCTGTCAGGGAAATTGCCGCTAGTAAGGACATTACTGTCTGAACTTAGCAGTCGGCATAACGTCTTGATCATTTCATCGATCACTTTAACCATCATCATGTCACTACACATACCATACCCTACAATTTAAGTGATCCTTCGACCACTTGATCACTACTTCACCAGTACTTGACCACTATTTGACTATGTTCTTACTTATTTTACCATCACCGTTTCACTACACGTACCATACCCTATAATTTAAGTGGTCATTCGACTACTTGACCACTACTTGACCACTATTTGAGCACCACTTGACCAACTCTTGATCATCACCATGTCACTATACCTACTTTCACCGACAATTTAAGTAGTCATTCGACCATTTACCACTACTTGGCCACTACTTGAGCACGTCATCGATCACTTTAACCAACACAGGTTCACTACACGTACTTTCCCTTACAATTTAAGTGGTCACTCGACCATTTGACCAGTACTTGCCCGCTACTTGATCACTACTTGACAACGTCACTACTTAATTTATTCATCTCTGTTTCACTACACGTACCATACCCTACAATTTTCTCACTTGAGCGGTTGACCACTGGTTGAGCACTACTTGACCACTGCTTGACCACGTTGTCGACCATTTTACCATCACCGTTTCAATATACGTACTTTTCTCTACCTTTTAAGTGTTCATTCGACCACTTGACCACTGGTTGACCGCTACTTGACCATGTCATCGATCACTTTAACCACTATCATAATCTTAGGGACATCGTCATCTACAATTTAAGTGGTCACTCGACCACTTGACCACTACTTGACCATTGGATGACCACTACTTGACCACAAATTTACCACCCTTTAATCATCACCATATCATTATAACCACTTTTCCTTAAAATTTCCTCACTTGACCACTACTTGACCATTGGTTGACCACTACTTGACCACTAATTTACCACCCTTTAATCATCACCATATCATTATAACCACTTTTCCCTAAAATTTTCCTTACTTGACCACTGCTTGACCACTAATTTACCACTAATTTACCATCCTTTAACCATCACCATGTCGCTACGACCAATTTTCCCTAAAATTTTCCTTACTTGACCACTACTTGACCACCACTTGACCATTGCTTGACCACTAATTTACCACCCTTTAAGCATCACCCTATCATTATAACCACTTTTCCCTAAAATTTCCTCACTTGACCACCACTTGACCACTGCTTGACCATCTGTTGACCGCTAATACCTGGTACCCACCCCTTACCACCGAATGATACTACACTATATCCATTACAATCAGCGATCTTTAGCTTTCAAGGTTTCATTTGTAACACGTGTTATGATAGTGAATAAGCTACTATGAACATCTACATAGCACTAATAACCACCCTTATCAACTAATTTCACTAACCCATACCCACTACTATCCCCACCGCACCTATTCCTTCTATTCGTACTATTGTACACCACCAATGCGCTAACAGTTCAAAATATTTTAACACACCACTCACCCACGTTTTTACAACCCTTTACTTAATGACTTTTCCGTATGCACCCCCTCCACGTCTGTTATGAACCGACCACCGTCACACCCGCCGGAGATTTTCCCACACTTGCCGACGTATAACTCCCCGGTACTACGTTCCAGAATTTTCCACTATGCCGCTACTTATTTAATATGCATTGTATTGTTTATACATGATTTAATAAAAATTATTATATACCTGATAGTGTTTAAGCCCGAACCGCCTAGTCTCACCCCACGCGCCCACCCCCTCGCCACCACCCCGCACCACGTCGTTATTTATTTTTATTTTTTATTTTATTTTATTTTATAATAATTAATTAAATTTTTTATACACCCACTCAATAGTTATCTGCCCTTAGAAACATAAAATCTTAGAATTATCGCCCTTAGATATGACCTAGATATCACCCCGTACCCCACCCAACTACATGACCGAGGGGGAGTGAAAATCAGCCGAGGTCAAGGTCAATTACCGGAGGCTACGGCAAATGATAACCGAAACGTCCATTTATAACTACTGTCGTGGGTTAGCTCTCTATTTGTTGTCTGATTATGCTATGTGGCCAAGCCATCTAGATATGTATCTCTATGCCTTTCCCTTGCTCTTGTCCCATCACTCTTGCATTTGTCACCAAGTTTTCTAATATACTTCCTCCATATAATATGACCCAAGCAATCCTGGCTATTTACGTCTAATTTCTAGAATCAGTTTACGGTTTTCATTTGCTTCTTGTAGGACTTGCTCATTGGTTTTTCTGTCTGTCCATGGTATTCTTTGCATTTTCCCAAGAAACCACATTTATTTTGCCATTAGAACGTTTCATGGCTTGTCATATCAGACGGATGCTACAAATATACATTTTCTGCCCACGTAAGCAAATTTGGAAATTGTGTCTGAGCAGATCCCTATCTGACCTACTCTTTTCTTTGTCAATATGTTGAGAGATATTTAATTCAGCAGCATAGACAAGGATCATACACTTGTTTTAGCTGTTATCTAAGCGGTGTAAAGGGGGTTAACAGGCGAAAGGTTTGACTTCATTGCCACGGGTTTATCCCATATGGTTTTGTCTCTACCCACGGAGCAGACTGTCGAAAACCACGAACTCGGTAGCTCTAGCGACGACCCCCAGGAGTCTCTGAGAAAAGCACTCGTAAACCGAATAACGAAGTTCAGAATCGAACTCGAAACCTTCGGAGCATGAAGCAGGCGGCTTAACCACTTCACCATGGACACCCTGTTCTTTTTTTTTTTTTTTGGTTTTGTTTGGTTAATCATTGATTGATTGAATTAGGAACCGACATCACAGCATTCGGGGCATTCCCATAAGCGCTCCGTCCCAATCCTCAGAAGCCAACGAAGAGTTCCAACCCCAATAGTACCAGTAGCAATCTGATTATATGTCCGTCTCGCCTTTCCTGTAAGCGTCACGCATCGGCCAGATCCCCTCGTCACTCCTCGCTGTCTCATTATTGCCAGGCCATGGTGATCCATTTGCTCCTCCGAGGTGTGCACGTGCTCCCACAAGGCCGCAACCACGTCTGCCTTATCATGCATCAATACTCCACCAAGTTTTGCAGAGCCAGCCAATCTGTCTGCCTGTTCATTCCCCAGCACACCAGCATGCCCCGGAGAAAAGATCCAGGCGATGCTTGCCACCCGTGACCTCCGAAGCAAAGCAAGCCACTCTGTCTGAATCTTGCCTGTCCTCACCCTACTCAGCATGCTTTCTGAGTCAGTTACAATCACAATGTTTGTGTGTATCGTATTCTCCATCCAGCGGAAAGCCGAACTGACTACCTCCTGTTTTGGCTAATTTGAGAAGTCTAGGTGGCCAATCCACTGCCTAAGCACCTTCAGGGGGTGTGTTATAAGTTATAAATCCAGCAAGGTCAACATTCTGTAAACATCTACGGCGTGAAGCGAACCACGTTCTAGAGTCAAAAGAGGACGTGGCAACACCGATTAATGAAGTGTTGGGGAAACTGAGGAGAGTTGTCACGCGTGTTGTGTGACAGGTGCTGAGAGGAAGACAATGGCCCAGGTGTTAACGTCTGTGGGTGTTACTAGATCACTCTTCAAAGGCATGGGGGGGGGGGGGGAGGAACGTACTAAAGACATTTATGGGGCATACCAACAGACAGTGGGGCCGCGCTACGGCAGTGCCTAGTACGTTTACCTGCCGCGCGGTGGGCAGGCGTTCGAACCCTCATCGAGGAGGTTAAGTGACCTGGATTCCCGGGTAGACTCAGCCGCTGTAGCGTACTGGCTAGTGCGCTTGCCTACCACCGTAGAAGTCTGGGGTTCTAATCTCAATCGAGGAGATTTTTTTTTTTTTTAAACTTACCGAGACTTCCAGTCACTGTCCATGCAAGTTTGAAAAAGAGTTTTTGTGTATTACATAGAACCAGTTTTAACATACGGCTGCGAATGCTGGACAATCAGATCACCCATCCAACATGTGCCATGCCGATAAAGCGGCATTTCACTTGATCACCAGAGTTGTGGAGCAGCTCAGTGTTCTTGTCTCGACCATACCACATGGCCTAGCCATGAACGTATTTACTTTTCTGTCTTCCCCTTATTCTCTTCCCCTCGATCTTGCCAGTTGTCACCAAATTCTCCAATTTAGTTCTTCTCATAACAAGCTCAAAAAATTGTGACTGTCTGCGTCTAATTTCTCTACACAAAAACATCCAAGGAAGCTGTGGAGATGTGTTTTATAGAAGAATGCTGACAATTACTTGGATACACAAAATGAGCAATCAGGACGTTGCAAAGACAGCTTATCACAAACATTAGAAAGAGGCAGTCGTCGTTTTTTGGCCATGTTATGAGATCCCACCACTGACAACGCCGATCGTATTCCGGTACGAACCCCGGGCCTTGTCCACGTCAGACTGGAAGCACTAGGCTCGAGTTTCACTCTCGTTTGAGCTCGTCAGTAGTGCATATCCAGTCTGCCCAGGAATCACGAACAGCTAAAATGCTGGGATTGACTGCTACGTCCTGTGAAGGACACGCAACTAAATCTTAAGGAACAATACATGGAAATATATCCGACCATGTGAACGATGGACAGGGGGAATAACTGAGTCCATGGGACTCTCGATATATGAACGATGGACAGGGGGAATAACTGAGTCCATGGGACTCTCGATATATAAACGATGGACAGGGGGAATAACAGAGTCCATGGGACTCTCGATATATGAAGCCCCAAAACGGGCATTCTCCCGCTGTTTATACTAAACCTCGACACTGGAAAGTACAAGATGAACAAGATGAGATGAGATGAGATGGGATGCGATGCGATGAGATTATAACAGTTACTCGTCTGTGTCCTTGTTATGGAGTTGACACGTGTGTGGTTGGATACCGCGTGAAAGGTTATGGTCATGTTATTGTCAGCG
Organism: Cepaea nemoralis; assembly: GCA_014155875.1. Lineage (NCBI taxonomy): Eukaryota > Metazoa > Mollusca > Gastropoda > Stylommatophora > Helicidae > Cepaea > Cepaea nemoralis. The sequence goes on along the minus strand of JACEFZ010003327.1, from coordinate 754,608 downwards.
TAATGTTTCTCTTACGTTACTTCTATCCTTGCCACTATCCACATGTGTTGTGCTTTAATCAGTACTTCCTTTGCAGCCAGTGCTCATTGCTGGAGATCTCACGAAAGACGAAGACACACGACGGGTAGTCGAAGGAGCTGTTCGTGGCAACAATGGACGCCTGGATATTCTAGTGAGTGTTGTTGTGATCATTGTTAATATAATTTATAAATAAGTGCTACCAATGGGCTCTAGTATGGATTAACTGATTTCATGCTGAAGGATAATATATCGTCAAATGTGACGTCGCATTTGAACAGAAGGATGATATATCGCCATATAGGGCCTTCGTGTGTTTTGTTTCGTTTCGTAGTATCTTCCGCAGTTTTAATGCTCAGTGAACGGAAACGTATATTATAATACTTGTTAAGTTAATTTGATTGTGCACCATGTTTGGTCCAAATCAACATTTTATTTGGCACTGAATCAGTTAATACTGTATGTGCCAGGCAGCGCATCATATATTCATGGATACTTGAAAGATGGTACATGTGTCTTACTACCTCCTGTCCAAGACAGTGGGTTACTTTGATGGAGAAACTGGACACAACTGGTTTGTGAAAGGTGTTGAGAATATGGCCGACAGTAGAAACCAAACACAGAGGTGATGACAGCTGCTGGTGTTACTAGGTCACTCATCAACAGCAGGAGTGACCCACTATTTCCTAATTGTTAGTTTAACTCATTCATCGCCGAAGGATAATATATCGCCACATGTGACCGCTCATTTTGGCAGAAGTACGATATATTGCAATAACATGGTCATCGCATTATTTGTTTTGTTTCGCGGTGTCTTCCGCAATTTTAATGCTCAGGGAACGGAAATTACATTATAATACTTGTTCATTGGATTATTCACCATTTTGGTCCAAACCTAATTTCGTTTAACACTGAATCAGTTAACTCATTCTATCGCGTCGTTTTAAGATTGGTCGGCCAGTTGTCTCTTTGGCTGGCTGATTGGTTTTTTGATTTTTTTCGTGGGTAATGTGCGTCAGTTGCCGGCTCCCTGGCCGAGTGGGTTAGCAGTTTTCTCCGCTAATCCCGAATACTCTCGTGGTTGACGTGAGCGCACGAGAATTAGAAGTGGTTCGAGTCGCACCAGTGACTTAAGAGAGTATGGAACCGGTCGCTAAGAAAGTCGTGGCGTGCTGATGAGCGTAATCTAGCCTAGGAATCAACATACAGCTGAACGATGCTGATGATGACCGCAATATCCTGAAACAGGGTGGAAACGCGGGGGGAAAAAAGTGCGTGAGTTGGTGGGTGGTTGATTTGTTGGGTGGTTGGTAGATTGGTTGGTTGGCTGGTTGGATGGCTGGTACGTTGGTAGATTGGTTGTTTGTGGATAGTTTCTCCTATATTAAAATCTTTCCTGACGTCCTGCTGAAAGAGACTGTCATATATTTTTGAAGGGAGTGGGAGATCACTGTAGTGCATGCCCCATCTCTAACAAAAGATGTAGAGCCCCATCCTCTTCTATCTTCAATAACCCCAGAATATGAACCTTGAGTTATCTGCAGGCCTCGTTTTGTTAAGTATTGTCTAGGAGATATAGATTATGGCCCTGGTAAGAATGGTAATTTACTAATTGGGAATCTGCCCCTTCTCCAATGATTCTTTAGCTCTGGAGCCCCCTTTTAGTTTATCAAATCTGAGGAAAGTCAGGAGAATTTTCTCAGCCTGATTTAGATGAAGAAAACATGGATGTTGAGCAGTTTATAGGTATAGAGTCTTTTATTTCCCCCTTTAGTAAGTCATTATGAGTTAATTTATCTTTTAACAATCAAACACATAATCAATCACATTAGATTTTGACAACATGATGCACAAAGAAGGTGTTGACAGATAGGTTTGAACTTGACAAATTAACAGAAGGTCAATTCATGTTAATCATTTATTGACTGGCCTGAGCCTTCTGGTCAGTACATACATTTCTATTGTGTTTTTACACAAAGTAATAGAACAGTTGCACATTGGACCATTGTCCCAGACAATCAATAACAAGCATCAATATATGAAATGTCAACAAGTGTGAAAACATAGTAAACATTTTGATGTTGTACATTTTAAGTATGATGATGTTGCATCAACATTTGGTTTCCTGAGATTAGGTGTGGGGTATACCAAGTAAAATGTAACCTGGTGACTGGAGGATTAGGTAAGCCAGGGTCCATTGACTGATGGATCCACGTCAGGTCTGCCCGTATAGCTCCACTGAAGGCCTCCCCATGCTCTGCTCATAGCGAAGTCATCCTCCCTCTCACTTGTGGTTCATCTCCTCTCTCGGCTTCCCTCTCTCAGGTCTGATTTAGGTGGTTAGTTTGCTGATGTGTTGGGTGGTTGTTGGTATGTAGCCACCAAGATCACTGATGAGTATTCACATAAATATATACAATCCTACCAATACAATCTTTTAAAAGTAGGTAAAAGAACCTAAATTCCTGAAGTAGGAACTAGTTCCCCTCCCCCTCCTTTTTCTCTCTAAGCTAGTGTTGGGTTAATTTGGGGTGGTCAGAGTTTATCACACTGTGTACGCCTTGGATCAACTTGTTCCTGCTGTATGTAAGTCTTCATTTGACCGGGGTCAGTGAACGTGTACAGTGAGACAATGACAAGAGTGAGAAGGTGTCAAGATGCATGTAAATAAATGACATACATTTATAACATTTCTTCTACTCAATGGTGTTCACAATGTGTATAAATAATTCTGTGTTTTCCCAATTAACTACTTCTTCTTCTTGTGTCTAATAACTCTCTTACATTACCTGTTGTTGTTGTGATGTTGAGTGTTGTGTTGTGTGGTGATGAGTGGTGATGAGTGGTGTTGTGTTTTTAAGTTATGTTGAGTAATGAGTTAAGTTCACTTCGCGTGATGATGTTCCGCGAAGCACAACCTTCTCATGTATTGCAGTTCTTAAGTGCTCTTATCTAATTAAATTTGACACAAATATAAATATTTATTTCGCCAAACCCTATCAATTCTATAGACAAAGGAGAAAGGAAAGATTTGATTTCACTTTCAGCTTTCTAGATTGTAAATAGGCATAGATAAGTCTGTTTTAGAACAAGGCACTTGTTCTAGTACACGAACTGTCATGTCAGCTGTAGACAGTGATAGCATCCTGTTTCTGGTGAAATGCACAAGATTGCTTTCGAATCATCACTTCTCACAGTTGTTTAGAATAGAATGTAATAGTGGAATGCACTTCTTAAAGTTAATAATTATCTTTAAGAATATCAGAGATTGTAGTTTCATCGAAGAGAATATTCTGGCCGGGAATGGCTTTGCGTCGTTAGAATCTACAGTCGAGCATTTTTACATTTCTGAGGTTTTAATTAATAATCATACATTTCAATTGACATCACAAACATGGGTTTACGTTACTTGACACTTGATACATCGGGTTCTTAGTCTAATCAAGGGCTAACAAACGTACCTCGGATCCAGACTTTTGCCTTGTCCATTGAATTTTTGATCACACACTCTTCTCACCTCCGTCCATGGAGCGAATTCAGACAAAAGTGCGGGCTTACTACATTTCTGATGAAATAATAATTTATGTTAATTATGCACTGGCGCGAAGGCGGGTCAGGTGATTGTTCTATCCAATGGTTTTCCGAGCTTGGTCTGATGAAATCTTTCCAAGAATCCACGTCATTTGTCACTTGTTCAGTTCCAGTTTCGATGTTAAGTTTTAAGTCCCAATCTCCAATTGCGTTTGTGAAGTCAATTTCTTTTAATGTTGTTTCCTCTTTTTGCGGCATTTGTTGATAAGATGAATAATGTTGGCTGCGTTATGCCACATGGCCCCACTCCAGATTGTTCTATGGTATGGAACTATGTTTCCAACATTTTCAGTTATCAAGCTGTTCCCATTTGTCCTCCCCTGTATTCTCTTCTGCATCTGATTGACCTGGTTCATCAGGCACTGGGTGTCGACTCAGGAAGTCCGCTCCCACATTCATTTTCCCAGGAACATATTCAACCTGGAACGAGTAAGGTTGAAGAAGCAGCGACCACCTCATAAGTCGGGCATTCAGAGTCTTAGATGCTGCGAGAAACATGAGTGGTTGATGGTCACATTGCACTGTGAAATGTTTGCCATATAGGTATGCTTGAAATTTCTGTACACTCCATACGAGCGCAAGACATTCTCTCTCGATAGTACTGTAATTTCTCTCTGCTGCATTCAATTTCCTGCTAGCATAGGCTACAGGGAATAGCTCTGATGTTACATCTCCCTTTCTCTGCAACAGCGTTGCCCCAATTCCTATGTTACTGGCATCGGTGCGCAGCACGAATGGTTGGTCGAGGTCTGGTAGATGTAAGACTGGATGAGCAGTTAATGCCTGCTTTAGTGCTGTGAAAGCTCTCTCACAGTCAGCTGACCAAGTGACTTTCTCTGGTTTCCCCTTTTTGGTAAGATCCGTTAAAGGTGCTGACAGAGTATTGAAGTCCTTGATGTATTTTTGATAGAATCCACATAAGGATACAAATGATCTTACATCCTTCTTTGTTTTTGGACGAGGTGCTCTCTGGAGTTTGTCCACATTTCCCTCTTGTGGAGTTATCAGTCCATGAGATATCTTATGACCTAGAAAGTCCAATTCTTGGAATCCTATCTGACACTTCTTTGGTCTAGCCGTCAATCCAGTTTCTCTGAGGCGCCTGAACAAAAGATGCAGGGTTTCTACATGCTCTTCAAATGTTTCAGTTGCGATCAGGATGTCATCCATGAAGTGACTGATGTCTGGATGCTGTAGTGGGTCAAGTAATTTTCTCATCATACGTGTAAAGACGCTGGGAGCATTACTTAATCCGAATGGAAGAACGTTGAACTCATAGTGTCCTCCAGGCGTGCTGAAAGCTAACCATGGTCTAACTTCCGGTTTTACAGGAATCTGGTAATATCCCTTACTGAGATCAATCCTAGTAAAGTACTTAGCTCGGTTGAGTGCTGTGAAGAGTTTATTCTGATCCGGCAGAGGTTCTGCTTGGAATTCAGTTATAGCATTGAGCTGTCGATAATCGATGCACAATCTATGTTCTCCGCTTGGCTTTCTCAATAAGACGACGCTAGCACTGTAAGGTGATTCAGATGGTGAGATTATTCCTGCGGTGAGCAGCTGTTGTATTTCTTCCTCTAAAGTCTTTTGCTTTGCATAAGGAACTGGGTAAGTCTTGACTCGCACAGGCACTGTGTCATTTAACTTCATGTCAAATTCCTCCAAATCAGTTCTTCCTGGCTTATCCGTAAGTACTTCTGCATATTTTGCCATAAGTTCCCTAATCTGCTTTTGCTGATCCTTTGTTAAGTTGGGATTGATTTCCACATCCTTAAAGGTCTCTTTGGCTTGCAGTTGGCACTCGACTCCCATTGTTGATCCTTCTTCGACTTCAGTAGCCACACTCATGGCCATCAGATGTGCAGGTTCGGTGGTTGAGGGTCTTTCATGATATTTCTTCAAGAGGTTTATGTGAAATACTTTCATCTTGCCTTTGACTGAAATTCTGTAGTTGGTACGTGAGATCTTCTCCGTCACTACATAAGGTCCTCTCCATCCGATTTGCAGCTTATTCTGACTGGTTGGAAGCAGCAACATCACCTTCTCTCCTACCTCTAACTCTCTATCCTTTGCCTTGCGGTTGAAGTTACGAGCAATTCTTCGTCTGGCTTGACGTAGATTGACATTCGCTTGTTTCCAACTGTGTTGTAAACGATTTTTCAACTCGGCAACATATGTTGATGCAGTCACGACTGTATCATCTGTAGTATTATCAGTCCACGTTCGAAGTAACGCCTCCAGTGGTCCTTTGATCGGTCGTCCAAACAACAGTGTGGCTGGAGCAAAACCTGTTGAGTGATGGGGTACTTCCCTGTAAGCGAATAAAGCTGCGGGTAAATACAAGTCCCAATCCTCTGTCTTCTCCTGGGCAATTTTGCGCAGGATACTAATCAATGTCCCGTTCCACCTTTCCACAAGTCCATTTGACTGAGGGTGATATGGTGAACTGAAGATATGGCGTGCATGAAAAAGTCTGAAGGTCTCTTCCATGAGCTTACCACGAAACTGTGAACCGTTGTCCGTCAAGATCCTTTGTGGGAATCCTAGACGTGTGAATATTCCTAATAATGCATCAGCGACGTGTTTGGAGTCACAGCTGGGCATAGGAACTGCTTCGGCCCACATGGTTGTTGTGTCCACAAGCGTTAATATGAATCGGTTTCGCCTCTTCGTTGCTGAAAGAGGTCCGATTATGTCTACTGCCACTTTCTCAAATGGAATTCCAGTGATTGGCGATTCACCCAACATTGCCGGTGGTGTCCGGTGTTTTGGTGATACTTTCTGACACTGTGGGCATGATGTTACAAACCGTTGTATGTCTGAGTTCATCCCTGGCCAAAAGTAGTGAGTGGTAATCCGCTGTGTAGTAGCGTTGATACCCATGTGCCCACTGAATGGTAGACTGTGACCCATCTCTAAGATCTGAGTCCTGTATTGAGTTGGCACAACAAGTTGATTAAACTTTTGTCCAGCTCGTCCTGCTTTTCTGTAAAGAAGTGCTGACTTCATGAACAGATCACCTTTACGTAGAGGTAAATGTGATTTTGGCAGTTTTCTGAAGCAGGGTTCCAAGGTGCTGTCGGCTGCTTGTGCCCTCTTCAGTTCCTCCGTTCGAGGGATTGGCGTAGTTGATTCTGGAGTTTTTGTTGCCTGTGATCGAGTGGTCATGGTCGCCATCGCCACAGGTTGAACAGGTTCTCCTAGAACGATAAATCTACGCCCGAGGATTACAGGATATATCGGATCGTCCAAGATTGCTGCCTTGATCGTCCCGGTGACATACCGCGAGGCTATGTTCACTTTTGCCACTGGAAGAGACATATTTGTTGAACTCTTCAGTGGTCCCTGCAATTCCACTATTTCCTCTGTCACCTGTTCAGGGTGAACCAAGGATGATGAAACAACACAGTCATATGATAATCCAGTATCATATAAACAGGTCGTTTGGAATCCATTTAGCAAGATGGATTCTACAACCGGAATACGAGATGCTGTGTCTTGATGAGGTGTCTGTTTGGACGTTTCACCAGTGCTCACTTTTCTCTCTTTTCGGTTGGCCAAACATGCCGCTGTGTGTGGAGGTGGCTTCTTTCTGCAACTCTGAAATGTGTGACCTTTAATTTTGCAATGGGTACAGAATGGTTTGTCCTCATTCGGCGCTGTTTGGACTGAGTGTTGAGTGTTTTTCGGGGATTTCCCCTTTTTCCCGGTGGCTACAGTGTTTTCACCCTCTTTTGGCTGTGGAGTTTTGTTTTGAGAGGGGGTGTTGTTCGAACGTCCCTTTCCTCCCATCTCCTTTTGAGATTTCTCAAATCTCTCTGCCAGGATGATTATAGTTTCCAGGCGGTCAGCCCCGTTTTGGGTTAGGAATGCCTTCATTTCGTTCTGCATTTTCCCCTTGATCTGATCAATGATAATCATTTCACGGAGTCCTTCATAATTTTCCTCAAATCCTCCCAAGCACGTCCATCTTTGTATGTATGACTTCAGTCTTTCGACTAGCTGTGCGTAGCTCTCACCCGGTTCCTTCCTTGCGGCTTTGAACCTGAGTTTATAAGATTCGGCGTCCACTTCGAATCGGCTTAAGAGTGCCGTCTTGAGTGTTGTGTAGTTCTGTTGTTCCTCTCTAGTGAGTCTTGAGAACACTTCATACGCCGTGGATCTTAAGGCCTGCGCCAACTTCGTCGCCCATCTACTCTCTTCAAGCTCACAGCTGACAGCCATTGCCTCGAAGCGTGATAAAAATCCTTCGATGTGGTCAGTCTGTTCATTAAAGGGGTCCAGAGGAAATGACATAGCTCCTGAATTAAGTTGAGAGACGTGAGGTGGTTCTGTCACTGGCGATCCTGATGAGGTTGAGGGTGTAGGACCACTCCCTTTCTCTATTCTCCGGATCTCCACTTCAATCTCCATTCTCCTCAACTCCAGTTGGTGTTGACGCTCTCTCTCCTTATCTTCCATTTCAGCCTGTAGTCGTTTCTCTTTCTCCTCCAATTCTGCTTGAAATCGTTTCTCTTTCTCCTCCAATTCTGCCTGAAGCTGTTTTTCTTTCTGAGTCAATTCAGCTTGCAGTCTTTCCCTTTTGTCAAATGCATCCGAAACATAGTTAGCTAGCTCAGGGCCATCTAACCCGCATTCCCTACCTGTTTCTGTTATTTGGGCTCTAAACTTTGCAGTTTCCGCCATGTCTATATTTTATTGCTGTGCTCTGATTAACAATATAATTGCAGCTAGTCTGATCCGCGTACGCTTGTCAGTCCCTGATCTGCAAAGATACAACAGAGCATGTGCAATATTAAAAACACCCTATGTTATGTCTGTCTGTCAATGCTGGAAAAGCCAAAGGCAGCAGGCACTGAAGTAACCACAATTAATTCCTAGTAAAGAAAAGAATCTGAAATTAGACAGAGTTTTCCCAACGGATAAGATTTTCCGGTGGTTGATGAAATGCTGTTAAGTTCAGACTTCACAGGAATAGAACACCTTCTCTGGAAGAGAAGTAGTGTTGGTAGAGTAGATACACACTATATATTTCACCTGGAGCACCTCTTTCTGAAGTAGAAGCAATATATGAACATGGCTCCTTCTCCAGGAGTAAAGATTAGTCACCTATCTTATTTATCTATAAATGTCATTCATATCATGTGGCTGTCAATCAATACCCCACATGGTATCTGTTAAACATTCTAGAAAATGACAATGTTCAAAATCTAAAGATAACTGTGTTCATGTATTTTTAGGTGATTGTTTAAAGGTTAATATATGGGAACCATCCAGGACTTAGCCCACAATATGTCATATATTTTTGAAGGGAGTGGGAGATCACTGTAGTGCATGCCCCATCTCTAACAAAAGATGTAGAGCCCCATCCTCTTCTATCTTCAATAACCCCAGAATATGAACCTTGAGTTATCTGCAGGCCTCGTTTTGTTAAGTATTGTCTAGGAGATATAGATTATGGCCCTGGTAAGAATGGTAATTTACTAATTGGGAATCTGCCCCTTCTCCAATGATTCTTTAGCTCTGGAGCCCCCTTTTAGTTTATCAAATCTGAGGAAAGTCAGGAGAATTTTCTCAGCCTGATTTAGATGAAGAAAACATGGATGTTGAGCAGTTTATAGGTAAAGAGTCTTTTATTTCCCCCTTTAGTAAGTCATTATGAGTTAATTTATCTTTTAACAATCAAACACATAATCAATCACATTAGATTTTGACAACATGATGCACAAAGAAGGTGTTGACAGATAGGTTTGAACTTGACAAATTAACAGAAGGTCAATTCATGTTAATCATTTATTGACTGGCCTGAGCCTTCTGGTCAGTACATACATTTCTATTGTGTTTTTACACAAAGTAATAGAACAGTTGCACATTGGACCATTGTCCCAGACAATCAATAACAAGCATCAATATATGAAATGTCAACAAGTGTGAAAACATAGTAAACATTTTGATGTTGTACATTTTAAGTATGATGATGTTGCATCAACATTTGGTTTCCTGAGATTAGGTGTGGGGTATACCAAGTAAAATGTAACCTGGTGACTGGAGGATTAGGTAAGCCAGGGTCCATTGACTGATGGATCCACGTCAGGTCTGCCCGTATAGCTCCACTGAAGGCCTCCCCATGCTCTGCTCATAGCGAAGTCATCCTCCCTCTCACTTGTGGTTCATCTCCTCTCTCGGCTTCCCTCTCTCAGGTCTGATTTAGGTGGTTAGTTTGCTGATGTGTTGGGTGGTTGTTGGTATGTAGCCACCAAGATCACTGATGAGTATTCACATAAATATATACAATCCTACCAATACAATCTTTTAAAAGTAGGTAAAAGAACCTAAATTCCTGAAGTAGGAACTAGTTCCCCTCCCCCTCCTTTTTCTCTCTAAGCTAGTGTTGGGTTAATTTGGGGTGGTCAGAGTTTATCACACTGTGTACGCCTTGGATCAACTTGTTCCTGCTGTATGTAAGTCTTCATTTGACCGGGGTCAGTGAACGTGTACAGTGAGACAATGACAAGAGTGAGAAGGTGTCAAGATGCATGTAAATAAATGACATACATTTATAACATTTCTTCTACTCAATGGTGTTCACAATGTGTATAAATAATTCTGTGTTTTCCCAATTAACTACTTCTTCTTCTTGTGTCTAATAACTCTCTTCCATTACCTGTTGTTGTTGTGATGTTGAGTGTTGTGTTGTGTGGTGATGAGTGGTGATGAGTGGTGTTGTGTTTTTAAGTTATGTTGAGTAATGAGTTAAGTTCACTTCGCGTGATGATGTTCCGCGAAGCACAACCTTCTCATGTATTGCAGTTCTTAAGTGCTCTTATCTAATTAAATTTGACACAAATATAAATATTTATTTCGCCAAACCCTATCAATTCTATAGACAAAGGAGAAAGGAAAGATTTGATTTCACTTTCAGCTTTCTAGATTGTAAATAGGCATAGATAAGTCTGTTTTAGAACAAGGCACTTGTTCTAGTACACGAACTGTCATGTCAGCTGTAGACAGTGATAGCATCCTGTTTCTGGTGAAATGCACAAGATTGCTTTCGAATCATCACTTCTCACAGTTGTTTAGAATAGAATGTAATAGTGGAATGCACTTCTTAAAGTTAATAATTATCTTTAAGAATATCAGAGATTGTAGTTTCATCGAAGAGAATATTCTGGCCGGGAATGGCTTTGCGTCGTTAGAATCTACAGTCGAGCATTTTTACATTTCTGAGGTTTTAATTAATAATCATACATTTCAATTGACATCACAAACATGGGTTTACGTTACTTGACACTTGATACATCGGGTTCTTAGTCTAATCAAGGGCTAACAAACGTACCTCGGATCCAGACTTTTGCCTTGTCCATTGAATTTTTGATCACACACTCTTCTCACCTCCGTCCATGGAGCGAATTCAGACAAAAGTGCGGGCTTACTACATTTCTGATGAAATAATAATTTATGTTAATTATGCACTGGCGCGAAGGCGGGTCACATGATTGTTCTATCCAATGGTTTTCCGAGCTTGGTCTGATGAAATCTTTCCAAGAATCCACGTCATTTGTCACTTGTTCAGTTCCAGTTTCGATGTTAAGTTTTAAGTCCCAATCTCCAATTGCGTTTGTGAAGTCAATTTCTTTTAATGTTATTTCCTCTTTTTGCGGCATTTGTTGATAAGATGAATAATGTTGGCTGCGTTATGCCACAGAGACCCAGCCAAGTGGGATAATACCCAGTGCTAGAATGCTAATCCTCTTGTCTTTTAAACGCTTTAGAAAAAACTACAACGGAGATCTCCCTAAAGGAAGCATAACCAACCAACCAACAGCCGGCTTCTCCCAAAGAAGCAGAACACAAACGTATCCTCGCATTTTGATCTGCAAAAGATGTATGTGTTTATTTCAGTATTTGATATTATTACTCTCTTGATTAGTGGAAGTGTTTCTTCTTGCTATATTTTATCTGTAGTCACGTATACTACATTGAGTCAGGTATTAGTCAGATATGACTGAGCTACCGTATAACAGTAGACGGTGTTACCTGCTTTCTGTTAGCATCGAATGTTGGGTGGCACTTTCAAAAATCGACACCCTACATTGTGCCAACAGCTTCGAGCGGAGGAGAGCAACTGAGAGGGTATAAGCCTTATCCTGGTGCGAGGAAATGTAATCTAAGACTAAATATCATGGCAAGGCAGATAAGGCCTACGCCGTGGTCGGTAACTGGTCTAGGATGGAAGCTCCAACAGGCGGACAGATCATTGCTCTACTCATCCAGCAGCTAATGTAGCTTGTCTTGTTCCAGATGTATTAGTGTTACCTTTTCTCTGGAATAAACTATTCAGGCTGACAGAGGGATCATGATGCATGGGCAACATATGGTCTCTACAATTCAGCCCGGGGTTTGTGCTATAGAGAGGTATAACTCCATTCCTGATCCCCACCAAGGGTTGTAGTCATTATGCCTTTTGTGAAGCACAGTGTAACAAACAGTGCGTCTGTCAAGTTGGCAAGTTGCCAGTAACAAGTACTACAGTTGTTGCTTTACTCTCGTACAGGTCAACAATGCTGGAATCATAGCTTTGGGCGGGATTCAAAAAGCAACATTAGAGCAGTATGACAAGCTCATGAACACTAACGTCAGGTTAGTCTTCTTTCTTCTTCTTCTTCTTCTTCTTCTTCTTCTTCTTCTTCTTCTTCTTCTTCTTCTTCTTCTTCTTCTTCTTCTTCTTCTTCTTCTTCTTCTTCTTCTTCTTCTTCTTCTTCGTCTTCTTCTTCGTCTTCTTCTCCTTCTTCTTCTTCTTCTTTTTCTTCTTCTTCTTCTTCTTCTTCTTCTTCTTCTTCTTCTTCTTCTTCTTCTTCTTCTTCTTCTTCTTCTTCTTCTTCTTCTTCTTCTTCTTCTTCTTCTTCTTCTTCCTTCTTCTTCTTCTCCTTCTTCTTCTTCTTCTTCTTCTTCTTCTCCTCCTCCTCCTCCTCCTCTTCTTCTTCTTCTTCTTCTTCTTCTTCTTCTTCTTCTTCTTCTCTTCTTCTTCTTCTTCTTCTTCTTCTTCTTCTTCTTCTTCTTCTTCTTCTTCTTCTTCTTCTTCTTCTTCTCCTTTTTCTTCTCCGTTGTCTTCTCATCTGTGAAGAGGCATATTATATTCAGCAGCGAGGGTACGGACCTACTGTTAGCGGAGGGGGTCGGTGAAATTTCCTAACATAAGGTTTTCATTATCATCGCACTGCCCAGAACAAGCACTGTTGGTCACATCTGTCCAATAGGTGAACACATCTGTCAAATAGGTAAACACATCTGTCCTATAGGTGAAAATACACCTGTCCAATAGGTGAACACATCTGTCCAATAGGTGAACGCACCTGTCCAGTAGGTGAAAATACACCTGTCCAATAGGTGAACACATCTGTCCAATAGGTGAACGCACCTGTCCTATAGGTGAAAATGCACCTGTACAATAGGTGAACACATCTGTCCAATAGGTGAACGCACCTGTCCTATAGGTGAAAATACACCTGTCCAATAGGTGAACACATCTGTCCAATAGGTGAACGCACTTGTCCTATAGGTGAAAATACACCTGTCCAATAGGTGAACACATCTGTCCAATAGGTGAACACATCTGTCCAATAGGTGAACACATCTGTCCAATAGGTGAACACATCTGTCCAATAATTGCATTCCTCCCTGGCCGAGGGGGTTAGCAGCTTTTATCGTTAACCCCGAATACTCTCGTGGCTGACGTGAGCGCACGAGAATTAGAATTGGTTCGATTCGCGCCAGTGACTTATGAGAATATGGAGCCGGTCGCTCAGAAAGTCGTGGCGTGCTAATGAGCATAATCTAGCCTAGGAATCAACAAACAGCTGAAAGATGCTGGTGTTGACCGCAATATCCTGAAACAGGATGGAAACGCGGGGGAAAACAATTCCATTGGGGCTTAGGCGCTCACCTGAACCACCTCACACAAGCCGCCCAATCGTTTGCTACCTCCTGCTGCTCCGCCCATGTTCTCCTTCATAGTTAGTCTCTTCCAAATGTAAAACACACTCGTCAACAAACATCTGGTCTACATACACAGTATTTTGAGATTTTACAAACACTCTGTATATGTAGTCAATCCATCATGTGCCATGCCGATAAGCGTGGGCGGTCATGTTCTGCCAGCTCACTCGATCACCAGAGTCGTGGATCAGCTCACCCATTTACACCGTTTCTCTGATTATCGATAAGACTTGACATTCTTGGCGTTTGTAAAAAAGGTAGTTTGCCATTGCTTTCCTTGCTAGCAGTGACCATACTGGTCGATGATCGTAGCCATTGCCTCCCAAAAAAGAGAACCTCTGCCTACCGTCGTGAAGCTGGAGACCATAACCTATGTATATGTAGTATACACCCGTATTCAACAAGACACCAGATTACCCTCTTCCATCGGCATTTACTCATACTCCAAGAAAGACAAAAAAATCAACATACAGAATGCCAATCCAAATGTCACAACAATTATGTTCACACGAAAAACGCTTCCTTTTTAACTATACTACCATTTTTTTTAACGTCTACGCATCTCTACCCAACTCTGCTGTTCACGCCATATTTCTTGTGTGTGCATTAACTCGTGTTCCGCAGCCTGCCCTACAAATTCTATTCACCTTCTAACTATCAATCTCCACTTTATGCCTTGCGTCCAATATGAGTCATGACAAACATCACGAACAGAAATGTCAGGTTTGTCTGATTTGCTGTTATGTGTAAGGTTGACGGTTTGCTATTGAAGAACTGCAATGTCTGAATCGTGTCACATAATAGGCCAGAAAACGGTGTTGATAAGTCTTTCTTATAAGTACAAAGTCAGTTTTCTTGAGTTGAGTTAGTTCAGTTGAGAACGATCATCACAACACTCGAGGCATCCCGATGTGTGCTTCGTCCTCATCTGCAACAGCCAGCGAAGAGTACCAATACTAATAGTACCAGTAGGAGTCTGATTATGTGTCCGTTTGGCCATTCCTCAGAGTTTTGAGTGTCGGCCAGACCCTCTGGTCACTCCCTGCAGCAACATTCTCTCCAGATTGCGATGATCTGCCAGTTATTCTGGACTATACACATGACTTCGAAGGGCCCTGCCACGCCTACCTTATCATGCACCAAAGGGTGCAGACCCAGCACATCTGTCAGCCCGCTCGTTTCCCATCACACCAACATGTCCTCGGGAACAATCCAACAGATGCTCTTTATTTTTGAATGTTGAAAGGAAACCTGCCACACTGCCCGAAGGATGCCCGTCTTCATCTTTTAAGTTTGGTTGAATGATTTCTTTTAAGTTCATTTCCATGCGTCATGCCGTCTCTTGTATTGCTTAAACCAAGTATTTCAAATTACAATATCATTTATGTTTTGCCCATTCTATGAGTTGTTCTCCTCTTTCGGTTCTTGTTCCAAAACCGTAGCCACCAACGAAATCTTCAATTCTCTTCTTTTGTACTTTTGCGATGAAACCCACAACTATTATTTCAATTTCTTGTGGATTGGTTTGAGAGATCGCCATTTCTACTTGATCATAAAATCTTTGTATTCTATATATTGTAATCTCGGGAGTCTTCGTGGCGAAGTGTTCAAGCCGTTTAACTCGGGCTCCGAAGGTTGTGGGTTCGATTCCGGGCCGCGTCCTTCTGTTCACGAGTTAAATTTTTCGGAGACTCCGGTGGGTTGTCGCTAGAGCTACGGAGTTCGTGCTCTGTGCGACGCTTTCCGCGCTGCGGAAAGATACCGAGCCATATGGGATAAAACCCGGTGCAATGAAGTCGACCCTGTCGACTTTTAAGCGACTTTTTATCTTTGTATTTCTTCACTACTGCTTGTTGTTGGTACATATACATTTCTACTTGATCATAAAATCTTGGTATTTCTACTTCACTACAGCTTGTTGTTGCTGCATAAACATATCTAATATTTACACGTATTGGTTTGCTTTTGATCATAATCACATTTCCCCTTTCCGACATATATCAATAGTCATCAATCGATTGTGCTGTTACTTCATCAAACAGTAGTCCTAATATGAGGGGGAAAAACATGCTATATATTCTGCTCTTGATCGATTTACATCAATAACACATGGTACTGTTAGCCGATGATAAAATCCTGTATTCTAAAGCGCCTAATGCCAGATCAATAACAACTGGATACTTTTAATATTAGCAGACCACGTTTTCCTAAATCCGGCTATTTTAAAAGTCAATTTAAACCTTCTAAGTCAATAAAAGAGGGAAAAACAACATATTTATTTTCACTGAGAGCATCTGAATCTAAAAATCAATGCTAGTTCTGAAGAGATTATCACTTTGGAAGACATATGTTACTGCAAAGCTTGTTTGGGATTGTATAGGATCGATTCCAATGCACACACGTATACCAGAATAGCTTAGCCAGCCTGTCCCACCGATCATACAAAAAGGTTCTTTCATAGAACACACAGGGAGCTCATTCCAAATATCACACAAGGTGATGCTGCCAAATATCACCCACTGAGATTCTGCCACATATCACATAAGGAGCTCTTCCCAAATTCCCAAAAACCACATTAAAAGGCCTTCCTAAAGATCACCCACTGAGATTCTGCCACAGATCACATAAGGAGCTCCTCCCAAAGACCATATAAAAAGATCTTCCCAAAGATCACACACTGAGATTCTGCCACAGATCACATAAGGAGCTCCTCCCAAAGACCACATTAAAAGATCTTCCCAAAGATCACACACTGAGATTCTGCCACAGATCACATAAGGAGCTCCTCCCAAAGACCACATTAAAAGATCTTCCCAAAGATCACACACTGAGATTCTGCCACAGATCACATAAGGAGCTCCTCCCAAAGACCACATTAAAAGATCTTCCCAAAGATCACACACTGAGATTCTCCTACAGATCACATAAGGAGATCGTCACATAGATCACACACGAAGGCTTTCGGTGGATCACATAAGAAAATTGTCCCGTAGATCAAATCCTAAAAATCACACATGGAGCTATAATATAGTTCATATCTTGAAGATCACACAAGGCGCTCTAACATAAATCACATCTCAAAGATCATTCAAGAAGCTTGTTCTATAGATTGCATCTCTAAGATCACACAATGAGTTAATAACATAGATCAACTCCCAAAGATCACATAAAGCGTTCCTAACATGTTCTAACAATTCTTATGTGATCCACCGAAAGCCTTCGTGTGTGATCACACCAAAGATCACATAAAGCGTTCCTAACATAAATCAAAGCTCAAAGATAACACATGGAACTCTACCATACATCACATCCCAAAAATCACACAAGGAGCTCCTAATGTAGATCACATCTCATAGATCACACAAGAAGCTCCTAATACAGATCACATCTCAAAGAATACGCAAATACCCCTAACACATTTCACATCCAAAGATCACACAAGGAGTTCCTAAAATAGATCACACCCCATAGATCACACAAGGAGTTCCTAAAATAGCTCACATCCCAGAGATCACACAAGGAGTTCCTAAAATAGCTCACATCCCAGAGATCACACAAGGAGTTCCTAAAATAGCTCACACCCCAGAGATCACACAAGGAGTTCCTAAAATAGCTCACACCCCAGAGATCACACAAGGAGTTCCTAAAATAGCTCACATCCCAGAGATCACACAAGGAGTTCCTAAAATAGCTCACATCCCAGAGATCACACAAGGAGTTCCTAAAATAGATCACACCCCAGAGATCACACAAGGAGTTCCTAAAATAGATCACATCCCAGAGATCACACAAGGAGTTCCTAAAATAGCTCACATCCCAGAGATCACACAAGGAGTTCCTAAAATAGCTCACACCCCAGAGATCACACAAGGAGTTCCTAAAATAGATCACACCCCAGAGATCACACAAGGAGTTCCTAAAATAGATCACACCCCAGAGATCACACAAGGAGTTCCTAAAATAGCTCACATCCCAGAGATCACACAAGGAGTTCCTAAAATAGCTCACATCCCAGAGATCACACAAGGAGTTCCTAAAATAGATCACACCCCAGAGATCACACAAGGAGTTCCTAAAATAGCTCACATCCCAGAGATCACACAAGGAGTTCCTAAAATAGCTCACATCCCAGAGATCACACAAGGAGTTCCTAAAATAGCTCACATCCCAGAGATCACACAAGGAGTTCCTAAAATAGATCACACCCCAGAGATCACACAAGGAGTTCCTAAAATAGATCACATCCCAGAGATCACACAAGGAGTTCCTAAAATAGATCACACCCCAGAGATCACACAAGGAGTTCCTAAAATAGATCACATCCCAGAGATCACACAAGGAGTTCCTAAAATAGCTCACATCCCAGAGATCACACAAGGAGTTCCTAAAATAGCTCACACCCCAGAGATCACACAAGGAGTTCCTAAAATAGATCACACCCCAGAGATCACACAAGGAGTTCCTAAAATAGATCACACCCCAGAGATCACACAAGGAGTTCCTAAAATAGCTCACATCCCAGAGATCACACAAGGAGTTCCTAAAATAGCTCACATCCCAGAGATCACACAAGGAGTTCCTAAAATAGCTCACACCCCAGAGATCACACAAGGAGTTCCTAAAATAGCTCACACCCCAGAGATCACACAAGGAGTTCCTAAAATAGATCACACCCCAGAGATCACACAAGGAGTTCCTAAAATAGCTCACACCCCAGAGATCACACAAGGAGTTCCTAAAATAGATCACATCCCAGAGATCACACAAGGAGTTCCTAAAATAGCTCACACCCCAGAGATCACACAAGGAGTTCCTAAAATAGATCACACCCCAGAGATCACACAAGGAGTTCCTAAAATAGATCACACCCCAGAGATCACACAAGGAGTTCCTAAAATAGATCACATCCCAGAGATCACACAAGGAGTTCCTAAAATAGATCACACCCCAGAGATCACACAAGGAGTTCCTAAAATAGATCACACCCCAGAGATCACACAAGGAGTTCCTAAAATAGATCACACCCCAGAGATCACACAAGGAGTTCCTAAAATAGATCACACCCCAGAGATCACACAAGGAGTTCCTAAAATAGATCACATCCCAGAGATCACACAAGGAGTTCCTAAAATAGATCACATCCCAGAGATCACAACAAGGAGGTCGTAATAAAGATAACAGTACAAAGATCTCACAAGCAGCTCCTAACATATTTCATATCCCAAAAATCACACAAAAAAGACCTAATATAGATCGTATCGCAAAGATCATACAAGAAGCCCCTCACATAGACGTAACAGCGTTTCAATTTAAATATTACAGAAATATTCAAAGAGTACAATGGATACAGCAGTAAAAGAATTCCTGGCATTCTAAACGACGTATACACATGGAAGAAAGCAAGTGAATAATCTGCATCATGTAACAACCGGAAAGATTTCCGAAAAGAGAAATAGAGGAAGACAGCGTGAGAAGATTATTAATAGTCCAGTGTCACGGCACGGAATGAAGTAAACACCAATTGATCCATGCCGTCGGAGATCGTAATTTGTGGAGAGGCATGATCACCCACGCCTGCCGACAGGGCACTGGATGGTGATCATGTCTTGGAAACTGAACTGCTGTGACCACATTAAACGTCACCGTGGTTTAAAAAGAGCAGAGACTGTAGCACTGTTCATGGAAAATGAGACAGGGATTGACCTGTACTAAGGACACCAAAAACATAAGATCATTGGTCTTGAAAATACATGAGGCAGAAGAACTCGCCACAGGTCCAGAGTGTTTCCTGCGGGCCGTTATGAAAGCGGCGTTCTGTAAAGGAAATTATCATTGTCCGAAGTGTAGCGTTGCTGCCGCCAAGTTAAGTACTATCACTGGCCAGCAACCCAATTTGTCAGAATTTGAATTGCAACAAAATCTACATGGCTGAAATAAAGATTACGCCCCTAGATAGCCAAGAGTACATCTGAGAATGATTCGTTACTATGTATAATTAGCTGGTCTTGGGGTTCCTAAGGAGTGAGAAAGAGAAGATTAGATGCCTATATTTACCACACACAATATGGGATGTCTGGCAGTGTTCGTGTTTCTCTTCCTGCTTAACTGTGTTTACTCTGATCTTTATCTCTATATCGCTCTCCTACTGTGGAGTCAGGAAGGACTTTCCCAGTAATCTAATACATCTATGGTTACATTTCCGGCCTTCCCTTTTACCGGTCCCGTCATGAGACATGAAATATCCTAAGCTCATGTCATTAAATCATACACCTGGCTCCTTGCAGCAGCTCCGTCAAAAGTTGTTTCAACAGATCATCTGGTCAGTGGTGTTATTGCATGAGTGTCTGATCGCCGGGCTTAAGTGCCTGTGGTCAGTCTCTGTGCCAAGAATCAGTGCGTTATGATGAACGCTCGTTCACCACGCACAAAGAGGGCTAAGGGCATCTTATATCCGTTACAGATTGTGGCTAATGTCTACACCACTACACATCTGCTTCAACCACAATCATGCTTGTAACACATATAATCTTCACCATAGGTTAACATATAACACTTAGAGCCTGCTACGACACTACACAATCTGTCCACGTGCGCTGCTCATAGCACTAAAAAAATGTTTGCATATCCTTTTACAGGACATCGCTGTCAACATCAGCATCTTTCAGCTGATTGTTGATTTCTTGGCAAAATTACGCCCATTGCTTTCTGAGCGGCCGGCTCACATACCCCGTAAGTTACCACTGCTGATTCTCACCGCCGTCACGTTACTTACGAGAGTATACGAGAATACGGAGAAAAATCGCTAACCTCTAGGCCAGGAAGCCGGCGCTCATAACACTAGCACACAATAATTCATCCTGGTGGGTTAACACCATCAATCAATCATGTGCCATGCCGGAAAGCGTGGGCGGTTATGACTCGCCATTTCACTCGATCACCAGTGTCGTGGATCAGCTCAGTGTTCCTGTCTCGTCCATGCCATGTGGCCAAGCCATCCAGGTACTCGCTTCTAGGTCTTCCTCTTGGTCTGTTCCCCTCGATCTTACCAGTTGTCACCAAGTTCTCCAAATCATTTCTTGTCATAACATGCCCAAAAAATTGTGACTGTCTGCGTCTAATGACTCTAATCAGTTTACGATCTTCATTTGTTTCTTGTAGGACCTGTTCATTGATCTTTCTGGCTGTCCATGGTATTCTTTGCATTTTCCTCAGAAACCATATTTCTGCAGCCATCAGATGCTTTTCAGCTTGACTGCTCATTGTCAAAGTTTCACATCCTTACAAAAGAACAGGCTCTATGTATCCCCTCAACACTCTTTTTCTCGTTTCAATTGACATCTTTTTATTGGTTAGAATGTTTTCCATCTTGCTAAAGGCTACTTTCGCCATGGCGATTCTTGTTCTAATCTCTTCAAGGCATCTCCCATCAGATGTTATAACTGTTCCAAGATAATTGTACCGATTCACTTGTTGAAGAATATTTCCATTTACTTGTATATTACATTGTGGCACTTCTTCCTTCCTACCATAACCTGAGTCTTTTTACAATTTAATTCTAACCCCAGTTGCTCACTGTGTACAACAACCGCATCTACTAATTGTTGCAGGTCCTGCGCATTGTCTGCAATTAATACTGTATCATCTGCATATCTAATGTTATTGATGTTTCGTCCTCCAATGCTGATTCCATTTATATCCTCTACATTTCTGAAAATATTTTCACTGTACAGGGAAAAAAGATCTGGAGACATCACACATCTCTGCCTAACACCTCTCTTAATTGGCTGATACTGTCCCACTTCATTATCAATCCATATGACATTCAATGTCTCAACATATGCTAAGCATTATGCATTAAAAGATGTTCCTACATAAGTAGTACGAATGCAAACAATGTAGTAAGCTAATTATTTACAAGAGACTGAGAAATTAATATTTCTTATAGAAGTAACAACCATTGGACAGCCGAACCGAGGGTCGGCCCCTATCTGTCATTACTTAGCTACTGCCGTGGTAGTAACCAAAACTATTAAGGCACTATATGTTGACCAAATGAGAAAATAAAAATGCTCAGATCTGGCAGTGAGTTTACACCCTACGCCTCTCTCTATCTGGGCTGAATCTCAACCGTGTTAAATGTGCGACTGTAAAAATTTAGCCCGTGATCGCTTTGAGTGTCGGCTGTCTCCTGGCGTCATGTTGCGTAATAAAGTTTCAAACATCCAGGACACATTTATTCAGATTTATTAATGTTGCGAATACCGTTTATAATCTTCCTTAATCTTCCCTAATCTTCCTTTGTCCATCTTGACTGTAAACCGAGATCCATTCTGGGATGATATACGCGCGTTCTGTGACAGTAACGATGGTGGTATTAAAGCATTCCAGTTTAAAATAGGTGACAGATAACTGGAACAAATACAGATGTTTTTACACAGGCATTCACAGCTTGACTGATATTTCTCTGCTGCAGCTTTTGCTCTGAGCGAATGAACAAGTTAGTTTCACGTCCTTAACAGGATGTTACAATTAACCCAGCATTTATTGGCAGTTTGTGATTTACTGGGCATCAAAATCACAGCAAAGCCCATGGCATATTTCGAACCATTGACTCAGTAGGTTGTGGGAATCGTAAAACTATTTCACTAATTTAAAAGTGGGAATCGTAAAACTATTACACTAATTTAAAACAATTCTTTCCATTTTTCGAATTTAAATACAGAAGCCATAAACAATATGTTGCACGATTTATTGCCTGGATGACGAGATGCAGTGAGATATGCCTGGATGATGAGATACAGCGAGATATGCCTGGATGACGAGATGCAGCGAGATATGCCTGGCACTAAATCGTGCAGCATATTGTTTGAGGCTTCAGTGTTTACATATTTCACTAACACCTAAATCACAGATGCCGACACAAGTGAATGAAAACCCCATGACAACAAAACATGCAGGGTTGGCTATTATTAATCCAGCCTGGGAACAGTGTACCAAGATATTTGATAAAATAGCTTTCTATATTCTGCCGTTCTCAGGTCCATGTTTCACATGACACAACTGGCCGTGCCTTATCTCATCCAGTCCAAAGGAAATATAGTCAACGTTTCCAGCATTAACGGACTTCGTGCTGTAAGTATGGCCAGCATGCAAAAGCTTCAATTGCGGTAAAGCCCGAAAAGAAACAGCTTTACGTGATTTAACATAATTTTTCTTTACATTCATCTCGGTCTGCTTAATATGGCTTAGCTGATTCAGTGGCAAAGAAAAATTAGCTTTGGACCAGATGTGGTGCACAATCAACCGTACAAGTATTATAATGTAAATTTCCTTCGCTGAACATTGAAATTGCGGAAGATACCGCGAAACAAAACGAACAACACGATGGCCCTATAATTGTGAAGTACCGTGCTTCTGTTCATATGGGAAATCACATTTGGCAATATATTATCATCTGGCACTGAATCGGTTGATTAAGCCCACGTATTGTCAATGCATCCATACTTCAAGGTTGCATATTGAAGAAGGTTGGTTATTAAAGACGATAAACAAAACACAATTAAAATATTTTGATCACTTATAATGTCATGAACGTTTGGAGAGAACAATAATGGAGGTGTATATGCCAGGGAAGGGAGTAAGAGTCTGTAAGAGGAAGGCCAAAGAAAAGATGGGCGCAGAATGTAGCAGACGATCTCCAGACGGGTGTATCCGAAGCGGGACATCTTGCTTGTGATCGAGAGGTTTTCTAGAAGGTTGTTATGGAAGCGAAATTCTGCAAAGGACATGCTACTGAATGAATGAATGTCATTTCCGGTGGCCGTGCTAGCCAGGTTGATAGCAAACTGTCCAGGTACTGCCGTGAGCATCATCAGACGTAGGTTCCACGTCATGGTTGGCTACTTGCTAAAGCGAGAAAAATCTTGACCACCTGTCCCTGTTTACTCTTAGGCCTTCCAAATGTGATGGCACTATCACATATTAGATAGACTCTATAGTAGTAAACCTGCTTCGGGACAATTGTTTTTATTTTAAACTATAGGATGTATTTTTAATGACTGGGAGTTTTGAAAATATTGTCGTTCCAAGTTTTGTATTTACCTTTTATGTTGCATGAACCCCACAGAGGGTGAATACAAAACTTGGAACGGCAATATTTCAACAACCAAAACAAAAACTAAACTCAAACAGTCACTAAAAATACACCCAATACAAACCACCCATTGAGGGCACAGAATCAGAACTCCGATAGCTCAGAGCACTACAACACTATAATTTCGCAATTTTGAAGAAAGGGAGTTTATACACTTTTAAAGTTTTAATCTTGTTTTTATTTATCTCCCTTTATTACGTTGCTTGAACATTACTGAGGGTGATTACAAAAAATGGACTGGCAATATTTTCAAACACTGCACAGTCATTAAAAATACACACTTTAGTAGCGCCTTTATGGACTTTATGATCCCCTTTATGATCTCCTTTATGTTCCCCTTAATGAATGTGGGCCATTTACGGAACCATCAGGTCACGAACACAGACGGCCTCTGGATTGGTTTAATTACATGACCGCCAGCCAGAATGTGAGTACACTAGCCACTCCACTTCCAAAGTAATCAAATAAGAATATAAATGTAGACATGTAGGGTGGTCAAGAGAGCAGCACCAGACAGACAACTTGTAACGGAATGATCAGGAATATTCATGACTAGCCCAAGAGATGAAATACATGATGGTAATGATGATGGCGGTGGTGGTGATGGTGGTGGTGGTAATGATGGTGGTGGTGGTAATGATGATGGTGGTGGTAATGATGATGATGATGATGATTATGGTGGCGATGATGATGATGGTGATGATGATGATGATGGTGATGGTGATGATGATGATGATGATGATGATGATGATGATGGTGGTGGTGGTGATGATGATAATGGTGGTGATGGTGATGATGATGATGGTAATGATCATGGCGATGGTGGTGGTGATGATGATGATGATGATGGTGGTGGCGGTGGCGATGATGATGATGATGATGATGATGATGATGATGATGATGATGATGATGATGATGGTGGTGGTGGTGGTGGTAATGGTTATAGTGGCATAAAGAAAACCCTAACTTGCACAGTTCGCGGCGACTGCATTAGCCAGGCGGAGTTAATTCCTTAGGCTCAAGACCTCCTCCTCCCTCCCCCCCCCCCCCCCCCATACCGCAAGGATCTATATTGGCAGTAAATGACAGGTGACAAGTGGTGATAATGATAATGGCCATGATGATGATAATGATGACGATAGTGGTTATGGTTATGATAATAATGATAAATCATACAGATGACGATGTTATCTTATGTTGCAGTTTGCCGGCGTCCTCAATTACAGCATCTCTAAACACGCAGTTGATGCATTTACAAGATGTGTGGCATTAGGTAATGACTGCACGTATCCTTAAAATATTCTCTTGCCTTAAATTTACTTCCTTTTATTAAATGAAGTTCTTTTCATCCAAGGCATTGGTTTGGAGATTACAGACAACGAAAGCCTAAACTCTGCGGTGGATGAATGAACGAACGAACAAACTTTATTTTCATAGGAATTGAGCACGCGGGCCCCTCTGACATCCTGCCCTTCTTCTCTCTTTCCTTTCATACGTTATTTCATTCTTACATCACTTATAAAGCTAATCTTAGACAACAACAAAACAATATGCATTAAAACGCATGGGAAATAATCAATAACGCATGACTCACTAAAGTATGTTTTAACATGCCCATTATAATTAGCTGAGGTTGGTGTGACGTCCCATACATATGGGCATATTTATTATACCAAATGTCATTTGAGAGGGCGAGTCAATAAGTAAGTCACACAGTTCTGTGGGATGGCAGGTAAATGTAGATGGTGTTTTCTACAGGTGTCATTAGGTGACAGCAACATCGAACTTTATATACCCGTTCGTCAGGTTGCGCTAGGTGTCTCTTGCACATGCGCAGCGCATAAACAAAATGGCGATTGTACTTACGGAGTGTACAACCAAAGAGCAACGCGCTGTTGTGCGTTTTTGTGTGGGCAAAAGGACTGTCTGCAAAGGACATTCATAAGGAAATGCTTATTGTTTATGCTGACTACCAGACCGAGTCAAAGCGTGCTTCAGTGCAATGGAAACACCCTTCTTCGCCTTGTGTTCAAAAATTCAAAGTTACGCCATCAGCTGGGAAGGTTATGCTGACAGTGTTCTGGGATTGTCAAGGACTGCTTTTAACCAATTTCAAAAAGAAAGGTGACAATGTGAGTTCTGAATCGCACTGTGAATTTCTATCGATGCTTTATGGTGCAATTCGAAGAAACCGTCCAGGACTGCTGACTAGAGGAGTGTTGCTTCTTCATGACAACGCCAGACCACATACGGCTTGATTAACTCAGGAGAAAATTAACCAAGGTGGGAAGTTCTGGAACATTTACAGCCCCGACTTAGTCCCTAGCGATTTCCACCTGTTTGGTAAACTGAAAACCCACCTTGGCGGGAGACATTTCGCGAATGACGCCGAAGTTGAATGTGAAGTGAAAACGTAGTTTAGAAAACAGAGCACGCAGTTCTATGCAGCCGGTTTTGGAGGACTGATAAAACGATGGGACAAGTACATCAATCTTTGTGGAAAATATGTTGAGAAATAAAGGGATAATTTATGTATAAAAATAAACTGGTTTCAAGTTGTTATCATATTTATTGATTTTCTACATCCATTTGAGTCTACATCCACACTTATTGACTTCCCCTCCTATTATTATGTTTGGTGGAAGCTTTGTCGAGCTAGGTTTAACCTCAGCCTTCTCGGATGTGTTGTTCTTAACGATGACCTGATTACGTTATATCCCAACATGCCTCTGCGCGGAAGTGACGTTCCAGGGCCAGTCTTAGACACCTCACGGGTTACTGGTCTTGGGGAGCGAATCGGGAGCCCTGCGTCACAACCCGCACAAAGATGGTTCTTTGGTGTCGGGTGAAAAGGATAATAGTTCTACAACAGTCTCACCCCGATAGGTGCAGGCCCTTCCTCAGCTCATGTGAACTTAATGTCAATGCACAAGACTTCAGAGTTGAAACTCAGTCTTACAAATTTACAACCAACCAACCAGCCAACCATTCCACCAGCCAGCCAGCCAACCAACAAACCAACCATCCACCCAACCAACCAACCACCCAACAAGTCAACCATACCTATTCTTGGCCATCATACTTTGTACTTTTTAACGTTAATTTATGTCTGTTTGCAATGCCCTTTTTCTAGATTAAGTGTTTGTTAAATTAACTATCTGAAAATTCTACATTCAGAATCTGCTAGCTCGGCATCAGCAAATCGAAAGTGTAAGAGTGAACGCCCTTATCTGTTTATCCATTCGGTCACAATGACGTCAACAAACTTCTAATTTTGCTGCGATTCTTACTCCCCCAGCCCACCCCACTGAATCAGTTAATGGTATGCGATACGTATCAATTCTGGACAAAAAGCTGTGACTGGAGCCCTTAATACTTAAATTTTCTTAATTCTGTTCTTAAAAATCTGCTTTATTTTATCTGTCCCACTACGCCCATCATTGCATTTACATTCTTTCACCCCGTTGTTCTTTGTTTGACTGCTTTTGTTTTCTTTGAATCTTAACTAAACTAATCTTCTTGTTTGTCTAATTTACTTGTTTGTATTCATACGTTTGTAATCTTAGTCAGTTTGTATCCATACTTTGGCCGTATCCGTTTTATCATATGTCTTCAACACCCTTTCATAGCACTTATCTTCTTTCATCTTGTACTTCTTTGTTTGACATGTTTTATTGTCGTTCAATCGTAATTCTACACGGGTGAAGGAATGCAATTGGGAGGGTACTAGCCTTACCCTAGTGGGGGGAATACAACCTAAGGACTAACTGTCACGGCAGGGTAGACTGGGCCCTAAGCCTGGGTCGGCAATTGGTCTAGAAGGGAAGCTTCGACAGGCGGACAGTTAGATAATTGTTTTTCTGATCCAACAGCTTCTGCAGCTTGTATTTTTCCAGACGTATCGGTGTTACCTTTTCTCTGGAGTAAACTAGACAGGCCGAGAGAGGGATCATACTGCATGGACAATACATGGTCTCTAAATTCAGCCCAGTATTTGTGTTATGCAGAGGTATACCCCATGTTACAAACTATCCTCTGCCAAGACGGCAAGGTGCCAGTCTAATCCTACACGTTATTCTAATCTACTTGTTTGAGTTCATGTTTTATAATGTTAATCAGCTTCATTCGTATCCCCAATGTGGCCACTTCACAGTGGTTTCGAGGAGGGGTAATAGAAGACGTGATTACTGGAAAACGAGTTAGGGACTGACCAATAGAACCATGGACGCAGAACACTAAAGACTCTCTGACCAATACGACAGTGGACGCAGAACACTAAAGACTCACTGACCAATAAGACAGTGGACGCAGAACACTAAAGACTCACTGACCAATAGGACAGTGGACACAGAACACTAAACACTCACTGACCAATAGAACCATGGACGCAGAACACTAAAGACTCTCTGACCAATACGACAGTGGACGCAGAACACTAAAGACTCACTGACCAATAAGACAGTGGACGCAGAACACTAAAGACTCACTGACCAATAGGACAGTGGACACAGAACACTAAACACTCATTGACCAATAGGACGGTGGACACAGAACACTAAGGGCTCACTGACCAATAGGACGGTGGACACAGAACACTAAAGACTCACTGACCAATAGGGCGGTGGAGGCAGAATGCTAAACACTCATTGAGCAATAGGACGGTGGACACAGAGCACTAAAGACTCACTGACCAATAGATCAGTGGACACAGTACACGTAAGACACTCTGGGTTTAAAAATAAACGAAGCAGGGGAACTAGTGAAGTGTCAAGAGTCTTTTTAGTGGCTTGTGATGAGAGCTACATTCTGCCAAGTACTTGCTGCTCGATGATGATGATGATGATGATGATGATGATGATGATGATGATGATGATTCTCGGAGATTTCTATTTTTATATGCCATTTGGTATATCTTTTGTATATATTTTGTTTTAAGACTTGTATTTTGATATTGTCTCTTTTTTTTTCCAGATCTGGCTGACAAAAGAGTTAGAGTTAATTGTGTCAAGTATGTGAGTTTAACTGCTTATTTCTGTTTTTCTTGAACACTTAGATGTTTCCAATAGTTTTCATAATCATTACCGCGGGAGCCATGGTTGAAAGGTTATCATAATCATAACCATGGGAGACATGGTTGAAAGGTTATCATAAGTAGTAGTTATAAATGTAGGATTCGGGTATCATTTGCCGGATTAATCCGGATTGACCTTGACCTCGGCTGATTTTCACTCCCCCTCGGTCATGAAGTTGGGTGGGGTAAGGGGTGGTATCTAGGTCATATCTAAGGGCGATAATTCTAAGATTTTATGTTTCTAAGGGCAGATAACTATTGAGTGGGTGTATAAAAATTTTAATTAATTATTAAAAAATAAAATAAATAAAAATAAAAATAAATAACGACGGGGTGCGGGGTGGTGGCGAGGGGGTGGGCGCGTGGGGTGAGACTAGGCGGTTCGGGCTTAAACACTATCAGGTATATAATAATTTTTATTAAATCATGTATAAACAATACAATGCATATTAAATAAGTAGCGGCATAGTGGAAAATTCTGGAACGTAGTACCGGGGAGTTATACGTCGGCAAGTGTGGGAAAATCTCCGGCGGGTGTGACGGTGGTCGGTTCATAACAGACGTGGAGGGGGTGCATACGGAAAAGTCATTAAGTAAAGGGTTGTAAAAACGTGGGTGAGTGGTGTGTTAAAATATTTTGAACTGTTAGCGCATTGGTGGTGTACAATAGTACGAATAGAAGGAATAGGTGCGGTGGGGATAGTAGTGGGTATGGGTTAGTGAAATTAGTTGATAAGGGTGGTTATTAGTGCTATGTAGATGTTCATAGTAGCTTATTCACTAACATAACACGTGTTCCAAATGAAACCTTGAAAGCTAAAGATCGCTGATTGTAATGGATATAGTGTAGTATCATTCGGTGGTAAGGGGTGGGTACCAGGTATTAGCGGTCAAGCAGTGGTCAAGTAATGGTCAAGTGGTAGTCAAGGGAGGAAATTTTAGGGAAAAGTAGTTGTAATGATATGGTGATGATTAAAGGGTGATAAATTAGTGGTCAAGCAGTGGTCAAGGGTGGTCAGGTGGTCAAGTAAGGAAAATTTTAGGGAAAAGTAGTTGTAATGATACGGTGATGATTAAAGGGTGATAAATTAGTGGTCAAGCAGTGGTCAAGGGGTGGTCAAGTGAGGAAATTTTAGGGAAAAAGTGGTTGTAATGATATGGTGATGATTAAAGGGTGGTAAATTAGTGGTCAAGCAATGGTCAAGGGGTGGTCAAGTAGTGGTCAAGTAAGGAAAATTTTAGGGAAAATTGGTCGTAGCGACATGGTGATGGTTAAAGGATGGTAAATTAGTGGTAAATTAGTGGTCAAGCAGTGGTCAAGTGGTGGTCAAGTAAGGAAAATTTTAGGGAAAAGTGGTTATAATGATATGGTGATGATTAAAGGGTGGTAAATTAGTGGTCAAGTAGTGGTCAACCAATGGTCAAGTAGTGGTCAAGTGAGGAAATTTTAGGGAAAAGTGGTTATAATGATATGGTGATGATTAAAGGGGGGTAAATTAGTGGTCAAGTAGTGGTCAGCCAATGGTCAAGTAGTGGTCAAGTGGTCGAGTGACCACTTAAATTGTAGATGACGATATCCCTAAGATTATGGTAGTGGTTAAAGTGATCGATGACATGGTCAAGTAGCGGTCAACCAGTGGTCGAGTGGTCGAATGAACACTTAAAAGGTAGAGAAAAGTACGTATATTGAAACGGTGATGGTAAAACGGTCGACAACGTGGTCAAGCAGTGGTCAAGTAGTGCTCAACCAGTGGTCAACCGCTCAAGTGAGAAAATTGTAGGGTATGGTACGTGTAGTGAAACAGAGATAAATAAATTAAGTAGTGACGTTGTCAAGTAGTGATCAAGTAGCGGGCAAGTACTGGTCAAATGGTCGAGTGACCACTTAAATTGTAAGGGAAAGTACGTGTAGTGAACCTGTGTTGGTTACAGTGATCGATGACGTGCTCAAGTAGTGGCCAAGTAGTGGTAAATGGTCGAATGACTACTTAAATTGTCGGTGAAAGTAGGTATGGTGACATGGTGATGATCAAGAGTTGGTCAAGTGGTGCTCAAATAGTGGTCAAGTAGTGGTCAAGTAGTCGAATGACCACTTAAATTATAGGGTATGGTACGTGTAGTGAAACGGTGATGGTAAAATAAGTAAGGACATAGTCAAATAGTGGTCAAGTACTGGTGAAGTAGTGATCAAGTGGTCGAAGGATCACTTAAATTGTAGGGTATGGTATGTGTAGTGACATGATGATGGTTAAAGTGATCGATGAAATGATCAAGACGTTATGCCGACTGCTAAGTTCAGAAAGTAATGTCCTTACTAGCGGCAATTTCCCTGACAGAATCGCCTCGAGCACTGATTTTGTATTGATCAATAGCACCTAGTGGTACAGTCAACACACATGGACAATAGTTACATCTGGTCAAAGATGGCGTCGCACCCTATCACACATGGGTAATTGCTACAACCAAACTACGTCTCATTCACTAAAAATGGTCAAATATGGTGTCACATCCGGTCACATGGGTAATGGGACATCTGAGACACGTGTTTAAGAGGGAAACTATAGAAAAAGGATGTCCTATCGGTTGTCGAGTCAGGGAACCTAACGTATGATGATCACTGTGTATAGGAGTGAATACACTGCATCATCACCACTGCAGCCGAAGGGTAAAATGGTCACCCCCTTCTCTCTCTCTTTTCTATAACCGTGTAGTCCTAGTGTTATCCGGTTACACCAAAGGACACCCGAGCATCAACACAACAAACTGCCCCGATTCAACCTTAGGCAATGCACGTAACATGACAGGTCACATGTCCGCCGTCATAATCAGCGACGTTATCACGTATCAAATTAGATAGCCACACTTTCATTTCCTTTCTATGTGTCCATAGTGTCTTTACATCTTTCTCCAGAAAACCATTTCCAAGACCAATATATGTTATTTGTCAGTGTACCTGCTCAGTGCCACACTTCACAACCAGACAAAAATACACGTTCTATGTACCACTTCAACCGTCAAATAAGAAAATATGTTAGACAAAATATTAAAATTATTGGTCAAATACAGAAATATATCACCCAAACTTATAAAAAGTAGGAACATATGTTAACCAAATGGAAAATATCTTAGCCAAATAGGAAAATTTGTTAGCCAAATAGAAAAAATATTGACCACGTAACGATATATCTTGTCCACACTTATGAAAAGTAGGGAAATTTGTTAGTCAAATGAGAAAAAAGATTGACCAAGTAACGAAATACCCAAACCAAACTTATGAAAAGTACGAAACTTTGTTAAGCAAGTATGAAAATGTATCGACCAAACAGAGAAATATATCACCCAAACTTATAAAAAGTAGGAACATATGTTAACCAAAGGGAAAAGACCTTGGCCAAATAGGGAAATTTGTTAGTCAAATGAGAAAAAAGATTGACCAAGTAACGAAATACCCAAACCAAACTTATGAAAAGTACGAAACTTTGTTAAGCAAGTATGAAAATGTATCGACCAAACAGAGAAATATATCACCCAAACTTATAAAAAGTAGGAACATATGTTAACCAAAGGGAAAATACCTTGGCCAAATAGGAAAATTTGTTAGCCAAAGGAGAAAAAAGATTGACCAAGTAACGAAATTCCCCAACCAAACTTATGAAAAGTACGAAACTTTGTTAAGCAAGTATGAAAAGGTATCGACCAAGTAGAGAAATATATCACCCAAACTTATAAAAAGTAGGAACATATGTTAACCAAATGGAAAATATCTTGGGCAAATAGGGAAATTTGTTAGCCAAATGGGGAAAATATTGTCCAAGTAACGAAATATCCCCCAACAAACTTAGGAAAAGTACGAAACTTTGTTAAGCAAGTATGAAAAGGTATCGACCAAGTAGAGAAATATATCACCCAAACTTATAAAAAGTAAGAACATATGTTAACCAAATAGAAAATATCTTGGCCAAATAGGAAAATTTGTTAGCCAAATGGGGAAAATATTGTCCAAGTAACGAAATACCCCCCAACAAACTTAGGAAAAGTACGAAACTTTGTTAAGCAAGTATGAAAAGGTATCGACCAAACAGAGAAATATATCACCTAAACTTATAAAAAGTAAGAACATATGTTAACCAAATGGAAAATATCTTGGCCAAATAGGAAAATTTGTTAGCCAAATGGGGAAAATATTGTCCAAGTAACGAAATATCCCCCAACAAACTTAGGAAAAGTACGAAACTTTGTTAAGCAAGTATGAAAAGGTATCGACCAAGTAGAGAAATATATCACCCAAACTTATAAAAAGTAAGAACATATGTTAACCAAATAGAAAATATCTTGGCCAAATAGGAAAATTTGTTAGCCAAATGGGGAAAATATTGTCCAAGTAACGAAATACCCCCCAACAAACTTAGGAAAAGTACGAAACTTTGTTAAGCAAGTATGAAAAGGTATCGACCAAACAGAGAAATATATCACCTAAACTTATAAAAAGTAAGAACATATGTTAACCAAATGGAAAATATCTTGGCCAAATAGGAAAATTTGTTAGCCAAATGGGGAAAATATTGTCCAAGTAACGAAATATCCCCCAACAAACTTAGGAAAAGTACGAAACTTTGTTAAGCAAGTATGAAAAGGTATCGACCAAGTAGAGAAATATATCACCCAAACTTATAAAGAGTAGGAACATATGTTAACCACAGAGAAAATACCTTGGCCAAATAGGAAAATTTGTTAGCCAAATGGGGAAAATATTGTCCAAGTGACGAAATACCCCCCCCCCCCCCCCCCAACAAACTTAGGAAAAGTACGAAACTTTGTTAAGCAAGTATGAAAAGGTATCGACCAAACAGAGAAATATATCACCTAAACTTATAAAAAGTAAGAACATATGTTAACCAAATGGAAAATATCTTGGCCAAATAGGAAAATTTGTTAGCCAAATGGGGAAAAGATTGTCCAAGTAACGAAATATCCCCAACAAACTTAGGAAAAGTACGAAACTTTGTTAAGCAAGTATGAAAAGGTATCGACCAAACAGAGAAATATATCACCTAAACTTATAAAAAGTAAGAACATATGTTAACCAAACGGAAAATATCTTGGCCAAATAGGAAAATTTGTTAGCCAAATTTTGGAAAATATTGTCCAAGTAACGAAATATCCCCCAACAAACTTAGGAAAAGTACGAAACTTTGTTAAGCAAGTATGAAAAGGTATCGACCAAACAGAGAAATATATCACCCAAACTTATAAAAAGTAGGAACATTTGTTAACCAAATGGAAAATATCTTGGCCAAATAGGAAATATTGTTAGCCAAATAGAAAAAATATTGACCACGTAACGATGTATCTTGTCCACACTTATGAAAAGTAGGGAAATTTGTTAGTCAAATGGGGAAAATATTGACCACGTAACGAAATACCCCCCAACAAACTTAGGAAAAGTACGAAACTTTGTTAAGCAAGTATGAAAAGGTATCGGCCAAACAGAGAAATATAACACCCAAACTTATGAAAAGTAGGAAACTTTGCTAGCCAAAGTGAAAAAACCTAGGTCAAGTAAGAAAATTCTGATAGCCAAATGTGAAAAGTGTCGGCCAAATACAGAAATTGCTCAACCAAACTTATAAAACGTAGGAAAATTGTTATTCAAACGGGAAAGCTATTGAACAACTAGGAAAATGTAATAGTCAAAGAAGAAGAATATTGAACAAGTAATGAAATATATCATTCAAACTTATGAAAAGTAGGAAGCCTTGATAACCAAATGGGAAAAATATCACTCAAAGAGAGAAATAGCTCGCCCCAACGTATAAAAAGTAGGAAAATTGTCGGCCAAAGGGGAAAAAGTTAGACCAAATACAGAAATATCTCGACCAAACTTATAAAAATCTAGGAAAAAATAGTACCCAACACAACTAAAAGGCTGACTAAAGTTATATATCCAAACTTATAAAATTAACCAAATAGGAAAACATATTGACCAAGTACAGACATATATCAATCAAATTTATAAACTTGTCGTCCAAAGTGATAAAAAACAAAGAAAGGCTGTCAGCCAGTCTAAGAAATAGGTATGGAAAAGTAAGTCGACCAAGACTACAGAAGTTATGTTTTTATTTCCTTTTTTTTCTTCTTTTTTTTTCCCTTTTTTTTTTGATATATTTCTGTATTTGACCAATAATTTTAATATTTTGTCTAACATATTTTCTTATTTGACGGTTGAAGTGGTACATAGAACGTGTATTTTTGTCTGGTTGTGAAGTGTGGCACTGAGCAGGTACACTGACAAATAACATATATTGGTCTTGGAAATGGTTTTCTGGAGAAAGATGTAAAGACACTATGGACACATAGAAAGGAAATGAAAGTGTGGCTATCTAATTTGATACGTGATAACGTTGCTGATTATGACGGCGGACATGTGACCTGTCATGTTACGTGCATTGCCTAAGGTTGAATCGGGGCAGTTTGTTGTGTTGATGCTCGGGTGTCCTTTGGTGTAACCGGATAACACTAGGACTACACGGTTATAGAAAAGAGAGAGAGGATAACACTAGGACTACACGGTTATAGAAAAGAGAGAGAGAAGGGGGTGACCATTTTACCCTTCGGCTGCAGTGGTGATGATGCAGTGTATTCACTCCTATACACAGTGATCATCATACGTTAGGTTCCCTGACTCGACAACCGATAGGACACCCTTTTTCTATAGTTTCCCTCTTAAACACGTGTCTCAGATGTCCCATTACCCATGTGACCGGATGTGACACCATATTTGACCATTTTTAGTGAATGAGACGTAGTTTGGTTGTAGCAATTACTAGTGTGTGATAGGGTGCGACGCCATCTTTGACCAGATGTAACTATTGTCCATGTGTGTTGACTGTACCACTAGGTGCTATTGATCAATACAAAATCAGTGCTCGAGGCGATTCTGTCAGGGAAATTGCCGCTAGTAGAGACATTACTTTCTGAACTTAGCCGTCGGCATAACGTCTTGATCATTTCATCGATCACTTTAACCATCATCATGTCACTACACATACCATACCCTACAATTTAAGTGATCCTTCGACCACTTGATCACTACTTCACCAGTACTTGACCACTATTTGACTATGTCCTTACTTATTTTACCATCACCGTTTCACTACACGTACCATGCCCTATAATTTAAGTGGTCATTCGACTACTTGACCACTACTTGACCACTATTTGAACACCACTTGACCAACTCTTGATCATTACCATGTCACCATACCTACTTTCACCGACAATTTAAGTAGTCATTCGACCATTTACCACTACTTGGCCACTACTTGAGCACGTCATCGATCACTGTAACCAACACAGGTTCACTACACGTACTTTCCCTTACAATTTAAGTGGTCACTCGACCATTTGACCAGTACTTGCCCGCTACTTGATCACTACTTGACAACGTCACTACTTAATTTATTTATCTCTGTTTCACTACACGTACCATACCCTACAATTTTCTCACTTGAGCGGTTGACCACTGGTTGAGCACTACTTGACCACTGCTTGACCACGTTGTCGACCGTTTTACCATCACCGTTTCAATATACGTACTTTTCTCTACCTTTTAAGTGTTCATTCGACCACTCGACCACTGGTTGACCGCTACTTGACCATGTCATCGATCACTTTAACCACTACCATAATCTTAGGGATATCGTCATCTACAATTTAAGTGGTCACTCGACCACTTGACCACTACTTGACCATTGGCTGACCACTACTTGACCACTAATTTACCCCCCTTTAATCATCACCATATCATTATAACCACTTTTCCCTAAAATTTCCTCACTTGACCACTACTTGACCATTGGTTGACCACTACTTGACCACTAATTTACCACCCTTTAATCATCACCATATCATTACAACCACTTTTCCCTAAAATTTCCTCACTTGACCACCCCTTGACCACTGCTTGACCACTAATTTATCACCCTTTAATCATCACCGTATCATTACAACTACTTTTCCCTAAAATTTTCCTTACTTGACCACCGTTTGACCACTGCTTGACCACTAATTTATCACCCTTTAATCATCACCATATCATTACCACTTGACCATTACTTGACCACTGCTAGACCGCTAATACCTGGTACCCACCCCTTACCACCGAATGATACTACACTATATCCATTACAATCAGCGATCTTTAGCTTTCAAGGTTTCATTTGGAACACGTGTTATGTTAGTGAATAAGCTACTATGAACATCTACATAGCACTAATAACCACCCTTATCAACTAATTTCACTAACCCATACCCACTACTATCCCCACCGCACCTATTCCTTCTATTCGTACTATTGTACACCACCAATGCGCTAACAGTTCAAAATATTTTAACACACCACTCACCCACGTTTTTACAACCCTTTACTTAATGACTTTTCCGTATGCACCCCCTCCACGTCTGTTATGAACCGACCACCGTCACACCCGCCGGAGATTTTCCCACACTTGCCGACGTATAACTCCTCGGTACTACGTTCCAGAATTTTCCACTATGCCGCTACTTATTTAATATGCATTGTATTGTTTATACATGATTTAATAAAAATTATTATATACCTGATAGTGTTTAAGCCCGAACCGCCTAGTCTCACCCCACGCGCCCACCCCCTCGCCACCACCCCGCACCCCGTCGTTATTTATTTTTATTTTTATTTATTTTATTTTTTAATAATTAATTAAAATTTTTATAAACCCACTCAATAGTTATCTGCCCTTAGAAACATAAAATCTTAGAATTATCGCCCTTAGATATGACCTAGATACCACCCCTTACCCCACCCAACTTCATGACCGAGGGGGAGTGAAAATCAGCCGAGGTCAAGGTCAATCCGGATTAATCCGGCAAATGATACCCGAATCCTACATTTATAACTACTATCATAATCATAACCATGGGAGACATGGTTGAAAGGTTATCATAATCATAACCATGGGAGACATGGGAGACCATGGTCCAATTAAATTCCAGCATTCTTTTATAAACCCACATCTCCAAGGCTTCTAGAGATATTTTTTAACCTGTTTACTGGGAGTCTCCGTGGCGAAGTTGTCAAGCCGTCTGACTCGGGCTCCGAAGGTTGTGTGTTCGATTCCGGGCCGCATCCTTCGGTTCACGAGTGCATTTTTTCGGAGATTCCTGTGGGTCGTCACTGGGGATACGGAGTTTGGGCTTTGTGCAACGCTTCCGCGCTGTGGAAAGTGACTGAGCCATATGGGATAAAACCCCGGTGCAATGAAGCCGACCCTGCCGACTTTAAGCAACTTTAACCTCTTTACTAATTGTCCAGTCGTATGTTAAAATTGGTTCTACGTAACACGAAAGAACTCTTTTTCTAACTTCCAGTGGCAAGGACCAATTCCATAAAACGTTCTTCATTTGATCAAATTAAAGGTTATCAATATCGTAATCGTGGGAGACATAGTTGAAAGATTATAATAATTTATAACCGTGGGAGACATGATTTATAGCTTATCATAATCATAACCGTGGGAGACATGATTGAAATGTGATCATAATCATAATATTGGGAGATGTGGTTGAAAGTTATCATAGTCATAACCGTAGGAGACATGGTTAGAAGGTCATAATAATTATAGTCGTGACAGATATGGTTGAAATGTTATCATAATCATAACAGTGGGAGGCATGGTTGAAAGGTTATCATAATCATAACCGCGTGAGACATGGCTTAAAAAAGGTTATGGAGTCTGTTTCTGCCTCAGAATAGAGTCCTTTCTAAAACATTGCTCTCATCAAGTCCCAGTTAAAAGACTCTCAATCCTTCACACGTTTCCCTTCCTCGTGCATAAGGATTTATGGGTATAAAGGCGTAACGAGCGACTTCATTGCATTGGGTTATATCCCATACGACCCTGTCTCTTTCCGCACGGCAGCCTGTCGAAAGCTCAAGGCGCGAAATCCTTGGTTCCAGCGACGACCTCCAGGAGTCTCCAAGGAAATTGCATTCGTGAACCGACTACAAGAGTCCATAATCAAACCTATAAACTTCGAGGCGCGAGGCGGGCGACTTAACTACTTAACCATAGAGAATGCATGCTCATGTGTCTGCAATGTCCTGACTCCATCTTCATGCTGCTTGACCCCAGCCATTTCTTTCAAGAACCACGCCTTCCATCACTGTTCTTACCAAGCCACTGTAACGTTTAATATGAACAATGTACCGGGTGTTTGTAAAGTCTCACTACACTTTGTATGTAGAGCAAATTTGAAAAATGTTTTCTTCCCTTGATAGCACCATTTTGTTTGGAGTGCAAAGAATTACTCCAGCAGACGACAGCCATTTGCTGCATATTGCTTCACGATGGACCGTGGAGCACATTTTTTGATGACATCATGTACTTCATTTTTCAAATTTGTTCTACATACAAAGTGTAGTGAGACTTTACAAACAACATGTATTTCCATTTCCAAGACATTATGTTTATGGAACTGTTATTTGCGATATTCTGATCTTGTATTATGCCAGTATTTTTCTTCTTCCTGGTTCACAATATTGTAACATCTTCATGTGTATTGAAGGAACATAAAATGATTTGAAATGGGTTCATGGAAAGCTAAATTATTAAACAAAAAGAAGGATCGGACTAGACACGGAACACAATAAAATGAACAAGTATTATAATGGAATTTCCGTTCACTGAGCATTGAAATTGTGGAAGATGCCACGAAACAAAACAAAAAAATAATTAACACGGTGACCCTAGTATAGCGATATATCGTCCTTCTGTCCAAATGGGAAGTCAACATATGCGAAATAGTATCCTTCGGCAATGAATCAGTAAAAATAATCATTGAAATAATGATTTGAAAAGATATGTGATTTAATTTTCCTCCCAAATATGTGTTCAGTCCAGGTGTGACACATACGGAACTCCA
This sequence comes from Cepaea nemoralis, assembly GCA_014155875.1. Lineage (NCBI taxonomy): Eukaryota > Metazoa > Mollusca > Gastropoda > Stylommatophora > Helicidae > Cepaea > Cepaea nemoralis. Next base: position 714,820 of record JACEFZ010003327.1, on the reverse strand, counting down.
CAAAAGGGCGGGCCTGAGTGATAAAGAATATGAAGCGGTAAGCCTCACTGAACAATGTTTGTTTCCGTCGTTAGATAGTGTTTATATGTATCCTCCTACTTATATGTAGTAGAGCTCATTAGAGAGTATTTATATGTAACCTCTTACTTAGGAGTTAGTTTGTTAGTTAGTTGGTTAGTCGCAGTTCCAACTTCACGGAACGGGTCGTCGCCATATTGCTCCGCTCCTGTGCCAGTGAATATCACACGAAATGCTCCTCACTGCACTATGTGAACAATGGAATAGACAGGAGTGTCGACAAGCCAACAGCCCGCACAGGTACACTGTGCATAATGCCGCCGCCAGAATGCCAACACAAAAGTCCTCCACGAAAAATACAGTTCATCGTCGATGGAAACGGCAGTCACTAGGAAGACTTCATTGACCCGGGCTTTATCCCATATGGCTCGGTCTCTTTCCGCAGGGCGACCCACCGAAAGCGCCGCACAAAGCACGAACTCCGTAGCTACAGCGACGACTCCCAGGAGTCTCCTGAAAAATGCCCTCGTGAACCGAAAAGGCAAACCAGTCAGTCAAGCAACAGCCGGCCGTAATTGTTCCGAGAAGTAGAGCTCAGTGAACAATGTTTGTTTCGGTCGTTAGATAGCGTTTATATTTAACCCTTTACATGGGTCTAGTGGTCCTCAATGAACAATGTTTGTTTCGGTCGTTACATAGTGTTTATATGTAACCTCCTACATGAGTGTACTGGCGCTGCAGTAACGCCAGTAAATCTTATCGTCTGCTTCTCGTTCGCTGGCTTAGAACTCAAGCGTAGTTCATACACTTGCTACTACTTCTAGTGCACTGGGCTGGTTTTTGCGTGTGGATTAGCTTTCCCTATTATCAGTGTCCTTCGACATCAGGAGAACTCACTCCGGCTTCTGAGGCCAACTGACCGGTGTAGGGGTTAAACCCGTTACCTCAGCATCAGCACACTGGAATTTTAAGAGCAAGCGTACTTATTTAGCTATGCTGATCCTTTCTGTTGTTGTTGTTGTTGTTGTTGTTGTTGTTGTTGTTGTTGTTGTTGTTGTTGTTGTTGTTGTTGTTGTTGTTGATGTTGTCGTCGTTGTTGTTGTTGATAATGTCGTCGTCGTCGTCGTTGTTGTTGCTGATTCATTCATTGAATTTTTAAAGATTTACTACAGTTCCACTAATTCCAGCGTTAATCATCGTCCCTTCCGCTGAACTGGTAATGTTTCCCCTTATCGTCTTCGTAGTCTGCCCAGTTTTTGTTAGTGTATTCAGTCCTTTTCTCTTTTTGTTTTGTTTCGTGTAGTTGTATCGGTGTGTGTTTGTTGTTTCTGTACTGATGAAGGCTTTGACTGCAACGTTCATGTTGTCACTTGCAGTCGTGTTCTAACAAATACTGAAATATAGGAAAGATCAGGTTGTGTGATGATTTGTTCCATGCTCAGTCTTCGTAGACTTACATGGATAGGACACGTTAGGAGGATGGATGATGGTAGAATACCAAAGGACATCTTTTTTGGTGAATTACATATGGGTAAGAGATCTCAGGGTCGGCCTCTACTACGATACAAAGATGTTTGTAAGCGGGACATGATTGATACAGGCATTGATAATGCACATTGGGAGCAAGTCGCTGCTGAACGTGTTGCAAGGAGTGCAAAGATCAGAAATGGAATAAAGACAAAGGAGAAAATTATTGCAGATAAGTCACACACCGAGCGTGTGAGACGTAAGATGGCGCATGATGGTGGAAATCACCATGTGTTCACATGCACCCAGTGTGGGCGAACATTTACAGTGCGAATTGGTCTTATCAGTCACATTCGCTACCGGTTGTAGTTATTATTCCTTTTGAAGCACAATGTAACAAACTATCGTCTGTCAATACGGCAAGGTGCCACTCAATGAATGATCGTGTTCTTGTAATACTTGCCGCCTACGTTTGGTTGTTCTGGTGATTGATTCTTTACACATGGGTGTAGACAGGCTGTAGACACGAGTCTATAGTCTAGATCTTGTAACTGAGAAACTGCGATGTTACTATTAGAATCAAAGATGTTACACAAAGTAATCTTGTCATTGCCTTGCCAACTCGCGTAGGAGATCATATCTCGCCACAGATCTATGTCTCTGTTATTCTTAATAAACTCTGTTGGTGATATTCATACAAGCCGCCATATCAGTCCATTCAGCATCATATTTTTGGTGGTCGGCATCTTCCTCCTTTCCCGCTGATCTTTCCAGTTGTCACGATGTTTTCCAATGTCTCTCTTCTCGTTATACAAGCAAAGAACGTGGTTTGCTTATTTCTTATAGTTGTATATTTATATATAATATAAATAATAACAATAATAATTATATATAAGAGAAAAAGAGTGTTGAGGTGCTACATAGAGCGTGTTCTTTTGTATGGATGTGTAACTTGGACAATGTGCAGTCAAGCTGAAAAACATCTGATGGCTGCAAAAATGTGGTTTCTGAGGAAAATGCAAAGAGTACCATAGACAGACAGAAAAACCAATGACCAAGTACTACAGGAGACAAATGAAAATCATAAATTGATTAGAGAAATTAGACGTAGACAGTCAAAATTCTTTTGACATGTTATGAGAAGAAATGGATTGGAGAACTTAGTGACAACTGGCAAGATCGAAGGGAACAGACCAAGGGGAAGACCGAGAAGTAAATACCTGGATGGCTTGGCCACATGGCATGGCCGAGACAGAAACACTGAGCTGATCGACGACTCTGATGATGTATATATATATGTGTGTGTGTGTGTGTGTGTGTGTGTGTGTGTGTGTGTGTGTGTGTGTGTATTGGCACCTTGCCGTCTTGACAGACGATAGTTTGTGCTTTAAAAAGGCATAATAACTTTTACCTATGGCGGTAGCGAATGTGACTGATAAGGCCAATTTGCGCTGTAAATGTCCGTTCACGGTGGGTGCATGTGAACACGTGGTCATTTCCACCATCATGCACCATCTTACGTCTCAAACGCTTGGTGTGTGACTTTTCTGCAATAATTTTCTCCTTTTACTTTATTCCATTTCTGATATTTGCCCTCCATGCAACACGTTCAGCGGCGACTTGCTCCCAATGTGCATTATCAATGCCTGTATCAATCATGTCCCGCTTACACACATCTTTGTATCGTAGTAGAGGCCTACCCTGAGATCTCTTACCCATCTGTAATTCACCAAAAAAGATATCCTTTGGAATTCTACCATCATCCATCCTCCTAAGATGTCCTATCCATCTAAGTCTACGAAGACTGAGCATGGAATAAACTGTCACACAACCTGATCTTTCCAATACTTCAGTATTTGTGATTTTGTCTTGCCACTTAATACCAAGAATTCTTCGCAGACACCGCATATGAAAGCTGTTTAAGTTGTTCTCTTGGTGTGAGTAAGTTGTCCAGGTTTCACTGCCATAGAGAAGAGTACTAAGGACACAGGCTTGATAGACAAGGACTTTTGTTTTGGCAGTAAGCTTCCTGTTCTCCCAGACTCTTTTTCTTAACCTGTTCATTGTTGTTGCTGCCTTACCAATCCGGATGTTGATTTCCTGATCTAGGGATAATTTGCTATTTACCACTGATCCTAGTGTCAGAAGTCGGGGTTCCCACCGCCTAGATGAAAGTATTATTCACAGGCGAGCAACCCCAAATAGTCAGAAACTGACTAGGGACAAAATCTATAAGGCTGAACTATAGATTAAGCCCATGAATATCCAACTTACTACTAGTTGTGTCCGTCTCAAGTCTCACGCGGCCCATTTTACTTGCCATCTGTGGGCAGCCAATCTTCTTTAGTGCCTTGAACAGACCCTCACGACTGACCAAATCAAATGCCTTTGTGAGGTCGATGAAGGCAATAAACAGTGGTTGATTCTGTTCACGGCATTTTTCTTGTATTTGTCGCAATGAGAATATCATATCAATGGTAGACCGGTTCTGTCGAAAGCCACACTGTGATTCGGGGTAGACTTGATCTCCTAGGACTTGAAGTCTGTGCAGAACAATTCTGGCAAATACTTTTCCAACAATACACAGAAGTGAGATACCCCTATAGTTGTTGCAGTCGCTCCGATCGCCCTTGTTCTTGTACAGTGTTATGATGCTTGAATCTTTGAATTCCTGTGGGGCATGTCCTTCTCGCCAGCATAGCTCTATTAGCTGGTTGATCTGTAGAGTGAGTGTGTCTTGCCCACTCCTGATAACCTCTATTGGAATCCCATCCTTACCTGGAGCCTTGCCAGATGCAAGTTCATTTATAGCACACTTAACTTCTGTTATGATGGGAAGTGTGTCCAGGTGGTCAAGAGTTGGTAGAGCCTCTATGGCGTTGAGGGCATCATCCGCAAGTTTGGTCTCATTTGAGTAAAGCTCCAAATAGTGCTCTACCCATCTGTCCATCTGCTATATATATATATCTTCTTCTTCAGCATTCCGAGCCATTGAGGTTCTTTGCTGCAAATACAATCTGTCTCCATTCGTCTCTCTGGTGGACCTTCTCTTGCCAGTCGTTGATTCCAAGTGCTTGTAGGTCTGTATGTATATTATCTCTCCACCGCCTTCTTGGTCTACCTCGGGGTCTACGGTCATTTATTTCCTGAGTGTAAGCGAGTTTTGTTTCCCTATTATCTTCCATTCTTTCTATATGCCCCAGCCATTGTAGTCTATTAGCCTTCATGATACCAGTGATTAGCGGGGACTTAAACAAATCATAAATGTCTTTGTTACTTCTTCTTTTCCACTCTCCACTTTGTGTATCCCTAATGGGTCCAAAGATGCGTCTTAAAATTTTGTTCTCAAAGGTTTGTAACAAGGCATCGTCTCCTTTCGTTGTACTCCAGGTTTCAGAGCCATACAGCACAACTGGTCTGATCAGTGTTTTGTATATTGTGATTTTGGTGTTACGAGATAGCGCCTTTGATTTTAGTAGATGTTGTAGTGCATAGTATATCTTATTTCCAGAGTTGATTCTAGTTTGTATTTCTTCCCTTATGATGTTGGAGCAGTTGAAGATTGTACCCAGGTATTTGTATGTTTCCGTTCTTTTAATGGTCATATTATCTATTTGTATGTGGCCAGAGTTTTTAGCCATTCCGTCTCTTGAAATTACCATATATTCTGTCATATATCTATATATATCATATATATAAAATGTTATATATATAAAATGTTCTATTTCATATATATAAAATGTTCTATTTTCATTAGCCTCTTTCAGGCAATCGTTGTTATCTACTCTGCAAGTCCCAGTTATTTGCAATATTCATCTCGGAAATCACATTCTATTTCTTCCAAGATCTTCCTAATGATTCACTGCTATAGAGCAAAACAGGTTCTATATACAATTTCAGCACTCTCTTTCTGCCATTCAGTGACAGTGACTTATTGCTAAGAAATAATTCAATTTCGGACTCTAGGTTTTTGTTTGACAAATTCTGTTTTAATCTCATGATTGATTGATTGATTGGTTGGTTGATTGATTTGGGAACCGACATCACATCATTCGGGGCATTCCAATAAGCGCCCCGTCCCCATCCTCAGCAGCCAGCGAAGAGTTCCAAAACTAATAGTACCAGTATCAATCTGATTATATGTCAGACTCGCCTTTCCACAGAGCGTCGATCGTCGGCCAGATCCCCTCGTCATCCCTCGCTGTCTCATTCTTGCCAGACCATGGTGATCCATTTGCTCCTCCGAGGTGTACACTTGCTCCCACAAGGCCGCAACCACGTCTGCCTTATCATGCATCAATACTCAACCAAGTTTTGCAGAGCCAGCCAATCTGTCCGCCTGTTCATTCCCCAGCACACCAGCATGCCCCGGAGAAAAGATCCAGACGATGCTTGTCACCCGTGACTTCCGAAGCGAAGCAAGCTACTGTACACGAAGCTTGCCTGTCCTCACCCTACTCAGCATGCTTTCTGAGTCAGTTACAATCACGATGTGTGTGTGTGTGTCGTATTATCCATCCAGCGGAAAGCTGCACTGACCGCCTCCACCTCCATTCTTAAGCTAGATGTTGTAGTATCATATGTCAGGCTCTCCTGCACCAAACGTCGACCATTAGCTTTTGCTAAGAACCCCCAGGCATTTCTCCTGCCTCTCAACACTGAACCATCTGTGTATATAATCACATCACCCGGGCGAGCATTATCCTGAATTAGTTGCTGGATTTCCACTTCCGTGGCCCCTGCTGGCCATTCCCTGCACTCCCGGTTCAATATGATTATAACTCTACACAAGTCTGACTGCTCCGCTGGCACTGTGACCCACTCCTCTCCTCGCCTAATGTTCTCCAAGATGCACACCTGTCTGATCGTATCCTCCGCCTGAGCCATCCATGATTTCCCTCTTTTCAGTCGCTGACCCTTAACGGCGTCAAGCGCCTCATGCAACGGGTGATCTGTGTCTGCAGCTACTCTGAGGTATGCCTTCGCCTGCATCACCTTGAGCCTACCAGCAACAGTAGGCAGACCAAGGATGTAACGCATACACACTACTGGGGTGTTTCTCGCATAGCTTCGTTCTGTATGTGCTCTAATTTCACCAGTTGACACTTTGAGACAGTGAGCAGTCCTAGTTCATAATCAATCACTGAGAAGATCAAGTGCTGGTATAGTGTGAAAAGCATTCTCTACTCTGTGTGGATTGCAGCCATAGTTTTAAGTGCATTGAGTCCCTTTTGAGATCTTGTCACAACCGCCTCCACATGGTCCTTGAAGGACAGGCTCTCCTGTCAAATGTGATTCCCAGATACTTCAGTTTGTTGTTTTAATCTCAGTGACACACACGTTAACCAGTTCTACCAAATGAACATCGAGAAACGTTTCAAATTAATTAAACTTTCTCAACATCTTGTTTTTGTATCAGTGATACATCTTCAGTTATTATAGCTTAAAACATCATTCATTCATTATATGCCATGCCGATAAGCGGGGGCGGTCAATATTCGCCATCTCACTCGATCACCAGAGTCGTGGATCAGCTCAATGTTCTTGTCTCGACCCTACCACGTGGCAAAGCCATCCAGGTATTTACCTCTCTGCCTTCCCCTTATTCTCGTCCCGTCGATCTCCCCAGTTGTCATAAAGTTCTCCAATTTATTTCTTCTCATAACGTGACCAAATAATGTTGACTGTCTACGTCTAATTTCTCTAATCAGTGAACGATTTTCATGTGTTTCTTGTAGGACTTGGTCATTGGTTTTGCTGCCTGTTCATTGTATTCTTTGAATTTTCCTCTAGTTTAAAACTACACAGTAACTTTATCAGATTCTCTCTTTTGTTTGTTTGTTTGTTTGTTTGTTTTGTGTTACACTGACACATCCTCAGCTTTTACAGTTTAAAATTACAGTAAATTTATTAACAATTGTCCTTGGAACATTGACATATCTTCAGCTATTGAAGTTTAAAAACTACACAGCAACTTTATCAACACCTTGTTTTTTATAACATTGATACATCTTCATAAACTTTATTAAAGTTTTTAAAGTGTTAATACAGTGACTATATCAAACTCTTATTTTTGCAATATTGACACCACACATCATTTATCATGCAATCTTCAAATGTTACGGTTTAAAACTACGCAGTAAATGTATCAACAACTCGTTTCTGTAATACTTCTACATCGTCAATTATTACAGTTTTCAAATTACACTAACTATATCAACTACTTCGTTTTGCAATATTGATGCAACTCAGTTATTATAGATTAAAACTAGACAGTAACTTTACCGACACCTTGTTTTTGCGCATCTTCATTTATTAAAATTTTAAACTGCACAGTCAATTTATCAAACAACTGGTTTTGAAACATTGCCATGTCGTCAGTTATTGAAATTGACATTTACCTTGTAACTTTATCAACACGTTGTTTTAGTAACACCGATACACCTTCAGTAATTCCAGTTTAAAACTACAGCGTAACTTAATGGACACCTGGCGTGTGTTTGTTGCAGAACCTGAAGCGTGCCAAATCTTATGTTATCAAAATGTAAAGCTACACAACGTTACCAACAACTTATGTTAGTAATTTTAGTAAAAGTCGTCGCTAGAGCTACGGAGTTCGTGCTTTGTGCGACGCTTTCCGAAGGTCGCCCTGCGGAAAGAGACCGAGCCATATGGGATAAAACCCGGGGCAATGAAGTCGATCCTCTCGACTTTTAAGACTTTTATTTTAGTAATACTGAAACATCTAGAATTATTCCAGTTTAAAACTACACCGTAACTTAATGGACATCTGGCGTTTATTCGTTGCAGTACCTGAAGCGTGCCAAATTCACCCACGCTCTGGGCAGGTATGGAGAACCAGAGGAAGTGGCAGACTGCATCGCTTTCTTAGTCTCTGACCAGGCATCGTTCATCACAGGAGCCAGTATACCGGTAGACGGTGGAAGACATGCGCTCTGTCCCAGCAGTTTATCACGAGAGGAAGGCGGGGTCTCGGCAATGTCCCAGAGTGTAGATAGTTAAAGGATCCATAACTTATAAACTGTTTATAAGATATTAATTTAATATCAATTAAATTAATTGATTGTTATAAACTGTTCTTGTATACCATGGGCAACATTCATAGTCATGTCAAATACATTTATTCAATCTGGGGACTGATGTAAAGTTGTTTGAACCATTGTGAGTGTCTGTAGATGTATTCTTGGGAAATAAATGTAGCGGTTTCTCCTTAACTTCCACATAAGACTTTTTACATATTATAACTATTCTATTGTTAATAACTTTTATATTTTTTGGCAGCTGTGCTTGGACAGTGGCCATCTACAATGTACTCTTTAAGATTTTCAGCCGGTCAGGGATTTATAAATCCGGCAACAGGCATGGGGGACCTCTTATTATTTTGCTCATCCCTTTGGGTGTTGGGCTGAAGTCTGTTGATAAAGGAATATCTAAAACCACTGGGGGTAGCATGGTCAACATGGGCCTTGTCCCAGCCAATCCACATGTGGAAATGTCTAACGGCAGTGGTAATGTTTAATGTCTGTGGAAATGTTTAATGGCAGTGGTAATGTTTAATGGCAGTTGGAATGTTTAATGCCAGTGGTATTGTTTAATGTCAGTGGAAATATCTGTTGGCAGTGGACATATCAAATGCCAGTGAAAAGATCTAATGTCAGTGGAAATGTCTAATGTCCGCGGGAATGTGGTATCTGAAGCAAATGCAAAGAATACCATATCCAGACAGAAAAACCAATGAGCAAATCCTAGAAGAAGCCAATGAAAACAATATACTTATTTGGGAAATTAAACATAGACTGAAAAGAATTATTGGTTCATAAATAAACAAACATGTAATGTTTGGCGCTCAGAGAAGCAACAGAAAGACTTAAGGACTGGAATACGCACGAGACAACATACAAATGGAAAGCTATAGTTACCGATCGGGATTCCAACCTGTCACCCCCAATGACGACAGCGCCTCGCTGCAGGAACAAGTGTACTTACACGCATGATTAACTAGACAGATATGAGGGGGGGGGGGGGGAATAAACTGGAGAACTTGGTCACAGCTGGCAAGATTGGGGGGAAAGAAAAAGGAGAAGGCAGAGACGTAAATATCTGCATGGCTTGGCCACATGGCATGGTCAAGACAAGAGCACAGAGCTGATCCAAAACTTTGGTGATCGTGTAAGATGGCGAAATATGGACGCCCACGCATGGCACACGGTGGATACACATGATCATGCATGACCTGGTTACATTCTGATGTCTTTCCGCAGATGGGAGGTGTCAGTACCTCTCTTGCACACCCAGCTGTTTTCTGAACTTAAGAACGGGAAGGAGTTCTATGTAACACAAGCGACCGTGGATATGGTACTATGATACTGGGTCAGTAGAGAAGCCTCTATAACGATATCACTGCGATAGATGCAGGAGTTTTTTAAACCTCAGATGATCTGAACAGCAAGGCATCGGCTGTACAAGTGAAAGTTCAGTCTTCCGGAGGGTTTATCAACCACTAGTTCATCTTTGTCCAATAAACTTAAGAGTTGAGTTGATTTAAGCTAAGAAATGACATCACTGTACACTGGTCATTCCCATACGCCTTCCGTCCCCTCGTTCAACAGCCAACGAAGAGTCATACTACTAATCGTTCCTGCTGCCATCTGACTTGTGGTCTTCCCTCTGTTTTGAGGTTCGTCCAGAAACTCCGCCGACCCTCCGCCATATTCTCTCCACATATCAGTCTCTTTCTCCACCTGGTCCCACATGCGCCCAACCACCAATAAACTTAAGTCAACTGTAAAGGACATTTTCCACACATTGAGGCACATTCAGTATATAGTGCTAGCCCCATACTTATGTAGACATGGTGGCCCTCAATGGGTGACGTTGGTGATCATTTCTGTCCACAGCCTTCTGCCTCATGTGCTGGCAAGCTTCTTATAGTCCATGCCGTGTGGTAGTTGGTGACCATGTCTGCCCACAGCCTTCTGTCTCGTGTACTGCCAATCTTCTTATAGTCCATGCCGTGTGGCGTTGGTGATCATGTCTGTCCACAGCCTTCTGTCTCGTGTACTGCCAATCTTCTTATAGTCCATGCCGTGTGGTGTTGGTGATCATGTCTGTCCACAGCCTTCTGTCTCGTGTACTGCCAATCTTCTTATAGCCCATGCCGTGTGGTGTTGGTGATCATGTCTGCCCACAGCCTTCTGTCTCGTGTACTGCCACTCTTATTATAGTCCATGCCGTGTGGTATTAGTGATCATGTCTGTCCAGAGCCTTCAGTCTCCTGTACTGTCAATCTTTCTACAGTCCATGTCGTGTAGCTTTAATGATTATGTGTGTCCCTAGCCTTTCGTCTCCTGTACTGCCAATCTTCTTATAGTCCATGCCAAGTGCCATTGGTGATCCCTCCTGTCCGCAGCCTTCTGTCTCCTGTACTGCCAATCATTTCTGGTACTCAAGTTACTCTACGTTATGATGATTACCTATCCAGCATCTTCTTTCTTAGTATCCACCTGCCTCTGTGATGACATATTCTAGCTTTCTCCTTCTCGTGACATATTGTCATGGACTTGTGTGCTTTTATTTGTGTGAAGTATCTGTCATCTTTAGGAATAACCTTGTACTATTCTGGATGTTACTTGTGTGAAGTATCATCATCTTTAGGAATAACCCTGTACTATTCTGGATGTTACTTGTGTGAAGTATCATCATCTTTAGGAATAACCCTGTACTATTCTGGGTGTTACTTGTGTGAAGTATCATCATCTTTAGGAATAACCCTGTACTATTCTGGGTGTTACTTGTGTGAAGTATCACCATCTTTAGGAATAACCCTGTACTATTCTGGCTGTTACTTGTGTGAAGTATCATCATCTTTAGGAATAACCCTGTACTATTCTGGATGTTACTTGTGTGAAGTATCATCTCTTTAGGAATAACCCTGTACTATTCTGGATGTTACTTGTGTGAAGTATCATCATCTTTAGGAATAACCCTGTACTATTCTGGATGTTACTTGTGTGAAGTATCATCATCTTTAGGAATACCCCTGTACTATTCTGGATGTTACTTGTGTGAAGTATCATCATCTTTAGGAATAACCCTGTACTATTCTGGATGTTACTTGTGTGAAGTATCATCATCTTTAGGAATAACCCTATACTATTCTGGATGTTACTTGTGTGAAGTATCTGACATCTTTAGGAATGAAACTTACATAGACAAGTAACAGAATGGGCATTGCAGCTATAATATATGCATCAGCAATACAATTAGAGAAACTGCTAGTACAGCCACGTTATAAAAATATAAACAATGAAAATTATGTTTCCTATCCCTCTTCTTATCACACGAAACATCAGTCAAATTAAATGTATAGGGTGTATTTTTAATGACTGTGGAGCTTTTGAAAATAATGCCGTTCCAAGTTTTGTATTTACCTTTTATGGTGCATGTGTTCAGGCTCAAAGACCCCTCTGCCATACACCGCAAGGTACTATGTTGGCAGTAAATGACAGTTTTGACAGTTGCATGAGTTCTCAGAGGGTAAATACAAAACATGGAACGGCAAGATTTTCAAAAACTCCACAGTCATTAGCAATACACCCTATATTTAGCATTAGAGTCTTTTTATTTGTGTGTGTTTTTTATTTTTATGATGAATACATTCAAATCCTAATCTGCATTCCATCACTTGTGAATGTGTTCTTATTGAGACCCATTCCACTTTGTTGTTTTTGTTTAAATTATTATTTATTCATCGCATTATCAAACCGGGAGATTCGCACACTCGCCAATAATATGTAAGACATGAAACATGTTCAAGTTTTCTTTAAAACTTATCTCCACAAAACTGGTCTTAACCGTAGCCTACCTATGGTTCACTGGTGCAATTTTTGAATATATATATATATATATATATATATATATATATATATATATATATATATATATATATATATATATATATATATATATATATATATACCATGATATGGCATAGATTTGTAAAATGTTCATTACTGCCTATAGTACCTTGCGGTGTGGGAGATTTGTATCATATATTTTGTTTTAATTTAAATGGAGGAATGTAGAACATAGTGCATGTTTATTGGTGTGTTAAATGGCGGGTTGTAGAACATGGTTCATTTTCATTGCTGTTTTAAATGAAGGGTTGTATAACATAATGCATGTTTGTTGATGTGTTAAATGGAGGATTGTAGAACATATTTCATGTTTGTTCCTGTGTTAAATGGAGGATTGTGGAACTTAGAGCTCATTTGCTCCTGTGCTAAATGTAGGATCGTGGAACTTAGAGCATGTTTGTTCCTGTGTTAAATGGAGGATTGTGGAACATAGACCATGTTTGTTGCTGTGTTAAATGGATGATTGGTAGGTCAGCATGGCTGAATAGAGAGTGCGTGTTCTTTAACATCCGGTGTGTTGATGTCGAGGTAAGGGGTTCAACCCCTACACCGGATAGTTGGACTAAAATGTTGACCTATCGTTCTTGATCTAGAGACGTAAATTACAAGTACCTCTGAAGTCGGAGTGGGTTTGCCTGGTGGCGAGGGACACTGTTAATACAGAAAGCTAATCCACACGCAAAATTCAGTCCAGCACTACTAGAAGTAGTGTGTATTGACTACGCTTAAGTTCAAAGCGAGTGAGCGCCCCGAAAAAAGGAGGATTGTAGAACATAGTGCATTTGTATTGCTGTGTTAAATGGAGGATTGTAAAACATGTTTTATGTTTTGTATATCCTTTACAGGACATCGCTGTCAACATCAGCATCTTTCAGCTGTATGTTGATTTCTTGGCAAGATTACGCTCAGTAGTTTGCCATTGCTTTCTGAGCGGCCGGCTCAGTTATCCCGCAAGTCACCAGCGGGGGACGAACCGCTCCCAGTTCTCGCCCGCTACGAGACTCTGCGTGATAAACGGGATTACGGAGAAAGTGTTGTAATCCCTCGGCCAGAGAGACCGGCTTGTAAATCATAGTGCATATATATTGCAGTTGTGTTTGTTCACTCGTTGTGAATACACGCCTGCTCAACACATGTGCTGCTACTACCGTGTTTCCCCGAAAATAAGACCGGGTCTTATATTCATTTTAGCGCAGGTCCGCATGGCCGAATGGATAAGAACGCGTGTTCTTAAACATCTGGTGTGCTGATGCCGAGGTTAGCGGTTCAACCCCTACATCTTACAGCTGGACTAAAATGTTGACCTATCGCCCTTGACTTGGGGACGTAAATTACAAGTACCTCTGAAGTCGGAGTGGGTTTTTCTGATGGCGAGGGACACTGTTAATAGGGAAAGCTAACCCACACGCAACATTCAGTCCATCACTACTATAAATAGTGTGTATGGACTACGCTTGAGTCCAAAGCGAGCGAGTGCAAAAAAAAATAATTTTAGCTTTCAAATGTGCACTATGGGCTTATTTTCGGGGGGGGGGGGGGTGTAATATATATATATATATATATATATATATATATATATATATATATATATATATATATATATATATATATATATATATATATATATATATATATATAATATATATATATATATATAAGATACAAAAATCTACATTTATTCATGTAAAATAATTCTACATTTACTCAAATACAGGCATGCTATCTTCTTCTGGAACATCGTCACAACTCTCGAAATCCAGAATTCCGGCCTGAATTTCTTGCGACTCCATTTCCAATAGAATCATTGGTCCCAGTCTCTCATGTACAGCAATAAAGCTTTCCTTAAGTGAGCATGTCTTTGTCCATGTAGCCTGCTCGTAATGCATTGGTAACTATTACACACGAGTGACGTATTGAATTATGAACCACATCCGTTCATTATCAAGTGCGCACCAGTGGCGTCTGTATTCCGACTGGCCATTCGGCATCAAGTCTCTCATTCCACCTCACGAGCTTATCTAGGGCTTATTTTAAGGGTAGATCTTATATTTAGAGCACCCTGAAAAATCGTGCTTGGGTTTATTATAGGGGTAGGTTTTATTTTGTTTCACAGTTCGCGGCGACTGCACTAGCCAGGCGGCCTTTATTCCTCAGGCTCAAAGACCCCTCTGCAATACACCGCAAGGTACTATATTGGCAGTAAATGACAGTTTTTTTTTTTTTCGGGGAAACACGGTAGGTAGTGCTCATCTCATCTCAACATGCTCCTCTCGTACCTTGCGGTGTCGAGGTGAAGTATAAACATCGTGAGAGTGCCCGATTATGGGCTTCATATATCGATATTCTCATGGACTCTGCTATTCCCTCCGTCCAACGTTTACGTGGTCGGCCTCTTCCTCTGTTTCCATCTGGTCTGTACATCATTGCTTGTTGTGGTATGCTGTTGACTGGTAACATACTTGCATGGCCAAACCATTTGACTTGCTGCTTTCTAATAAAATCTAGTGCTGCTATAACCCCCACTTTAGTCCTGATTTCTTCATTTCTGATATTATCTCTTCTTGATACGTTGAGTATTCTTCTCAGGAATCTCTTTTCTGTTGTTGTGATTTTTCTTTTCTCCTTTTCTGTCATTGTCCAGGTTTGTCATTGGTAGCATAGAGTTGGTAGGAAGATTGTGTTGTAAAGTGCTTTCTTAGTAGTTATTGATACATGTTTGTTGTTTAGTATTGGTACCATTTGTCCAATGAGTTGGTTTGCCTTCCTGCATCTATTTTCCGTCTTCTGATCTGCCATTTGATGATATTATACTTCTTAGGTATTGAAACTCTTTACTTGTTTCAAGGGATGTTCGTTTAGGTGAATTGTTGTTGTTTTTTTCTTCTTTAGTTATAGTCATTACCTCTGTTTTGCTTGTGCTAATTTTCATGTTATGTTCCCTACACATTTCGTTTAGACTATTCATGTGGTCTTGTAATTCAGCTTCTGATTTTGCTATTAGTGCTTGGTCGTCAGTAAACGGGAGTTCTCTAATGGTTAGATTTTCAGATGCTTCTTCTCCTGTATTCTCGTCATGCGGTATTCTTGCGGTCTCTGTTTGGCTGGTTTCTTTACATATGTTGTCTATATATGTTATGAACAAGAGAGGGGACAGGACACAACCTTGTTGTACTCCAGATCTTATGGTGACGGGTTCTGAGTGCCCTCCAGTTGCTCTCACTGTGCATTCACTGTTGTTGTATAAGCTTCTACATAGGTTTGTTAGATGTGTACTTACACCATATTGTTTAAGGATTTCCCACAGCTTATTTCTATCTACTCTATCGAATGCCTTTTCTTGGTCGACAAAGGCTAAGTAGAGTATGGAGTGCACTGGACTTATTTTGAGGAAGGGTTACCTTTCTCTAATTCCAGGAAAATTTTCTCGGAGACTTCAGAGGGACGTCGTTGGAGCTACGGAGTTCGTGCTTTGTGCGACGCTTGAGACAGGCCGTCTTGCTGAAAGAGACCGAGCTATGTGGGGTAAAACCCAGTGAAGTCGACCCTCTTGCCCGTTAAACCGTTTTTAAATGCATATCTGTTGATGTATTAAATGAAAGGTTATAGGACATAGTGATAATCTATTAATTAACAGGTGTGCTTGTACATATGTAATGAATTTATGACAAATTAGATATAATTCATCATCATGATGATCATGATCATGATCATCATCATCATCATCATCATCATCATCATCATCATCATCATCTCATCATCATCATCATCATCATCATCATCATCAAGTGCCTTGCTGACTGGCGTGGGTGTTCTTATCTCTTTTTAAAATGTATATTTTGGTCTCTTTTTTTTTTTTTAATGTGCATTTGGGTCTCTTTATTGGATGGCAAACTACTGAACGTAACACTTGCCTAGTACATCAACAACAGCTGAAAATGCTGGTGTTGACTGCAACGTCCCGTTAGGGATACGCAACTAAAAAAGAAAAAAATGGATATCTGCATTACATTGTTTGAGTATCTTGGTATGTTTGACATGCTTGGCAAAACTCAATTTCTTCTGTAAAATTTTATTTCTTCAGTAAAACTCTATTCTGTAAAACTCTATTTTGTAAAACTATTTCTTCTGTAAAACTATTTCTTCTGTAAAACTCTATTTCTCTGGATTCAAGAGATATAGGGAGGCTCCATGGCGAAGTGGTTACACCGCCTGCCTCTCGGTTTGAAGGTTGTGGGTTCCATTCCGGCCTACAAAGTTCGGTTTACGAGCGCAATTTTCTTGGAGACTACTGGGGGTCGTCACTGGAGCTACCGTGTTCGTGCTTTCGGCAGGTTGCCCTGCGGAAAGAAACCGGGCCATATGGGATATACTCCGTTGCAATGAAGTCGACTCGCTTGCCTTTTAAACCCTTTTTGTTTTCAAGAGATTTGTTTCCTTGTTTTCAAATCCTCAGTTATTCATAAATGCATTTTATATTTAGTTCTGTGTAAGTCATTATACTTTTGTAACTTTTAAAAATAAGAATCTGTTGCATATGTTATTCAAGATTTTACACAATGCAGTTCTTTCTCTTCCTTTTCTATTCTTTATTTATGTAGTACATCGCTCATTGAATATTATCAGTAAACCAAATATTGTGTTTTAATTTCGAAACTTGACTCAAATTAATTCAATTGTTATTGATTAGCACTCGCATTGTGATCAAGAAAAACAACGTGATAGAATCAGAAATGAGTAAGAGTAAGTAAAGAGTTAGTAAAGCTGTTCATATTTCACCTCGACGCTGCAAAGTTCATGAGGAACAATATGAGATGAGAGGATGAGATGAGTTGTGATGAGATGAGATAATGAGATGATGAGAATAAATGGTGAGATGAGATGTGAGATGAGATGAGGTTATGAGATGATGGTGAGATGAGCTGATGAAATGAGATGGTGAGATTAGATGATGAGATGAGATAATTAGATGAGACAGTGAGATTAGATGAAATGTTGTGATGAGGTTATGAGATGAGATGATAAGATGAGATGAATTAATGATATGAGATAATGCAATGAAATGATGAGATGAGTTGATGAGATAAGAAGATGAGATGAGATTATGTGATGAGATGAGATAAGGAGATGAGATTAGATGAAATGATGAGATGCTGTTAAGGGATATGGTTATGAGATGAGATAATGGGATGGCGATATGAGACGAGATGATCAGATGAGATGAGATGATGAGATGAGATGAGATAATGAAATGAGATGAGATCGTACCGGCAGCTTTTACTTCCCAACAATTCCCTGATACCTATTCTACGATAAGTCAGTTTGGGCGCCCAACTCAGTTTTAACAAATTCAAATCCACTCTGATACTAAACAATACAATGACCACTTGGGCGCCCAAGTCATTTTTTTACAATTCAAATCCACTCTGATACGAAACATTTCAGTGACCACTTCGGCGGCAAATGAGTATCTAGTCACTTCGTTAGCGTGACTCCCGTAATCATAGATAAGGGATATCTAATTGGTAGATCAATGTAATGCTTCCTAAACCCGCGACTGCCTAGTAACCCGGCTGGGAATTTTCATATTGCTCGAAGACAAATTAAGAAGCAATCGGACTGACCCCTGACCCAAATGGATATAGACCCGACAGTGTTAAAGGACTATGAGATAGACCTTTGGTTTTAAAAAAAGGGCACACTAATAGTAAAGAAGAACTCATAAAAGCAATGAAAACGCGGAAAATTTGACTGATGGGAATAACGCACACCAGAATAAAAGGGAGACGATGAAAAAAGAGGTCCACGCTTGTCTGCTCTGGAGTGGAACAAGAAAGGGCAAGACACGGTGTCGAAATAGTCATTGAACCACGGCTTTTTTCCCCATATCCTTTACAGGACATCGCTGTCAACATCAGCATCTTTCGGCTGATTGATCATTTCTTGGCAAGATAACGCTCAGTAGTTTGCCATTGCTTTCTGAGCGACCGGCTCACATACCCCGTAAGTTACCGACGCAGAGAAAACCGCTGCCGATTCTCGCGCCTAGCAAGTAGAATATTAGAAATAATCTCGCGCTGTAAATGTTCGTTCACAGTGAATCCATGTGAACACATGGTCATTTTCACCATCACGTATCATCTTACGTCTCACACGATCCGTGTGTGACCTATATCTATCTGCAATCATGTTCTCCTTTGCCTTTATTCCGTTATTGATATGTGCCCTCCATGCAACACGTTCAGCGGCGACTTGCTCCCAATGTGCATTATCAATGCCTGTATCAATCATGTCCCGCTTACACACATCTTTGTATCGTAGTAGAGGCCGACCCTGAGATCTCTTACCCATCTGTAATTCACCAAAAAAGATGTCCTTTGGTATTCCACCATCATCCATCCTCCTAAGATGTCCTATCCATCTAAGTCTACGAAGACTGAGCATGGAATAAACCGCCACACAACCTGATCTTTCCAATACTTCAGTATTTGTGATTTTGTCTTGCCACTTAATAGCAAGTATTCTTCGCAGACACCGCATATGAAAACTGTTTTAAACGTTTATCTTGGTTGTGAGTAAATTGTCCAGGCTTCACTGCAATAAAGAAGAGTACTAAGGACACAGGCTGCATAGACAAAGACTTCAGTTTTGGCAGTAAGCTTCCTGTTCTCCCAGACACTTTTTCTAAATCTGTTCATTGTTGTTGCTACCTTATCAATCCTGATGTTGTTTTCCTGATCTATGGATAATTTGCTATTTACCTCTGATCCTAGATATGTAACATGGTCTACCATCTCTAGTTCGGCGTCGTCAATAAAGATTGACGGTACCCCATGTGCACCTTGTTACATAATCTGTCTTCTTTTTGTTAATTGTTATAAATATTTCACAACAAGCATTGAAGAATGCAGATAGTAGATGTTGTAATTCTTCCTCAGAGTGGGTCGTAATTGCAGCATCATCTGCAAAGAGCATCTCTCTGATCAGTATCCTCCTAATTTTGGTATTGGCCTTCAACCTCTGAGCATTGTAGAGTCCGCCATCTGAGAGTGAGTGAATGTATATACAGTCCACAATCATGATCACGAAAGGCATATTTCAGTAGAAGTGAAAAGTATATTTCATAGAGGGTGGGAGATAGTACACAACCTTGTTTAACTCCACACTTCATTTCAAACTCTTCTGGAGTTAGCACCATCAAACTTGATTATACCCTTCATTGCCTGTGTGGAAGCGATTCCACAATGGACAGAAGAACTGGTGGGCAGCCAATCTTCTTTAGTACCTTGAACAGACCCTCACGACTGACCAAATCAAATGCCTTTGTGAGGTCGATGAAGGCAATAAACAGTGGCTCATTCTGTTCACGGCCTTTTTCTTGCATTTGTCGCAATGAGCATATCATATCAATGGTAGACCGGTTCTGTCTGAAGCCACACTGTGATTCGGGGTAGACTTGATCTCCTAGGACTTGAAGTCTGCGCAGAACAATTCTGGCAAATACTTTTCCAACAATACACAGAAGTGAGATACCCCTATAGTTGTTGCAGTCGCTCCTATCGCCCTTGTTCTTGTACAGTGTTATGATGTTTGAATCTTTGAATCCTGTGGGACTTGTCCTTCTCGGTAGCATAGCGCTATTAGCTGGTGGATCTGTAGACTGAGTGTGTCTTGCCCACTCCTGATTACCTCTATTGGAATCCCATCCTTACATGGAGCCTTGCCAGGCGCAAGCTCATTTATAGCACACTTAACTTCTGTTATAGTGGGGAGTGTGTCCACGTGGTCAAGAGTTGGCAAGTCCTCTGTGGCATTGAGGGTATCATCCGCTAGTTTGGTCTCACTTAAGTAAAGCTCCAAATAGTGCTCTATCCATCTATAAATCTGCTGTTTCTTACCAGTGATGATTTCACCGGTCAAGGTTTTCAGTGGTGCACTTCTTTTGATCATTGGCTCACAGGCTTTCTTTATCCCTTCATACATGCTTCTCTTCTGATGTTTCCCTTATCACTTGCATTTTGAATGGACTCATATAACTTGATCCAATAATCATTTGCACATTGTCTGGCAGCCTTTTTCACATCCTTCTTAGCTTGCTTCAGCTCACTGAGAGTGTTACGCTTTGTTCTTTCCTTGTGTCTTAAGAGAGCTATCTTCTTTTTATTAATCAAGGACTGCAGTGTCTGGTGTTTGCCGTAAACCAGACCTGGCTCTTATGATCCACAGTGTCGTAAACCCCTACCGCTGTTTTGTAAAGAGTTTCCTTATGTTCACCCCCACTTTTCACTTGCTGAACACTTTTCTGATGTATCAGTGAAAGCGTCTTCACGTTGCTGTTGGAACTCAAAGCACTTATCAGGATCGTGAGTGTTAATATTAATCCTGGGGCTAGATTTGTGTTTAGCTGTGTAGATTCTCTTTGGTCTCAGTCTAACCCTTGCAACAACCAAAGAATGATCCGTATCACAGTCAGCACTGTGGTAACTTCGAGTTAACTATGTTTGGTTCAGATATTGTCTCCGTGTGATGATGGAGTCCAGCTGATGTCAATGGCCGGATCTTGGATGGTTCCATGTGACCTTGTGCAGTTCTTTCGTTTAAAAAAGGAGTTTGTAATACATAGGTCATTTCTGGTGCAATGCTGCAACAGCCTTTGCCCATTTTGAATCATGCGACCGATGTATTTTCCAAGGCACACTGGACGTGAACTCGAGTCCTTGCCCACACGAGCATTGAAATCACCGAGCATATAAATGTATTCGGATTTTGGAACTGCCTTGATCACAGAGTCTAGCTGCTCATAGAACGTATCCTTCACATCATCAGAGGAAGCGAGTGTTGGTGCATATGCAGTGATAATGGTGGCAAAACCACAAGAGGTTGCCAAGCGCAGGGATAATAGTCTTTCATTTCCTCCTGTTGGAATTTCAATCATTCCCAGTAGCAAATTCTTTACTGCAAGGCCCACGCCATGTTGCCTTTTTTCTGCCTGCCCTCTACCCTTCCAAAAAAAAGGTGTAATTGTTTTCCCTGAGTGACCCTTCCTCAGCGAGGCGAGTTTCCTGCAGGCCAGCAATATCAATGTTAAGACGACTGAGCTCGGCATCAATCACAGCAGTTTTTCTCACATCGTCAATATTGGTCAAGTCAGTGGAAAATCCTGGAAACATGGTTCTTACGTTCTAGGTTGCAAGCCGTAGCTTGAGGTTTCTATTATTCTTTTTAGGATTACCTGGTGCATTGGTTTAACAGCCTACGATTCAGATTTTGTCCTAGCCCCAAGCACCCATTGAAGCAGGCAGGATGTGGCGGATCAGCACCCACTTGGCCGGGGATCTGCCCAGGCTTGAGGCGGGCGGTAGCTGATCAGTGACACCTGTAGGTGTCCTCCCACCGTCAGAGGCAACGCGTGGCGCCCATGTCTACGCCAATTGACAAGGACTTATAATCCGAACTGCTACCTCTCGCTTTTATTCCGAGACCGGTGTTAAAACCAGGGATGGAGTTATACCTCTCCATAGCACAAAGATTGGGCTAAGATAATAGACCATGTGTTTTCCCATGCAGCATGATCCCTCTCTCGGCTTGCCTAGTTCACTCCGGAGGGCAATACATCTGGAAAAGACAAGCTGCAGAAGCTGCCGAATCAGCAAAGCAATGCTCTAACTGTTCACACAGTCGGAGCTTCGATCCTACAGCAGCTGCCAACCAAAGCTTAGGGCCTGGTCTGTCCTGTCATGACATGTTGTCTTCGTGTTGCATTTCCTCAGCACCAGGATAAGGCTTGTACCCTCTCCAATTGCGCTTCTTCCGCCCGAAAACCGTTGGCACAATGTGGGGTGTCGGGTTTGGGCGCTAAGAGAAAGCAGGTAGTACCGTCTACTGTCATTACGGTAGCGTCAGTCATATCTGACTAAGACCTGGAACACAAACGCACCATGTAACACACACACACACACACACACACACACCACAAATGCACCATGTAATACTCACAAAAGTGAGCAGAATGCGAGGAGTTCATCGAAGACATCCATGACACACTTAAATAGAATAAAGAAGTAGCAATGCCAAGAATAGGACGTAACAGAACGGACATGGGAAAATATCTTGGAGCTTTTGGAGACCAACACAATGAAAGAAATGATAATGGCTGTAGACTGATAGAGCTATGCAATCAACAAGACCTCTGTATAACAAACACATTTTATAAACATAAAGACTCACAAATATACGCCTGACACAAACGGATCTATCTAGACACGAAAAAGCCACATTGATTTTATATTAATAAGAAATAACAGAAAGAGAAATATATTAGATGCAAGGGCAGTGCCTAACTTATGTATAAACACAGACCATAAAGCAATTATTACCATAATAAAAACCACCAGAAGAAGACCGCAAAGACCAGGCAAATACATGCCATGCGAATTAGTAAACTTATAAAATCTCAAAGACGAGGCAGTGAGAAAAAATATTATGAGAAAGAACAATATGAAATCTTTGTAAACCTACCTCCAGAAAGAAAAACAGTGGAAGACGAATGGGAGATGTTCAAATCAAGCATTTTAAATACTGCCAAGAGAACATGTGGAACTACGAAACAACGCAACACACGGATAAAGTAAATAACAAGCTAGTGGAAATATTTTTAGAAATGTAGGAGATATAAATGGAATCATCATCGGAGGACGAAACATCAATAACATTAGACTATGCAGAATATATAGTACTGATTGCAGACAATGAGCAGGATCTGCAACAATTATTAGATGCGGTTGTTGCACACAGTGAACAACTAGGGTTAGAATTAAATTGTAAAAAGCACAGATTATGGTCGTCACTAGGAAGAAAAGAAATACCACAATGCAATTTACAAGTAAATGGGAATATTCTTCAGCAAGTGAATCGGTACAATTATCTCCGAACAGTCATAACATCTGATGGGAGATGCCTTGAAGAGATTAGAACAAGAATCGCCATGGCGAAAATAGCCTTTAGCAAGACGAAAAAAGTACTGACCAATAAAATGATGTCAATTGAAACGAGAAAAAGAGTGTTGAGGTGCTACATAGAGCCTGTACTTTTGTATGGATGTGAAGCTTGGACAGTGAGCAGTCAAGCTGAAAAACATCTGATGGCTATAGAAATGTGGTTTCTGGGGAGAATGCAAAGAATACCATGGATAGACAGAAAAACCAATGACCAAGTACTACAGGAGACAAATGAAAATCGTATATTGATTAGAGAAATTAGACGTAGACAGTCATTTTTTTTTGTTGGGGGGTGGGGGGTGTTGGCGGCATGTTATGAAAAGAAAAATGAATTGGAGAACTTGGTGATAACTGGCAAGATCGAAGGGAACAGACCAAGGGGAAGACCGAGAAGTAAATACCTGGATGGCTTTCCACATGGCATGGTCGAGACAAGAACACTGAACTGATCTACGACTCTGGTGATCGAGTGAAATGCCGAGTCATGACTGCCCACCCTTACTGGCATGGCACACGATGGATGGATGGAACGCCGAGGCAAAGAAAGCTGTAAAAGACAAAAAGGAAAAAAAAACAGTGGGTGAATGGCAAACAGGATTGTGACTGCATAGAATATAGAATGGCAAGAAGACACGCGAATAGAATAATAAAGAGAGAAAAACAAAAAGAATGTGAGGAATATGGAGAAACCCTAAATAAAACCTACAAGGGGGCAACTAGAAACTTCCACAACAGATCAGTGCAATGAGAACCAGAGCAAAATCTTTTGATCCAACTGAAATAATTAACAGCGAAAAGGGAGAACCAATAAGTGGGGGAAAAACAAATATTAAAAAAGATGGAGGCAGTACTTCGAACAACGTCTCAACATCCCACCAGATGCCACAGGAATCCAAGAAACCTGCACTGATGCCATCGAAGAAGTAGAACCAGACATACTGAAAGAAGAAATTGAAGAAGCCGTCAGATTAGCTCCATTGAATAAATCACCGGACAAAAGGAAATACCACATGAACTAATTAAAGCAGCAAGAGAAGTCGGAACAGCATGGGTACACAATCTATTTAACCATGTTTGGGTAGAAAAAAGACACCAGGAGACTGGAAAAACACCATAATTATCCCAGTTTGGAGAAACAAAAGCAGCAAAAGAGACTGCACACAATACGGAGAAATTTCCCTTTTGAGTCATACTGGAAAAATATTTTGCAACATTCTTCGGAAAATGATTACGACCTACAATGTACCACCTCAAAGCTAAACACAACTTGGATTTAGGAAAAACAAAGGATGCACAGGTGCCATCTTTACTCTTAGACAACTTATAGAAATATCAATCGAATTTAATGAAACACTCTACTTAGCCTTTGTCGACCACGACAAGGCATATGTTAGAGTAGATTGAAACAGGCGATGGGAAATCCTTAAACGATATGGAGTGAGTACACATCCAACAAACTTATGTAGAAGCGAATACAACAACAGTGAATGCATAGTGATGAGATCACATGGAGAAAACTCAGAACCCGTCACATTAAGATCTGGATTACGACAAGGTTGTGTCCCCCCCCCCCCCCACCCACCCACTCCTTGTTCATAACCTATTTAGACAGCATATGTTTACAAAAACAAAAAATCTGCCAAACAGAAACCGCAACAACACCACATGACGAACAGAACACAGAACAACCAACGGCAAATTACACCATTAAAAAACTCCAAGCAAAATGTAGATTTGAACCAAACAGAACTGGATGGTCGGAAATGGGAAGTAGGGGTGTGTCACAGTTATGACTTACAAGTTGTTAATATGGTAGCAGGTAGTATTATAACGCAATTACAACTGTCGGTGATTATATAAGCCCGTGGCGGATACAGGATGTCGCGTAAGACGATTAAGCATCCCATGGCAATTAAACAGTTAACACGAACTCTTCGTTGTTTAAATTCATGAAGGGAATGTATTGTTTTGAATTTAGAGTTAACGCCCCGCAGCGTGTTCTCACGTTTTGGAGTTTACTTTTATTAGAGTGAGCTGGGGACCTACATTGAATGCGTGTCAACCATGGACAATAAAAAGTCTCGCCGAGAACCATCTAAGGGCAGTATAATTTTCGTTTCTGGATGAAAATACATGACGGGCAGAAATACAAATGAGACCGTTCTTCAAGAAAGTAATGAAAACTAAACTGATCAAAGAAATTAGACACGGGCATTTGTTGGGCACATTATGGGCAGAAATAAAGTTATGTTATACAATTAGTTACAGCTAGTACACATTAGAGGAAAAGAGCAAAGGAAGGGAAATAAAATCAAATCAAATCAACTTTATTTTAAAAGGGTCACAAATTGGGCACGCATGCCCGTCTTACATTCGGCCCTTCCAATCACTCATCTTTCGTTCATCAAGAGCATTATACATTCACATAGGAAGGGGGAAAAAAAACACACAAACAAACAAAAAACATTGTGAAATAAATGTTGTAAACATAAACAAGGCAAATTACCATGTTATGAGGCCCATATCCCACCTACAAACCACACACATATCCCCCACTAAATATATTAATAGCTGGGAAAATAGTAATAGCTGGATGGTGTGGCCTCACTGCACAATCGGGATAAGAATGAAAACCCGATACAAGGCTCTGGTTATGAAAACAGGCATTCTTCGCACAGTTGCATGCTTCAATTGAAAAATCAAAGGTAGGGGTAATTTGTTGGATCTGTCCATGCTGGTGTTGCGGGAAACGAGCAAGCGGGCAGATTGGCTGTATCTGTCCAGTTGGGTGGAGGTTGGTGCATAAGGCAACCATGGTCAGGGCACTTTGGGGTCATGTGTATTGTGTAGAAGAACAGATACACCAGCATGGCCTGGAGAAAATGGTGAGGCAGGAAGTGACCAGTACATCTGGTCGACAATTAGTACTCAGAGAAAAGGCTAGATGGATACATAATCAGACTGCAGCTGGTATTATTAGTATTTGGACTCTTGCTGGCTGTTGACGATTGAGGAAGGAGCACCATGGGGATGCCCCGAGTGTTGCGATGTCGGTTCTAGACTCAACTCAACTCAGCCTATCTTGGTTTTCGTTTGAGATGGCGAACCATATCATCATCATCATCATCATCATCATCATCATCATCATCATCATCATCATCATCATCATCTTCTTCTTCCTCTTCTTCTTCTTCTTCTTCTTCTTCTTCATCATCATGTAAAAAAGAGGAGAGGTAGTTTAGCATCCCATGGTTCCTTACTGCACACATCATCATCATATGCCACGCCGGTTTTATTTCGCTATCTTACACGATAACCAGAGTCGTGAATCAGCTTCGTGTTCTTGTCCCGTCCATGCCATGTGGTGAAGCCATCCATATATTTACTTCTCTGCCTTCCTTTTGCTCTTGCCCCCTCAATCTTGCCAGTTGTCACCAGTTCTCTAGTTTATTTCTTCTCATAACGTGCATGATTGTCCATGTCATTTGTCTCTTATATGACTTGCTCATTGGTGTTTCTGTCTGTCCACGGTATTCTTTGCATTTCCTCAGAAACCACATTTCCACAGCCGTCAGATGTTTTTTCAGCTTGTCTGCTCATCGTCCACGTTTTCACATCCATACAAAAGTAGGTTCCATAGAGGACATCAACACGTTGCAATTTATAGCTACGTCGACATATGTAGAAACCCATACCGTCCACGCCTTGATTGTCTGCTCGAGTCTGAGGCGGACGTCGCAATTCTAAGCCAGTCCACCATCTTCCGGCATTTCATAACTAACAAGATTGACTCTGAACAGCCTGCATAAATATGTTTACCTTACACAAAGACCTGTGTTTGAAGACTTCATGTGTACGCATTTTCTGTAACGTGGTTTCCAAATAATCTATATCCTGGACCGGCGTAGGTAGCGAGGGCGTAGAGAACGCGTTCGAGATCAGCTGCGGTATTTTGGAAGAAGATCGCATTGCGTTGATTTTTAACAATGGTATGAGTATAGGTCGTTAAGGAAGCACTGGCAAACTACATAACGTAAACTAGCCTTGTAAATCACAGACAGCAACAACAAAATTTGGATGATTGGCTAGTCAATAAGTAAGTCACATAGCTCTGTGGAATGGCAGGTAAATGTATTTGGTGTTTTCTACAGGTGTCATTAGGTGACAGCACATCTAACTTTATATTCCCGTATCCGTGCAGAAGCATCCATGCAGCGGGTGGAGGAGATGATTAGATGTGACAGGCGAATAACGATAGACTCTGTAGCATCTGCAGTAGGGTGCTCACTGGTTCAGCATACAGCATAATGCATGATCGATTGAAATTTTCAAGACTGCGACTAGAGGAGTGTTGCTTCTTCATGACAATACCAGACCACATACGGCTCGATTAACTCAGGAGAAAATTAACCAACTAAGGAGGGAAGTTCTAGACCAGTGGTTCTCAATCTTTTTTGGCCCGTTCCCCCCTTCACCATATTTTCAGAACGTCATTCCCCCCCCTTCCTATCAAAATTTGGCCCGTTCCCCCCTTCATCGTATTTTCAGAACGTCATCCCCCCCTTTCATATTATCCTATCTAAAATATCCCCCACCCCTATACAGTATACGTAAAAATGTAAGGTAAATTTAATAGCACATACTAAAACAAGTCTAGACATCCACATAAAACATGATTTGTGGGTCTACTGACTTATAAAATGAATTTTCGAAGGATGAGACGTACTTAACTGTAAGTATGAAGGGAAAAACAATATCAAGTAATCGGTTCTTGTATTAACGTGATCTTGAAATGGTCTTCATTCCCACCCCCCCCCCCCCCTGGAAACCCTAAAATTCCCCCCTGGGGGGGATTCCCCACCGGTTGAGAACCATGTTCTAGACCATCTACCTTACAGCCCTTACTTAGCCGCTAGTGATTTCCACCTT
This sequence comes from Cepaea nemoralis, assembly GCA_014155875.1. Classification (NCBI taxonomy): domain Eukaryota; kingdom Metazoa; phylum Mollusca; class Gastropoda; order Stylommatophora; family Helicidae; genus Cepaea; species Cepaea nemoralis. Next base: position 686,475 of record JACEFZ010003327.1, on the reverse strand, counting down.
TTTGGTCCACAGAAAACCCACCTTGGCGGGAGACATTTCGCGGATGACGCCGAAGTTGAATGTGAGTGAAAACGTGGTTTAGAAAACAGAGCAACGCAGTTCTATGCAGTCGGCCATTGGGAGGACTGATAAAACGATGGGATAAGTGCATCAATGTTGGTGGAAATTATGTTGAGAAATAAAGGGACAATGTATGTATAAAACATAAACTGGTTTCAAGTTGTTATCATATTAAGTTATTTTTCTACAGCCATTTGTGACTTACTTATTAACTCCCTTCGCGCGCGCGCGCGCGCGCGCGCTGTGTGTGTGTGTGTGTGTGGTGTGTGTGTGTATAAAAAAACAAGAGTCAGGTCTTAGCTAGATATGACTGAACTACCGTATGATAGTAGACTGTACTACCTGCTTTCTGTTAGCGCCGAATGTTGGGCGGCGCTCACCAAACCTGACACCCCACATTGTGCCAACGGCTTCGGGTGGAGGAGTGCAATTGGGAGGGTACAAGCCTTAACCTAGTGCGAGGAAATGCAACCTAAAGACTAAATGTCATGGCAGGGTAGACCTAGGGCCCTAAGCCTTGGTTGGCAGCTGGTCTAGGGTGGAGGTTCCGACAGGCGGACAGTTTGAGCATTGCTTTGCTGATCCGGCAGCTTCTGCAGCTTGTCTTGTTCCAGAAGTATTGGTGTTACCTTTCCCCTGGAGTAAACTAGACAGGCCGAGAGAGGGATCATGCCACATGAGCAACACGTGGTCTCTAAATTCAGCCCAGGCTTTGTGTTATGGAGAGGTATAACTCCATTTCCAAACTATCACCCGTCAAGACGGCCAGATGCCAGTCAATCATATACACATATATATAATCATGTGCCTTGCCAGCTAGTGTACACATTTTGTCTCTCAACAAGCCTCGGCCTTTGGTGCTCAAAGGTATTCGCAGCATTCGTCTCAGGAACCACACCTTCGTTACTTCCAAGCTCTTCTGGATTAGTTCACTCACAGTCCAGGGTTAAAATGGGTTAAAGGCAAAAGGATGGAATACATTGCACCATGTTATATCCCATATAGAGGTCAGCATGGCCGAATGGATAAGAAGGCGTGTTCTTAAACATCCGGTGTGCTGATGCCGAGGTAAGAGGTTCAACCCCTAAGCCGGTCAGTTGGGCTAAAAATGTTGGGGACGTAAATTACAAGTACCCCCGAAATCGCAGTAAGTTTGCCTGATGGCGAGCGACACTGGTATTATGGAAAGCTAATCCATACGCAAAATTCAATCCAGAGCTACTAGAAGTAGTGTGTTTGGACTACGCTTGAGTTCAAAGCGAGCCAGCGAGCGCCGAAAAAAATCACATTTGGCTAGGTCTTCTTTTAGTGGAGCATGAATAAAATTTGTTGAACTGCGGTAAAGCTGTGGAAATGTAAACAATATAAAGTAACACAGAGTAACACAGCTTTACAGAATAGAATTACGTCATAATGCTGTTCTGTAAAGGTGCATTACTTTGTGTTATTGTTTATTGTTTACATTTCTGTGGAGCAGTCTGCCGAAAGCGCCCCACAGAGCACGAAATTTAAACCTCCAGTAACGCCCCCTTCCCCCACCCCACTCCCCAAAAAATCAAGTTCCTTGCATGTCATTTCCAGGACGTCGCAGCCAAACCCATCATTTTTAAGCTGTTTGTGATTTCCTGTCAAGTTGACGTTCAGTAATTTGTCATTGTATACTGAACGACCGGTACTCATACCATTGTATGAAAACCAGGGCAAGGCGGTCTGTTTCCAAATCTCCCGCTAGGTAATCATTGTTAGTTACACTGGCAGTCCCAGGTATTTTCAACATTAATGTCAAGAACCACATCTCCGTTGCTGTGTTTCGAACGCGATATGCGGGATTACGAATTGCATTCTAACACCTTCGCGCAGCTCCGGAGATCCTCCCCTCCCACAAAGGTTTCCGGGAAAAGTGCACTCGTAAACGGAGTGACGGAGTCCCCAAAACGAACCCACGACCTCTCCAGCGTGGGGCAGGCGTTTTGACCACTTCGCCACGGCAACAGTATTTAGATTTTCAAATCATCATGCGCCATGCTGATAAGCGAGGGCGGTCATGTTTCGCCATCTCAAACGAACACCAGGGTCGAGGATCAGCTCTGTGCTTTTGTCTCCATCATGCCATGTGCTCAAACCATCCAATTATGTATTTCTCTGCGTCCCCCCTCCTTTTTTCATTTTTATTTGTTAGTTAGTTAGTTAGTGAGTGAGTGAGTGAGTGAGTGAGTGAGTTAGTTAGTTAGTTAGTTAGTTAGTTAGTTAGTTAGTTAGTTGATTGGTTGGTTAGTTGGTTGGTTAGTTAGTTAGTTAGTTAGTTAGTTAGTTAGTTAGTTAGTTAGTTAGTTAGTTATTTGGTTGGTTGGTTGGTTGGTTTTGGTTGGTTGGTTGGTTGGTTGGTTGGTTGGTTGGTTGGTTAGTTAGTTAGTTAGTTGATAGATCATCCTCATTGCACATCAAAACATTCAGTTCATAAGTGCTCGGATCCCCTCTTCAGGTAATCCCGCAGCGTTTAGCAACTGACGACACCATTTCTGTGTTTCATTATTAATCTTCTTAGGCTTTCTGCATAATATTCTTGTTTGGCCACAACTCTTTTAACTTGCTGTTCTCGCAGCCTAACTATGGTTGTAGATGTCATCACTTGGTTCTCGCAAACGGCTGCTCATTTCCTTGTACAACCGCATGCCCTGGTACGAAAATGAAACCAATCTTTGCCAGCCGAGACCGCTCCAGAGACAGCCCCTGTTTTCGGACCCACTCCATCTCTGTCTTCCTGAGCATACTAACTGAGTAACTACGGAAACATGCCCTAGTGAAGGTCTGTGTCTCGAGCCATGTTATTGCTTTACTTACTGCCATGACTTCCATAGTCAGGCTACTTGTGGTCAAAGCAAAAGCACAAGAATCTTCCTTCAAAAATCTCCCTCCGGCCTGGGCTGTAACGGCCAATAAACGTTTCACTCGTCGCTTCAGTTTTATTGAAATAGAATAACATTTGTTTAAACGACAAGGACATAAAATTCCATCTATAAGGAATCGCCAATACGCGCAAACCGGTTTTGTGGCAAGGAAGTTACTGATGCAATTCGAAATCTTGCATACTGCGTTCAAAACATAGCTGCGGAAGATTTGGCAGCAGACCGACCGCTTTCCGTTGGTTTTAATACAATGGTGTGAGTGTCGATCGTTCAGAAATATACTGAACGTAAGCTTGCCAAGAGACCACAGAATACCAAAAAACTGATACCGGTTGACAGTGACATCCTGTAAAGCAGTGCTTCCCAAACTTTTCACTTTCGCGGACCGACATAAAATGTTCCTTTTGCACCAGGGACCGGTTCCGTTTGACAAATATTTTTCTCCTACTAATCCATAACTGAGGCTATACAACGGATAGTAGAAAAAGTGGATGTGCAATGACGCCACTTTCGGAGACCTTTAAAATGGTGGATAGCAACGGTTCTTGTTGTAAATAAACGTCGGCAAATGTATCTAACATCTTCACTCGCTCAGACGATGGCAAAACGCATTATAATCGTACAACGAAAATCACGTCTGTTCTGCATCTAATGACAATCAGCAAATTATAATGTGCATCTTTCTCACTTTTCGTCACTTAGGAAACAAACACATGTCGGATTTTGGTATCGGTCTCAGCTGGTTACTATTTTTAACTTCCCCATTGAACCAATGGTTCGCTTCTCCTTAAAAATGAATACTCATTGGACTAAACATCTGCAGGCTAAATTTATTTTAAAATTAAATCACCGTAAAAACGGTGTGAATATCATGTTTTGAGAAAAGGACAATCTTGTTTTTAAAAACGTCTAAACAATCCTCAAAGGAGAAAATATTTAACTTTTTTCCTACTTTTTTTTTTTTCAACTAACGTTGCGGACCGGAAAAGAAGAGCTCGCGGACCGGCACCGGTCCGCGGACCACCACTTTAGGAAGCACTGCTGTAAAGGATATGACATTAAACTTTGATACAGGAAAGACAGGTTGTTTGGTGGCCAGTATGTTACAGGGCTTGTAAATACCACAATGAATAGTAACACTGTGTAACTTATCATGTAATACGTTAGAGGCGAATAAGGAAAGCTGGCGAGGGACTGACTACCACATCATCATCATCACCAAGTGCCATGCCAGCTGGCGTAGGCGTTCATGTCTCTCCACACATCTCAGTCTGTAGTGTTTTGGATCAACTCTGCTGCTGATAGTTCCTCCTTGCCACCGTCTCAATCTTTCCAGCATAATTTCTCTTAGTCGGTCTCTGCCTCTCTTCCCCTCGATCTTTCCAGTTGTTACGATGTTCTCCAATGTCTCACATCTCATTATATGACCAAAGAAAGCTGTTTGTCTCTTTCTTATTGTTCTAGTTTCATTAGCCTCTTTGGGGCAATCGTCGTTAGTTACTCTGGCAGTCCAAGAAATTCACAAAAAGAAATTCACTCTTAGGAACCACATCTCTGTTGCTTCCAGGTTTTTCCTAATTTTGCAAGATTCACGGCTGCTACACCTAGTAGAAAACTATCTACAAATGCTAACAATCATGGACACGCCTACCAAGGCATGAATTAGTTGAGTGCTACATTGAACCTGTACTGTTGTATGGATGTAAAGCGTGGACATTGAGCAGATAAGCTGAAAATCTTCTAATGGCTGTGGAAATTTGGTTTTTGAGGAAAATGCAAAGAATACCATGGACAGATAGAAAAACCAATGACCAAGTCCTACAAGAAACGAATGAAAACCGTAAATTGATTAGAGAAGTTAGACCTAGATAGTCACATTTTTTGGACATGTTATGAGAAAAAAACAAATTGGAGAACTTGGTTACAACTAGGAAGATTGAGGGGGAAATGACAAGGGAAAGGCAGAGAAGTAAATGCCTGGATGGCTTGGCCACGTGGCATGGTCGAGACAAGATAACAGAGATGATCCACGACTCTGGTAATCGTGTGAGATGGTGAAACATGGCCGTCCACGCTTATCGGCGCGGCACATGATGATGATGGGGAAAGGGTTATAAAGGCAAGATAATCCACTTCATTGCATCGGGTTGTATCCCATATGGCTCAGTCTCTTTCTGCAGAACTGCCTGTCGAAAGCGTCGCACAAAGCACGAACTCCGTAGCTCCAGCGACGATCCCCAGGAGTCTGCGAGAACACTGCACTCGCGAACCGAACGACGTAGCCAAGAATTGAACCCACTACCTTTGAAGCGAAGGGCAGACAGCGTAACCACTTGCCCACGGAGAATTCCAGAAGAGGGACAGAAGACGTTGCTTGACGCGCTGAATGAGTGAATAAACCATGTATGTTTCCCAAGGAACTATCGGCGGTGGTGGCCTTGGAATGTGTGCACACAATAACTAGCGGATCCGGGTCAGCGTGGTCCATTCTAAAATCTAGGATTCCTAACTTCCTGGTCTTATTTTTAACTAACCTGAAGGAGAAGTGGGCGGTGGGGGAACTGTTTTAAGACAAGAACGGTCTGGGAAGCTAAATCCTGTTTGCTTGTTGACCACGACTCATCCATGAGAGAGGGTCAACGCACCGTAGTGGCTATAATGCTAGCATTGCGACCTTGTGGTCAAGTGTTTGAATCTCCGTTTACTGGATTTTTTGTTTAATTAGCCTGTCAGGAAGTCGGTCTCCGTGGCCAAATGCTTGCGAACGTGGTTCGTGAGCCGCTTACCTAGCGTTCGAAACTCAGCTGCAACCGATTTGTGCAGCAGACCGTGTCGCGTTGTGTTATAACGTGTTGGTATGGGAGCCGGTCGTTCAGAAAGCAATGGCAAACATTTTTTATTTTTTGGTTCGCATATTCTTTACAGGAAATGGCTGTCAACATCAGCCTATTTCAGCTGATTTTTGATTTCTTGGCAAGATTACGCTCAGTAGTTTGCCATTGCTTTCTGAGCGACCGGCTCACATACCCCGTAAGTTACCGACGCGGAGAGAACCGCTACTGATTCTCGCGCAACGTCACGTTACTTACGAGAGTATACGAGATTACGGAGAAAGTCGTGTAACCTCTAAACCAAGGAGGACGGCAATGGCAAACTACTGAACGTAAAAACTTGCCTAGTTCATCAACAGCAGCTGAAAAATGTTGGTGTTGACTGCAACGTCCTGTAAGGGATGTGCCATATTTTAAAAAAAACCTTGTCTCGCAGTCTGGTGCAGCCGTAGTATAGCGGCTAGACACGCGCCTGATGGTTGTGGGTTCGATTTACAGCTGGGCAGATTCGGGATTTTTAAAAATTAATCTGGGTTCCTAGGTCGACCCAGTCTAACATTGGTAAAAAATTTATCCGGAAATAAAGGCGGCCGGTGAGATACTAAACATATCACCCACTGAGTGTCGATTGGTCTCTAAAAGATTAGAGGTCTAGCACTGTATTCACAAAGCGACTTTAGGTGTATAAAAGAGACCTTTACTTACTTTTGTTTACCGGTCGACCTAGCCTTAAATGGGTTCTAAAAACTTGTTCTTGGAAGTAAAAGCTGACGTAATATTGACTCAATAACCGTTGGAATGCCGAATGGTCTATACAAATATTAGCCTAGCACAATATACCCAATATGCTTACAGGTGTGTAAATGAATCACCAAATAAACGAGAAGTAGATTGTAAGCTTTTCTACAACACGATTACAAGTAGCAAAATGGACGTTGCAGCCAAAGCTTTCGTCAGCACAGAAGGAAAAAAAAACATAAGCCGACACACAACTACACGAAAAACGCTACATGAAAATTTTAAAGTTACTTATCTGTATTCTTGTATGGCTGAAATCGTCTTTGAGCAACTATCAGTGTGTGGAGTTAACTGGATGTGTGGTGGTTCAGGCGGTCACTAGACTTAAGGCCAATAATGCCAGAACGAAGCTTAGTGATTGGCTTGGCCTCTCGGTGGGGGGACACACGCTGGAGGGTGGGGGGGGGGGGCTGCCCAGGTGAGAGAAAGGTAAAACTAGGGATTAGTAGAACACTATATGAGGCTATTAGGCGAAGGTGTCATGGACGGAGTTCGCAATTATGCATCCAGTGCTCGAAACACAGCTGAGAGCAATTTAGATGCAGACCGCCTTGCGTTTGTTTTAATAAAATAGTATGAGTGGCGGTCGCTAAGAAAGCAAAGGCGAACCACTGAACGCAAACTTGCCAATAAATCACAAACAGCACAATATAATGATGGGGCTGACTGCGACGTTCTGTAAAGGATATGCAACTAACTTCTTTGGTGGATTATACAAATGTGGGGATGGGGTTGGGGGGGGGGGGCGTTAGAAGTTAAATTAAACTGTTGGACATTGAGGCCGTGAGGAGAGAGTGAACTCAACTGGAAGATGAGACGGTTCTCCAATGTCTTACGATCACGTTCGTGAGCTGCGCACGATGTGATCGCCGTGACCTGTATGTCGGCCACGCCCCAGTGGTCAGAGCTGTCGAAGTGTATGGATACCGGTTTTTGGGCACCACTGTTGATATCAGAGAGGTGTTGTCTAAATCTGTCAGCCAGGCGTAAAAGGCCGTACTCCCTGGCGAAGGTGTTAAGGACGCTATTCATAATCCCGTGTACTCACGTTCGAAACACAGCTGCGCGAGATTCGGCAGTGGGTCGCGTCGCGTTGGTTTCTTTCGGAAAGGTATGTGAGCCGGTCGTTCAGAAAGCAATGGCAAGCTTTTTTGTTTTTTTTTTTTTAGTTCGCATATCCTTTGCAGGACATCGCTGTCAACATCAGCATATTGTTGATTTCTTGGCAAGATTACGCTCAGTAGTTTGCCATTGCTTTCTGAGCGACCGGCTCACATACCCCTAAGTTACCGACGCGGCTAGATCCGCCACCGATTTTCGCACACGTCACGTTACTCACGAGGGTATACGGGATTACGGAGGAAGTCTCTAATGCCTAGGCCAGGGAGCCGACAAAGGTAAACTACTGAACTTAAAACTTGTCAGACATCAACAGCAGCTGGAAAATGCTGGTGTTGACTGCAATGTCCTGTAAATAGGACAGTGCAAAACAAACATATTTGACACTACACCACTCGCTGCTCCCCAAATAAGGACAGCAAATGATTAAAATTAACCTCGATCACGCATGTTGAAGTTCACTGGGTCACAAGTTTGACAAACGTACGATTATTATCTGTGACCCAGTTTGTGCCCGCTGTCAAATATTAACAGTAGACGAAAATAGAACTAATATTAATATAAGCAAGATGTTGTTTTAGGCGGGGTTCTAAATATTAGTTTGCGGATATAGTCGCATGTGTAATGTAAGTACGTGAGTGCTAAATAAAGAAGTTTGTAGTGTTATCTAAAGATTTGACAAAGGAAACATTCAGGCAAAATTTCGTACAGCAGAATAAATTTTATGAGCTTGCGAGTCTCGGCATCGATACAAAACTAATCGAATACTAAAATATACGAAACTTAACCTCATTCTTCTTTTCATTGACCACGCAGTGTCTTCTTCTTCTTCTTTCGTTCGCCTAAATTATGTTTATAACTGCAATGTTGTCTCTTGTATGAATCTAACAGTCTTTTTTAGTTCATTCAGCGGTCCATAGAGTTTATCTTCCACTGTTGTCTCTCTAGGCCAGAAGGTTCGCCTGGATATGTTGTAGTTTGGGCAATCCTGGAGTATGTGCTCTGCTGTCTGCGACGCCAAACCACATGTGCACATGGCTGAGACACCAATCTTGAATTTTGTATACATGTGGTTGCGTAATCTATTGTATTGTGTCCTGTTCTGAGGCGCAGAAGAATGACCTGTTCTGGTCTGTCCATAACGTGGTAGTCGTCTTGAGTAAGGTTTGGTGGCCTTCTGACTGATTTGATCATTCTTTTCTTTTGGTGGTATGTAATAGGCACATCTGGTTGTTCTTCTTGTGCTCCTTCCTTGCAGTGTGGCATTGATGACTGTGCCTGTCCTCAGCCTTCTTTCTCGTGTACTGCCAAACTTCTTATAGTCTATGCCGTGCGGGGTTGGTGATCATGTCTATCCACAGCCTTCTGTCTCACGTACTGACAAGGAGAACTTTCATTTAGATAGCGGTGGGAATGATTATGACTCTTCGCTGGTTGTTGATCGAGGGGACAAAGCGCATATATGAATGTCCTGAATGCACTGATGTCGGTTCTTAGCTCAACTCAACTCAACACGTGTGCTACCAATCTTGTTATAGTCCATGCCGTGTGGCGTTGCTGATCATATCTGTCCATGCCATGTTGTAGGGTTTATTTGAATGTTGGCTCGTTAATGTAGAACAACAACAGACATACTTGTTACGCTGCTTGATCACAGCTGAGAAAACGTCTTCATGACACAAGCGCTGCAGTACATATATAACTTTATTTGGTAACTCACGGTGAATCAAGTGCCAGCACGAACCATGTCAGATCTACGCTTCCTGTGTGATACTGCAAGCCATTGTTTACATGCAAGGCAAGCTGTCCCGGAGTCTCTAGCTATCTTGTTGCCCCTGTCGTCATAGTGTTAGTTGCTATCTTAACGCTGTCAACGCTAGAATATCAGATAATCAAATGGAAAATGTGTACAACTTACAATTGGCGTTTTCCCGAACACACGCACTACACACTAGGCTGACCTCCCTTGAATATGGTCCTAAATTTCTGTTGAATCTAACTGAAGGTCAGACTGCTACTAATTCATTCACTGATTCACATAGCATCTCTCTAGCTGACATAGTTGGTTTAACACAGCTTAATCTTTCGCTAATAAAGTTGGTTTAACACAGCTTCGTCTGTCGATGTTACTTCGACCAGTTCCTCTGTCGAATGGCGTTAGAAACCCATCGGCGGTAAATCGGTATTATTTCGAGTCATGCCACGTGAGTGTTTGTTGCTCGTCTCGGCGCCTTTGTTCAACTTTTAGTGAACTGTTTTCTAATACTGTTTTTCCTCGCAAGTGATTGAACTCTCTCTCTCTCTCTCTCTCTCTCTCTCTCTCTCTCTCTCTCTCTCTCTCTCTCTCTCTCTCTCTCTCTCTCTCTCTCTCTCTCTCTCTCTGGCTCTGTGAATCCAACTCATCACCGTTGTTTCCTCCTTTTACTCTTTGTGGGCTCATTGCAGTCCACAGCCTTCTGTACTACCAATCTTCTTATAGTCCATGACGTGTGGCGATGTTGATCATGTATGTCCACAACCCTCTGTCTCGTGTACTGCCAGTATTCTTATAGTCCATGCCGTGTGGCGTTAGTGATTATGTCTGTCCACAGATTTCATACAAGAAAGAATTCAATATAAAATAGGTGAGGAAGTAGCTGAAGATCAATTTGGGTTCCGCAGAGAAGTAAAAATCTGTTTGAGGATGTTAAGTGAAAAATACATAGAAGTTCAGAAAAATAGATATGTCCGTTCTATAGAATACGAGAAAGCTTTTGATAGAGTACAACATGAACAACACATTATATGCCTTCAAGTCACAGGAGTAGACGGAAAGGACATCAGACTTATTATAACTTGTACTGGGAAGAAGTGGTGACAATTAGATGCGGAAATAATTATTCGTCGCTCATAGAGATACAAAGAGGAGTACGGCAGGGATGCGTGTTGTCCCCAATGCCTCTTCAACCTATACACAGAAAGAATTTTTAAATAAGTCGACATGCTTGGATTTAACATCCATGAAAGAATCATAAACAAATTTAGATGTGCTGACGATACCGTGTTACTAGCAGAAAGCGAGCATGAGTTACAAAACCTAGTGGAACAAGTAAACAGGCATAGTACAGAATGTGTCTTAGATATTAACATCCTAAGAACGAAAACTATGATAACTAGCAATGGAAAGGAAAGGCCACCAATGAACATCACAGTAAACGGGGAGATACTAGAACAAGTAACAAGTTTCTCCTATCTTGGACACGTAATAACAGATGATGGCAGAAGTGAAATAGAAATCAAAAAGAGAATAGGAATGGCCAAGAAATGCTTTTGAAATCAGTATTAATATCTAGAGAGATTAACAACGCATTAAAAATGAGAATTGTCACGTATTGCTACGTATATTCAACGCTATTGTATGGCGCGGAAGCCTGGGCATTGAACAAGCAACAAGAAAGTCCTATAGAGGGCCCTGGAGATGTGGATATGCAGACGAATATGTCGTATTTTATGAAAATAGAAACAATCAAATACAGAGGTTCCTGGAAAACTGGGAATGAAAAGAGAGTAGATGAAAGAAATAAACAAGAAGCAAGTAAAATATTTCGGCCATGTTAAAAGACATAACACTTAATAAAACCATATTGGAGGGCAAGGTTGAGGGCAAGCGAGCAAGAGGTAGACAACGATACAAGTGGGAAGATAACATCAAGAGATGGACGAACATCAGCCTGACAGAATGTACAGTCAAGGCTAGAGACAGAGTGTTGGAAGATCTATTGCAGCCAACATTCTTTTGGAGACGGCACCTGATTGATTGATTGACAGCCTTCTTGTTCGTGTACTGCGAATCTTCTCATTGTCCATATCGTGTGGTGTTGGTGATCATGTCTGTCCACAGCCTTCTGTCTCGTGTACTGCCACTCTTCTTATAGTTCATGCCGTGTGGTGTTGGTGATTATATCTGTCCACAGCCTTCTATCTCGTGTACTACAAATCTTCTTGTTGTCAATGCCGCCTGGCGTTGATGATCATGTCTGTCCACAGACTTCTGTCTCATGTACTGCCAATCCTCTTATAGTCCATGCCGTGTGGCGTTGGTGATCGTGTATGTCCACAGCCTTCTGTTTCATGTAATGTCAAACTTCTTATATTCCGTGCCGCATGGCGTTGGTGATCATGTCTGTCCACAGCCTTCTGTCTCGTGTCCTGCCAATCTCCTCATTGTCCATGTCATGTGGTGTTGGTGATCATGTCTGTCCTCCGCCTGTCTCGTGTACTGCCAAAAATTTCTGATACCGATGTTCCTCCATGCCATGATGTCAAACTGTCAAACATTGTCTCTCTAGTTATTCCCCTGCCTCTCGTCTCCTCCAACTTCACCGTTGTCACAACGTACACCAACTTTCCCGTCTCATGATGTGCCCAAATAATATGAATGTTCTACTTCTGATGCGTATAGCTAGTTCTCTCTGTAAGTTAACGTCTTTCAGCATGTCTTTATTATGGTTTTTATCTGTCTGTGATCTTTTTATCCTACTTCTATCAAACTCTGCAGCTGTCACTTAATTCCTCAGTAATATGCTGACTATATACGATTTGCTTCCGTACATCAGCATGGAATCGATATAACTTGAGCATTGACACACACACACACACACACACACACACACACACACACACACACACACACACACACACACACACACACACAGAGGTTTAGGGTGACATTCCGGTGAGGGATTCTTACGTAGCAATGAAAATAGGTTAAGAATAAATATGAAGAAATAGATTGGTGTAATAATATTAAACTTAACTAAAAAAGACTGTTAGATTCATACAAGAGACAACATTGCAGTTATTGACATATTTCAAGCGAACGAAGGAAGAAGAAGAAGAAGAAGAAGAAGAAGAAGAAGAAGAAGAAGAAGAAGAAGAAGAAGAAGAAGAAGAAGAAGAAGAAGAAGAAGAAGAAGAAGAAGAAGAAGAAGAAGAAGAAGAAGAAGAAGAAGAAGAAGAAGAAGAAGAAGAAGAAGATATTACACTTTATAAAGATACAGTAGAAAGGCGCATCATCATTTTTTTAAGTTGCATATCCCTCACAGGACGTTGCAGTCAACACCAGCATTTTAAAGCTGTTGTTTATGTACTAGGAAGTTTTACATTCAATAGTTTGCCATTGCTTTCTGAACTACCGGCTCACATATCCCCGTAAGTTACCAGCGCGGCACAATCCGCTACCGAATCTCGCGCAGTTGTTTTTCCCCACCTGGATGTACGGGTTTACGAACAATGTCGCTAACGCCTTTGCCAGGGAGCGCGCTCATTACCAGTATCATATGCACGACAATGAAAAACCGTGCAGATACAGCGGAACAAAAGTAACAGATCGATAGATAATAGGTTGATTGATTTGTTGGTTGGTTGGTTGGTTGGTTGTTTGGTTGGTTGAGTGGTTTTTAGTCGGTTGGTTCGTTTATACGTTGGTAGATTGGTTATGGTTGATTGGTTATAGACGGTTGGTTGTGGTTGGTTGGTTGGTTGTGCTTGGTTGGTTATGTTTGTTTGTTGGTTGGGTGGGTGGGTGTTTTGTTGCTTCGTTGGTTGGTTGGTAGGTTGATTGGTAGGTTGTGGTTGAGTGGTTATGGCTGGTTGCTTGGTTGTGGTTGATTGCTTGGTTGTGCTTGGTTGGTTGGTTTGTTTGTTGGTTAGGTAGGTGTTTTGTTGGTTCGTTGGTTGGTAGGTTGATTGGTAGGTTGGGGTTGATTGGTTATGGTTGATTGGTTATGGTTGATTGGTTATGGCTGGTTGCTTGGCTGTGGTTAATTGGTTGGTTATGCTTGGTTGGTTGGCTGGTTGGTTGGTTGGGTGTTTTGTTGGTTGGGTGTTTTGTTGGTTGGGTGTTTTGTTGGTTCGGTGGCTGGTTGATAGGTTGATTGGGTGATTTGTCTGTTGGTTCATTAGTTCGTAGGTTTATTAGTTGGTTTGTTGTTAATTCTTTAGAAGATTGTCAGTTTCACGCTTGAGTCCAATGTATTGACTTTCAGATCTTTTGAGCTCAAACAGAGTCTGTATATCTCTTGGTGAGACTGGTGTACTTGTCTTTTGACCCGGTACCAAATCGCAATAAATAAAGGGGTTTAAAATCCAGAGACTTCAACGCACATGGTTTATGCCATCTAGTTCAGTCTCTCTCGGCATCTCGACGAACCGCCGGTCGAAAGATTCACACAAAGCACGAACTCCATAACTCCGGCGACAACCCTCAGAGATCTCGAAAAGAAACTGCTCCCGTGAACCCAAGGATGGAGTTCGTAAACAAGCCCAAGACATCCTGATTGCGAGGGAAACTTTAATCACTTTGCTACGAATACCCCTAAAGTACCATCTTCACGGGACTCTGCTGCCGAGCTCCCATTCCCCTCTTAGGAACCAATGGATTGTGAAAAACAAGTACTTGAACATCTTGTCTGCAGAGACAGCTACAGATTTCGTCCTTTGTGTGACGAATTCTGCGTAAAATACCGAGTCATAATGCATAAAGCCCAGTGCAATGAAGTCGACCCTCTTGGCTTTTGAATTTGCAGATACGCAAGTCAGAATGTAACCCGGTTGTTATCAACAAGGTACATACATACGGACTTGGATTAGACCCAGGTTTGTAACGCTTCAGTTACTTTAATTGGCAGAATCGTTAGGAGATTGCACTGACTCTTGCGCCCATCGCCTGCTAAGTGGGAGGAAAGATGAGTCACCCATTCCTCCGTGCATTCAAACCTGTCAAATGTTATGGCCCTAACACTTTACAGACGTACGGCAGGTTCCTGCTATGCGACTTTTTATTTATTATTTGTTAACGGTCATGTTTCATCTTCAAGTGTTAGGGATTTCATTGTCAGTGGACTCCAGCCAATGCCCATGGGAAAGATGGATGGATAAACGGGTTTGGCCGAAGCACCAAATACAACTGTTTGAGGCCCTAATGGGGCTCGATTCACTGCACTATATAGACGCCGTTCACAACAACAGACGCGTACAACTTTCATGACTGAAAACACTAGACACAGACAGCCGGTTCCAGAAAACCACATAGCCACAGACAGCCGGTTCACAACATTTCATTGACATGAAAACCAGATAGACACAGACAGCCGTTCCAGAAAACCACATAGACACAGACAGCCGGTTCACAGCATAGTTAGCCGTTCCACAACAACAATTCATAGACAGCCGTTCCACATAACCTACATAGACAGCCGTTCCACAACACTTCATAGGCACCCATTCCACAACATTACATAGACAGCCTTTCCACAACACAATATAGAGAGACATAAACGGTCTTTCCACAACACAATATAGACAGGCATAGACAGTCGTTCCACAACACTTCATAGACAGCCGTTCCACAACACCACATTGACACAGACAGCCGGTCCACAAACGTTACACAGTCTGCACAGCATAGTTCACAGACAACCGTTTCGCAAAATTACATAAACAGCCGTTGGACAACACTACATGGACGGCTGTTCCACGGCACAGCATAGACAGCCGTTCTAAAACGCTACATAGACAGCCGGATATATCCTTGAAAAAACAGCCAATACTATTGTCACTTCTGGAGTGAACATTAGCCCACAAACACATCACAACGCTACGAGAGTCTCAACGACCTCTCGTCAAGTACAGCAACATACACCGGATTTCTTGTGTGGGGACATTACCAGGACAACGGCCAACTAGACGAAACAGGAAACGAAGCATATCCTGACACTGTAAAGCAAACAGGGAGAACATAATGAGCAGCAGCATTTGAATCAAGAGAAGAGGAGGGGAGAAGAAGGAGGGGGTGGGGGAGGAAGATGGGTCAGTGGTGAGAAACAGGCGTAGTAACTGGGGTTTATTGCAAAGGCTAATGGACGAGTCTTGAAAAAGGAGAGTTTAGCATATGAGACTACAACCTCCAGCATGAGAATGGAGGTGGAGGCAGTAACAGCGGCATTCCGTTGGTTAGAGGAGACTACAGCAACACACATTGTATTCATTGCGGATTCAAAGAGTATGCTTAGTAAGGTGGAGAAAGGAATGTTTTGTGTGGAATGGCTATTGTCGCTTCAGAGGTAACATGTGAGAACTGCGTGGATATTTTGTTCTGACCATGCTGCGGGGGTTTGGGGGAACGAACAGGCTGATAGGCTGGTAGGGAATGCACCTCTTTGTGGTATATTGCCTTTGGAAAAGGAGGAGGTGGTCGTGCGCTTGTGGGACCAGGTGGAGAATGTGGGGGAAAAGACCGAGAACCCGTATGCGGAAAGAATGAGATTGCGGGGGAACAGCAGGGGTTCTGGAAGAATCTCAAAATTGAGAGGGAATACCAGGAAAACTTTAAATCAGATAGCGGTGGGAACGATTAGTAGTATGACTCTTCGCTGGCTGTTGAACGAGGGGCGAAGCACGTATGGGAATGTCCTGAGTGCAGTGATGTCTGTTCTTAACTCAACTCAAGTCAAGGGGGAGGGGGGAGAAGAAGAAGAAGAAGAAGAAGAAGAAGAAGAAGAAGAAGAAGAAGAAGAAGAAGAAGAAGAAGAAGAAGAAGAAGAAGAAGAAGAAGAAGAAGAAGAAGAAGAAGAAGAAGAGAAGAAGAAGAAGAAGAAGAAGAAGAAAAGAAGAAGAAGAAGAAGAAGAAGAAGAAGAAGAAGAAGAAGAAGAAGAAGAAGAAGAAGAAGAAGAAGAAGAAGAAGAATGATGTCTCTGCCATGCCTACATCGCAAGCCTCCGTGAGAACGGTGCTGCAGGGAGTGACCCCAGGTAGTGAAAGACACTCAGGACTCTGAGGAAAGGCCAGACGAACATATAATCAGAATGTTACATCTACCATTAGTATTGGGACTCCTCGCTGGCTGTTGATGATGAGAACGGAGCACGTATGGGAATGTCCCGAGCGCTATGATTCCGCATCTCGACTCAACTCAGAACTGCAATGAAAAACCAGACGGACACATAATCATATTGCTGCTGGTACCATTAGTATTGGGACTTAATCAGATAGCGGCGGGAATGATTAGTAGTATGTCTCTTCGCTTGCTGTTGAACGAGGGGACGGAGAGCGGGTGGGAATGTCCTGAGTGCAGTAACGTCGGTTCTTGGCTCAACTGAACTCTAGAATGGTCTCGGGGTATAGTGTCCGCCTCGAATGCTGGAGGTCCCGGGTTCAGGTCCCGGTGAGGACCGGGATTTATTTAAAAAATCCACTTGGACTTCCAGTAATACAATTCCCCCTGGCCTCAGGGTAGTGAGATCGGACGCCCGTGTGTATTGTTGCGCACGTAAAAAATCCCTTGGCAGTTGGAAATCGAAAAAGAGTAGCCTAACGGCGCTGCCCGGGCAAAATTTCGAGTTAAAAATCTACCCAAAGTATTTCAGGATCCTCGCCGATGCAACGGAGTTCGTGCATAGAGCTGAGTTTCTCCAGACTCAGGTTTGAGTTAAGAGGAAAACTGAGCACTTATGGGTTAAACCGTGTGCCGTGATGTTGATCCAACGACTAAAACTAAACTAAACTAAAACTAGAACTCTAGAATTGGGACTCCTCGCTGGCTGTTGATGAAGATGAGGACGGAGCACGTATGGGGACGCCCCGAGCGCTATGATATCGGTTCTTAACTTAATTTAAGTCGACTCAACTCAACTCGACTCAACAAAACTCAACCCAACTAAACTCAACTCAACCAACTCCCGTGTATGCGTGTATACCGCTGAGAAGATTCGATTCCCGTGCAGCTGTACGGTATCGACACAGAAATCGCCCGAGTTGAAAGTGCAGGTGGTTACTCAATCGTCTGCTCAGATGAACCAGTAGTTAGATGATGGCGGACGATGGTCACAGTGGTTGGGATACTTCACACTTTCTCGCCTCTAACCCGACGCCAGATGACAAGTAAGTACATTCTTTTATTCCATATCGCTTCATAAAGCTGGCTTCTGCAAAAAAGCACAAACTACAGACAGAAAGATCTTCATTTGTTGAGGTTGATTAAAGTTCTGGGATAAGTTAACAAGAAAATGTTTCTCCCGAGAAAGTATGATTCATTTTCTTATGTTTATATTTTAATACTAATATTACTAATAATATTAATAATGTTTGTTAAAATTGACCAGTGTACATTGCATTGAAATATGTCTTTGGTTTGTAGGCTTTGTTTGCTAATTGCAGTACTTTTCTCGATTGTTCAAGAAGATTCCTTGCAAGTCTGCGAAATAAAGTGACTCGTCGCAGTGAGTCACTCAGTACACTTTCACTTAAAAGTTTTAAACGGTTGTGAGTTCAGTCCAACAACCCTGTCTTTAGTTTAAACATTCTCGTATTGCATTCTTAACAGTGTGTGTTTTATTTTTCGCCCAGTATCAGATCTCTGTTTCTTTTCCTCTTTACTAATTAGCTGGATATATAATAATTTATGAATATGCTTTCAATGAAAGTTTCATGTCCTGATTTGATTTGTAACAAACGTCTTTTGGTATAACATTCTTCACTTTGTTATCTTAGAACATTCTTTGCATTACTTTGTTGTCCTTACATGTATCATATTATCTTGTTAGTCGAGAAATAAGACTTCACCCTTTATAGCCCAGGCTGTTACTTTTTAATATTTTTACACTTTGGATCAGGAGCAATTAAGGGAGGCGTGGCCGAGAGGTTGCAGTGTTTATCTTAGACTCAGAAGTTGCCTGATTTATTTACAAGCATAAGTTTGGGTTAATTAGTTGCATATCCTTTACAGGATGTGGCAGTAAAACTCCAACATTTTAGTGATTCCTGGGCAAGTTTACATTCACTAGTTTGCCATTGCTTTCTGAATGACCGGCACTCACACCATTGTATGGAAACCAACGCAAGTTGGTCTGCTCTTATAAAAACCAAACTGGAATGTAAGGTGAAGTCAAGCGAGCAAGAGGTATACAACGATACAAATGGGAAGATAGCATCAAGAGATGAACGAACAGTAGCCTGACATAATGTACAATTAAAGTGAGAGGCAGGCAGTGTTGGAAATCCATTGCAGCCAGCCTTCATTGTGGAGACGGCACCTGATTGATTTATTGAGTAAACTTTACACAGATGCTTGCTGAAGTCGGACACCCACCTCTGTGGTGCATAACTAGGTTTTGTGAATTCCCCTTTAAATATAAATGAGGAACAAGAAGGCGCAATAAAACACATCTTTGGGTAGAAGGAAGCGTAAACTGCATGTTCAGAATGATGGCGGTCAGCCTGTTGCTTGGAATTGACTGGATTGCCTTTTCGGTTCACGAGTGCATTTTTATTGGAGACTCCTTGCTGGAGCTATGGTGTTCTTGCTTTGTGCGATGCTTTCAGCGGGCCTACCTGCCGAAAAAGACCGAGCCATGTGGGATAAATCCCGGGACAATGAAGTCAATTTTCTCAACATTTTATGCATTACTGCTGGTTTTCTAGTGGCTGCTGGTTTTCTAGTGACTGCTGGTTTTCTAGTGACTGCCGCTTCCATCGACAATGAATTGTATTTTCCGTGGAGGACTTTTGTGTTGGCATTCTGACGGCGGCATTATGCACAGTGTACCTGTCAAGACTCCTGTCTGTTCCACTGTTCACATAGGGCAGTGAGGAGCATTGCCGTGAAGTTGGAACCGCGACTAACTAACTAACCAGAATTAAAGTAACAATTGGGATTGCGTATGTTCAAGTAATACATCCATACGTAACAGGCCCATACTGGAAGCAAAGAATAGTAACACCGTCACCTGCCATGCATCTCAAAAAGGGCCACTAAGGAGGGTTGGCATGAAACTGGCTACCTTAACCTATAGAAAACTTAGCTGCAAATTTCAACCAATCAAAAGGAAAATCATGGATGACTCAGGTGGAGGATACGATCAGGCAGGTGTGCATCTTGGAGGACATTAGGCGAGGAGAGGAGTGGGTCAAAGTGCCAGCGGAGCAGTCAGACTTGTGCAGAGTTATAATCACATTAAGCCTGGAGTGCAGGGAGTGGCCAGCAGAGGCCACGGAAGTAGAAATCCAGCAACTAATTCAGGACAAGGCTCACTCAGGTGATGTGATTGATGGTTCGGTGTCAAGAGGTGAGAGAAGTGGCTGGGGGTTCATAGTCAAAGCTAATGGTCGATGTTTGGTGCAGGAGAGCCTGGCATATGATACCACAACATCCAGCTTAAGAATGGAGGTGGAGGCAGTCACTGCGGCTCTCCGTTGGATGGAGAATACAACACACACACACATCGTGATTGTAACTGACTCAGAAAGCATGCTGACGAGGGTGAGGACGGGCAGGCTTCGTGCGGATTGGCTTGCTTCGCTTCGGAGGTCATGGGTGACAAGCATCACCTGGATCTTTTCTCCAGGGCATGCTGGTGTGCTGGGAAATTAACAGGTGGACAGATTAGCTGGCTCTGCAGAACTTGGTGGAGTATTGATACATGACAAGGCAGACGTGGTTGCGGCCTTGTGGGAGCACGTGTACGCCTCTGAGGAACAAATGGATTACCATGGTCTGGCAAGAATGAGACAGCGAAGAGGGAAGAAGGGATCTGGCCAACGCTCAAAGCCCAGAGGAAAGGCGAGACGGACTTATAATCAGATTGCTACTGGTACTATTAGTGTTGGAACTCTTCGCTGGCTGTTGGGGATGGGGACGGAGCGCTTATGGGAATGCCCTGAATGCTGTGATGTCAATTCCTAAATCAATCAATCAATCAATCAACCAAACATGAGAAAATCAACAAATGGGTTGGCATACATAGAAGTTAAAGCTATAGCTGTTTGGAACAGGAGATAAAGTGAAAACTAGCTGAAAGGTAGTCCCCTATCAGATATTTCAGTTGTGGTGTGAAGTGATACACTTTTACACAGCATGATGAGGTTGGGTTGGCAGTTCATTTCCTCACCACATTTCTTTGCCCAGACAATTTCTAAAAATTTTGAAAATTATCTGGTAGCTGTTTCACAAAACTGGATCGGCCCTGGAGCATACTAGTCAGAAAGAAGACTCCTGACATCGCTGTCTTGGTATGGTAGTGAGTTTAGGCTAGGTAGTTAATGTAACAACTGTTTGTGGGATAGTAGCAGTTACCAGAGAGATCTTTAGGGATCTCTCAAGATGAAATCAAATCAAATCAAATCAACTTTATTAGGGTCACAAATTGGGCGCACAGGCCCGTCTTACATTCGGCCCTTCCAATCACTCGTCTTTCGTTCATCAAGAGCATTATACATTTACATAGGAAGAAAAATAAACATTGTGAAATGAATGTTGTAAACATAAATAAGGCTAATTACCATGTTATGAGGCCCATCTCCCACCTATCCATACATCACCCCACCCACACAACACGCCCACCTACCCACACACACGCGCGCACCAAGGGACACATACACACCCCACCTACCCACAAACATGCACACCAAGGGACACATACATACCCCACCAACCGACCCATCCCCCTCCCGCACATCCCCCACCCGCACACACTGCCCTCACCTGATCCCCCAACCAAAACACACTCGCCACCCACAAACATTCCCCCACCAACCCACACATCCCACGCCCATCCACATACACATCCTAACCCACACATCCTCTCCCCACCCACACCTCAAACCACCCATCCCCCAGCCACATCTCTATCGACAACATATTCCCCACCCATGCACACAATCCCCCACCAACCCGCACATCGCACATCCACTCACACATCCCCAAACCATACACACACATCCCCACCACCCACACATACAACTTCCACCCACCCACACATGCCATAACCTAATCCCCCACCACACAATCCCCCACCCGCACATCACATACACCCCCTACCACGCACTATTCCCAACCCACGCACCACACACACATCCCTCACCAACACATCCCCACTTACACAACACACACATATCCCCCACCCAGATACCACACATATTCCCACCCACACCCACACAGATACCCTTACCCATCCACCCCACATACCCCCACTCACACACCACAAAAACCCCCCACCCACACACACATACCTCACCCACACAATATCCCCAACCAACACACCACACACCTCTCCCCACCCACACACGCATTCCCTACCCGTCCACCAACAGACACTCACTCATGCAAACATCCTCCACTACGCACCCACACACACCCACCCCCAACCAAACATCTCTCGATCACAATACCCCTACCCACACACACCCTCCACCCACTCACACATCCCACCCCAACACATACAACTCCCTCACCCACCTACACATCCCTAAGCCACTCACACACCCCCACCCACACATTCCCCATCCACACACACACACATCTCCCACCCACACACCCCACATACTTCCCCCAACCACCACAATCCCCTACTCACCCACACATATACCCCACCCATACGCACATTCCCCGCACCCATCACACACATCCCCCACACCACACACTATCCTCCACCCATACCACCACAAACATACCCTCCACCCACACATCATTCACACATCCCCCACCAACACACCGCACGCATATCTCAAACCCACACACCATACACTTCTCCCCACCCGCCCTTGCATCCCCAATCCACCCGACACAACCCCGCCTCCCACACATACTTTCTCAAACCATCCACACATCTCCACCCACATAAACACACATCCCCCGCATCCGTCCCATACACATATCCTCCACCCATCCCCCACACCCATTCCAACACCCCTACTTTTACCCCCACACATCCATCCACACATCACACCAACACCCACAAATACCACTACCCACCAAAACCCACTCACCCCAACCCATCCAAATGCATACCCACACCCACACAACCCCCACCCACACATATCCCCACACTCACACACATCCTCCACATACACTCACACTTCCTCACATCTAGACACATACAAAATGTCTCACGTTAGTATTGAAACTAGTATGAACAAACTCCCACACTTTACTCACACACATACACTGACACTTGTCATGAGCAGTCTCATAAAAATGTTAAACATGGAGAAAAATGTGTACATAAAATGTATGTGACGTAAAAATAGTGATGCTCTCTCTCTCTCTCTCTCTCTCTCTCTCTCTCTCTCTCTCTCTCTCTCTCTCTCTCTCTCTCTCTCTCTCTCTCTCTCTCTCTCTCTCTCTCTCTCTCTCTCTCTCTCTCTCACACACACACACACACACACATTCATTCTCACGCTCACACATTCACTCTTCCGCTCATTCACTCTCACGTTCACTCATTCACTCTCCCGCTCATTCACTCTCACGCTCACTCATTCACTCTCCCGCTCACTCATTCACTCTCACGCTCACTCGTTCACTCTCCCGCTCACTCATTCACTCTCACGCTCACTCGTTCTGTCTCTCATTCACACTTACTGACTCTCTCACTCAAACTACAGTAATGAACATGAGTTTATATTATGCATGATAAAATCAAATGGTATTTAACTGATAATATGACAGATGAGAATACACAAACATATGGATTCGCGTGTTACATAACATGCGTGTTACATGACATGCATCAGCTCAGCTCTCTCTCTCTCTCTCTCTCTCTCTCTCTCTCTCTCTCTCTCTCTCTCTCTCTCTCTCTCTCTCTCTGTCTCTCTCTCTCTCTCTGTATTCTTTCATATACACACTCACACGCATGCGCACGCTCTCACACACACTAACACATCAACTCTCCCACTGTCTCACTCTCTAACACACAATCCTTCACACACACACACACACTCATTCTCTCAATCACACTCTCTCACACATACACATGCACATGAACGCATGCACGCATGCACACACTCCCTCACTCACTCTCACACATACACGTACAAATGCATGCACTGACACATTCCCCCACCATTTCTAGCTCAATCACTCTCTCCACACACGCACGCACGTGCGCACATACTCTCTCCCTCTCTCTGACACCCACTTTCTCTTTCTCTCTCTCTCTCTCTCTCTCTCTCTCTCTCTCTCTCTCTCGCTCTCGCTCCCACACGCACACACATATATAATGATAAGATGATATCAGATTAGTAGCTTAGTTTCTGATGTACTTTTTTCTCCTCCCTTTGGGCATCTGGTAGGACCAGTGGGGTCTTAAGGAATTAAGGCCACCTGGCTAGTGCAGGTTGGGGTTTTCTTTTTGCCCCCGACAGAAAAAATCCACACCTTACAAAGAATTCAAACCCGGGTCTCTTGAATGAGAACTCGGCATTATAGCCACTCGGCCACCGCTCCTCTGTGCTGACAGTGAAATACCTAAATTTTACGGACGAAACATTGCCCACCTAGGATCTAGGCCTACTCCCAGACAGGCTGTACATCCAGATATGCCTCTACGCAGGTGTGACGTGGTTACATCCAGATATGCCTCTCCACAGGTGTGAAGTTCCAATACTGGCAAACTCTGCTTTTTTTTCTGAGCTTGGAGCGGGGAAAGAGAGTTTTATAACATAGTCCCTGTAAAGATGTACGGAAGGGAAGTCTCTACACCAACCTCACTCCAATCTCTACACCAACCTCACTCCAATCTCTACACCAACCTGACTCCAATCTCTACACCAACCTCACTCCAATCTCTACACCAACCTCACTCCAATCTCTACACCAACCTCACTCCAATCTCTACACCAACCTCACTCCAATCTCTACACCAACCTCACTCCAATCTCTACACCAACCTCACTCCAATCTCTACACCAACCTCACTCCAATCTCTACACCAACCTGACTCCAATCTCTACACCAACCTGACTCCAATCTCTACACCAACCTGACTCCAATCTCTACACCAACCTCACTCCAATCTCTACACCAACCTCACTCCAATTTCTACACAACCTCACTCCAATCTCTACACCAACCTCACTCCAATCTCTACACCAACCTCACTCCAATCTCTACACCAACCTGACTCCAATCTCTACACCAACCTCACTCCAATCTCTACACCAACCTCACTCCAATCTCTACACCAACCTCACTCCAATCTCTACACCAACCTCACTCCAATCTCTACACCAACCTCACTCCAATCTCTACACCAACCTCACTCCAATCTCTACACCAACCTCACTCCAATCTCTACACCAACCTCACTCCAATCTCTACACCAACCTGACTCCAATCTCTACACCAACCTCACTCCAATCTCTACACCAACCTCACTCCAGTCTCTACACCAACCTCACTCCAATCTCTACACCAACCTCACTCCAATCTCTACACCAACCTCACTCCAATCTCTACACCAACCTCACTCCAATCTCTACACCAGCCTCACTCCAATCTCTACACCAACCTCACTCCAATCTCTACACCAACCTCACTCCAATCTCCACACCAACCTCACTCCAATCTCCACACCAACCTCACTCCAATCTCTACACCAACCTGACTCCAATCTCTACACCAACCTCACTCCAATCTCTACACCAACCTCACTCCAATCTCTACACCAACCTCACTCCAATCTCTACACCAACCTCACTCCAATCTCTACACCAACCTCACTCCAATCTCTACACCAACCTCACTCCAATCTCTACACCAATCTCACTCCAATCTCTACACCAACCTCACTCCAATCTCTACACCAACCTCACTCCAATCTCTACACCAACCTCACTCCAATCTCTACACCAACCTCACTCCAATCTCTACACCAACCTCACTCCAATCTCTACACCAACCTCACTCCAATCTCCACACCAACCTCACTCCAATCTCTACACCAACCTCACTCCAATCTCCACACCAACCTCACTCCAATCTCTACACCAACCTCACTCCAATCTCTACACCAACCTCACTCCAATCTCTACACCAACCTCACTCCAATCTCTACACCAACCTGACTCCAATCTCTACACCAACCTGACTCCAATCTCTACACCAACCTGACTCCAATCTCTACACCAACCTGACTCCAATCTCTACACCAATCTCACTCCAATCTCTACACCAACCTCACTCCAATCTCTACACCAACCTCACTCCAATCTCTACACCAACCTCACTCCAATCTCTACACCAACCTCACTCCAATCTCTACACCAACCTCACTCCAATCTCTACACCAACCTGACTCCAATCTCTACACCAACCTGACTCCAATCTCTACACCAACCTGACTCCAATCTCTACACCAACCTGACTCCAATCTCTACACCAACCTCACTCCAATCTCTACACCAACCTGACTCCAATCTCTACACCAACCTCACTCCAATCTCTCCACCAACCTCACTCCAGTAGATGCAAGCCCTTTTCAGGACTCAAACATCATGAATGCCAGTGCATCAGACTGAAGAGTTAAACTTTAGTGTACGAGAGGATTGATCAGCCAACAAACAGTTAGAAATTAGACATGTATCAGACTTAAAGAGTTAAACTTTAGAAAACTTTACTGTACAAGAGGATTGATCAGCCAACAAATAGTTAGAAATTAGGCATGGTTATAATTGTTTTCTTCTTTATTTTTTCTTGGCTAGATTTGGTGAAACGTCCTCCAGACAAACAGACAGCGAAAATGGGGTAGAGGATGCAGTTGTTGGCAGCTTCACAGATATTAAGACTAACCCTGATGCTGCATACAGCGAAGAGGAGCCAGATGGTGTAGTTCGAAGAGTGAAGTCTTCGTTAACTCATCCAGAGCAACCTTTTACCTCCGAAAGAGACGGTAGAAATGACTGCCATGCAATAAAAACACGATCGAATGAGTGGTCGTACAAAGAATTTTTGATTGACCGACGCCAGCATCGATCCCGATCAATGATCAGCGTTATAAAAACTGAATATGTGGATGACCCTGCACTCTGCAACCTCACAGAGTTTGATTCTGATGATAATCTTGATGAGTACTCACTGAAAGAAACAAAGAGGAAGAGAGTGGGCAGAGAGTTGAGGAAGACGTTATCGTTACAGAAGATGACCGAGCAACAGGAGAAAACATTATCGGAGGATTTCAGCGTGATGAACATAGGAGACCCATTAGACCATTCACATCTTAATGGACTAGTGCTGGATGGATCAGGCCGATTGTCACATTTGAAGACTAGACCTGCATCTTCCTTTATGCATGAATCCCAGACCAGGAGGCATATTTCAGAACCGCCTAAATGCCCCAAGGATAGAGATGAATTCCACTCCAGCTTTTCTTTGCTGATAAACCTGGGTACAGAAGCTAAGAAAGACAAAGAAAAGAAAATGTCGTCTTACAAGCGACAGATGAGTGTGGAGCTGGAGCAGTGGAGAGCAACCATTATTGAACAAATCTGGCTAGAGTTACGAGCTTACCTTGGAGGAAAATCTCCAGAAGAACAGTTGCAGCTTCTGAAGATGGAGAGGCAGGAAAGTGAGAAAGTTATAGATGATATTAACAACTTTTGCTTTGCAGACAGTGTGTTAGAAGAACATACGGATGATCCCTATATCTGTGATTTCAAATTGAATGGTACAAGTGTTAAAGGAAAGAACACATCTTATAGGGAATTAGTATCAAGGAGTGTTTCTGCCTCGTTCATTGATTTAAACTTAACGGATGAAACTGTCCGCCTGCAGGAGAAAGCACTCTTCCAGATGCAGTATTTATTGAACAGACTTGACCACTATGAAAACTGCTATAGCACAACAGAGTCTTGTATGAAGGACAATGCAAAATTCAGGGATCCCGACTTCCAGCGCAGGGTTAAATGTCTTAATCTGTGGCTGAACATCACCTGCGATTTATGCCAAAAGCTGAAACTCTTTGGCCGTATAATAGGAGCCCATTCACGTGGTATACAGTGGCCGTTTGTTAATTTTGAATTCCCAAAACCTCATACGCAAGATTTTCTTACTCGTCAGAAGGATAGTATACCATCCCTATTGGAAACGGAGCATACAGAATCATCTGAGAATGAAGAGACTAATATAGATGAAGAGGAAGAAGAGGAAGACTTGGTGGAAGAAGAAGATGATAATGAATGTGTCAGCGGCGATGAAGCTCAGCAGGGTGATAACAGAAGCTTCCTCAGCCCCAACCTGAAGCAAGTGAAGTTTCAATGTGGGGATGACAGCAGCGGTCAAAGCTCGCCAGCCAGCACTCCCACTCATCATCATCCATCCGCGCCAATCAACTCCAGCACACCAGTTCACTTCCCACAGCATTCAAGCAGCAATGTATCAAATATAGGAGCTTCTGTGCTTAGTTTATCTCGTGCTTCCAGCGAAGTCAGCTTAGATGACAGCCGAACTGTTAGATCCTCCATTTACAGGCATTATGCTGAAAAGTGTTTACGTAAAATGGGCTTGCAGAAGCTGAATGTTAGGTTGCGAGACTTATTCCATGGGAGTCTCAGCCGGGCAAAAGAAGCTCTGGAAAGGCCGAAGGAGACTATATATTCAGATATCGGAGTGCAAGTAGACGAGGAGGTAAGGTTTGCTTTCTTGTCTTGTTTTTATTTTACCAATATTCTGTAACCCTCTCTTGTTCAGTATTTCTGTTTTTACTTTCCAAGCTCCTGGATTGAACAGTTGCTCAGGGAAGTAATAATTTTAGTTATTTGTGTTATTTTTATTTTTTATTGTTTCGTACTTATTGTTCCTTTGAAAAATACTTTGGTTGAAACGTTCGCCTGAATCTCTGTGTTTATCCTTCCTTCAAGCTTTCTTAGTCATATTTTGTATTTTCATTGACTGTTTTTCCGCCAAATGTTTTGGTCCACTATTTACTGGGGGATCAGAACATTGGTATAGTTAGTTTAAAAACAGTTAGTTGCATATCCTTTGCGGGACATAGCAGTCAACCCCAGCTTTTTTGGCTGTTTGTTATTCCTGGGCAAGTTTACGTCCAGTAGTTTGCCATCGCTTTCTGAACGACCGGCATCCATACCATTTCATGAAAAACCAGCGCAAGACAGTCTGCTGCCAAATTGCCCACAGCTGTGTTTCGAACATGGTATGCGAGGTTATGAACTGCATCCATAACCCCTTCGCCACGGAGCCAGTTATTGGTATAGTAATAACTAATAATAACCAAACCTTGTTGTGTCACGGAGAGCTGTTACTGAACTTCTTCTGTTCCAGAGAGTACAGGCTGTCTATGTAACATTGACCACATCATCCATTGAGTGCTGTCTGGTCTATACATATATTGGGCGTCTGTCCTATATATCATCATTATTATCAAGTGCCCTGTCAATTGGCTTCGGCATTCATGGCTCTCCACAGATCTCGGTTTTTGGAGTTCTAGATAACTCTGCTGGTGATATTTCTCCATGCCACCGTCTGATTCCATCCAGCATCTTTTCTCTTGGTCGGCTTCTGCTTCTCTTCCCATTGATCTTTCCAGTTGTCACGATGTTCACCAATGCCTCTCTTCTCTTCACATGACCGAAGAAAGCTGTTTGTCTCTTTATTATTGTTGTATATAATGTTCTAGTTTCATTAGCCTCTTTTAGGCAATCGTTGTTAGTTACTCTGGCAGTCCAAGGAATTTGGAACATTCGTCACAGGAACCACATCTTTGTTGCTCCCAAATTCTTCCTAATTTGTTCATTTACATTCCAAGATTCACTGCCATACAGCAAAACAGGTTCTATATAGCATTTCAGAACTCTCTTTCGTACATTCATTAATAGTGATTTATTGCATAAGATACTTTTGTACCATATACAAGATCAACCCAGCCTAAAATTTAATATGTTGACCTATCTTCCTTGACTTGAGGACGTAAATTAAAAGCACCTCTGAAGTCGGAGTGGGTTCGCCTGATGGCGAGGGATATTGTTAATGGGGAAAGCTAATCCACATGCAAAATTCAGTCCAGCACTACTAGAAGTAATGTGTATGGACTACGCTTGAGTTTAAAGTGAGCGACCACAAAAAAGAACATGAGAACCAGGAAATATAAGCAAGCGCAACTGATGTGATATTGATTACATCAAGTGCTGATTTGGTTTATAACATACTAGACGACCCGGCCCGGCTTCGGCCAGCCCCTGGTGGGGAGTGTCTCATTGAATTCAAATACATTTCTCTAAGGGCACAGAGTACGCATTCGACACCTGCTCTCGTTCCCGTTGCCCATTGCTCATCTGTTTCTGATGCTCCCTTTCCCGTTCCCGTTGCTCGTATTTCAGTTGGATCCGCGGGAGTGAGAACAACATCTGTACAAAATGTCATCTCAATCGGATGGACCGTTCAGGAACGCATAAAGGACACACACAAAAAGAAACATTACTGTTCAAACTAATTTCTGGTTTAATCAGAGAGTGAGTTCCCTTGGAGCAAGATGGTGGGCCACAGGCGGGCCTGTTTCTGAAGCTTGTAATGCCTTTTTCTTTCGTGCTTGTGGAAAATCTGTTGATTTTAAGTTCACAAACTATGTCAGTAAGCTCCGCAGGAGTGAGAACAACATCTGTACAAAATTTCATCTCAATCGGATGGACCATTCGGGAACGCATAAAGGACAAACAAACAAACAAACAAACAGACATTGTCTTTTATATATATAGATGAGGCTATCACTATAAACCGCATACCCCTCAATGCCTAGCATTGAATCATTTATTTTATTTACTATATATAGAGTATATTGAAATTTATACTTTCATGAAAGCTACCATGTATTTAATAATAACAGTGGCAAGTTTTAAAAATTGCAATTCCTTATTTTCATTAATTCTTACTTTCGGCATTTCACAGGCCAATGAACATGTGGATGTGTGTCGGACATCTTCAAATGCATCTTCTGAAAGCAGTTCACATCCACACGTTGCGAGAGGCAGCAGTTTGTCTGAACACGGAGAATGGAGTTCACAGTTTATATTGATGGGCCTACCATCATTCCGACCTACTTACTTGTTTATAGTGCGGATACAGCTAGATGTCATACATGAGTGTTTAAAACTCAGGAAGGACCAGCGGCCTATAGGTGATCCTTCGTTTCTGAGTATACGACAGGTAAGCTGCGTGGTGTGTTGTAAACTACTTTCTAGTTCAATGTTGGCTGGACTATTACAATTGCACTCAGACCAAATTAAGTTAGTGGTCAGTCCCACTATGTACGGAAGAGTATCTACCTTTTTTGCAGTTGTTTTTTAAATTTATTATTGGCCAAACTACAAGGGGGCTTCAAATTAAAACCTAAAAGTGTGATAGAAATTATAATAACCATGCCATTGTCTTGTAACCTGTCACTATTGTTGTTAAGAATGTCAAGAGTGTTAAGCATGTGACATCATGGTGCAGATTAACACAGTGAAGTCATATGGACAGTTTAAAGATCTTCGCCCCCACTTTTGACATGCATCGAAGAGGAGCAGTGTTCTGTTATCAGTTTTTTATCAGTGAAGGGGTGAAACCTATAGAAATTAATTGGCGAATGAAGGACCAGTATGGTGATGCCTGTCGGTCCAGCAAGTGTATGAATGGAGTAGGAAGTTTCAAAATGGCGTGACTTTTGTGACAGACTGTTCATGACCGGGTCAGGCACACCAAGTAGTAACCCCAGAGTCTATTTTTCGACAGGAATCCAAGAACTTCATCGGTGCTGGAGAACTTGCATTAAATGCAGTGGTGACTACATCGAAAAATGATGCATTTATTCTTTACTTGTTCAAAATATATTCACTACAAAAACAAAATAAACATTTAAGGTTTTCATTTGAAGCCCCGTCATTTAATAATTGCACTCTTAAGAAGAACCACAAGTGCAGTCTCTTTTAGTAGATGTGCAAATATCTCCATTCTAGTTTATTCTTCTTCAGCATCATCA
The DNA here is from genome assembly GCA_014155875.1 of Cepaea nemoralis. Lineage (NCBI taxonomy): Eukaryota > Metazoa > Mollusca > Gastropoda > Stylommatophora > Helicidae > Cepaea > Cepaea nemoralis. Next base: position 654,980 of record JACEFZ010003327.1, on the reverse strand, counting down.
TCACGTGTCCTGCAAAATTACATAGGTGTTAATTTATCTCCACAGACCTCAGCCTCTGGTGTTCTGGATCAATTCTAATGTTATTCCTCTTAAACTGGCTTGTGGTGAAGGGGTTACATATGCAATTCGTAACCCTGCATGCTGCGTTCGAATAACAGCTGCAGGCGTTCATTTTCTTACAATGGTATGAATGCCAGTCGTTCAGAAAACAGTGGCAAATTACTGAACGTAAACTTGCCTAGAAATCACAAGCAGCAAAAAATGTGTGGGTTGACTGTGACGTCCCTGTAAAGGATATGCAGCTGACTTTATTCCTCTTGGTCATCCAACTCATTTCACTCATTCTGCCTCTAGCTCTTCTACCACTGAGCTTTCAGTTGTCGTGACATTTTCCAGTGCTTCTCTTTTTTCTATATGACCAAAGAACATTGTTTCTCTCTTTATTTGAATTGAATATAATATTCTGTTTTCAGTATTCTTGACCAGTCACTCATTGTTAGTTACTGTGGCAGTCCTAGGTATCTGCCACATTTGTCTTGGCAACCACATCTCCTTTGCTTCCAAGCTCTACCTAATTTGTTTGTTCACATTCCAAGATTCATAAAGACAAAGGAGAAAATGATTACAGATAGGTCACACACTGAGCACGTGAGATGTCAGATGGTGCATGATGGTGGAAATGACCATGTGTTCACGTGCATCCATTGTGGGCGAACATTTACAGCGCAAATTAGTCTGATCAATCACATTTGCTACCGCAGAAAGCAGTGGGATGTGCCATAGGTATACTAGAATGTAACTAGGACATGATTTAGCACAGTACATACGAACTGGTTGGGATTAGGCCTAAGTTGGATCTGCACTTATGGAAGTCTCCTTGATTGGCAGGGAATGTCCATAATCTGCCCCTGCCTTTCCTTTAGGGCCCATCAGCATTCATGCAACTGTTGTCGTCAATCAGTTGATGTATCACCAGTGGATGGAAGGACAAAGATGACTTCTAAACTTTGAGGCCTTGAAACATCAAACAAAACACCCAGCATGGCTAACCCAGTCAACAAACACCCAAAGAAGTTGAATGTGTTGGCCTAAAGGCATCAATATCACACCTCTGCTGTAAACTGACATAACACTATTACAATGAAAGCATAAATATCGGACAACAAAAAAAGAAGAATAAGACTTAGGCTGGTTATGTTTCCTACACAGGTTTGAGCTATTTTATTGTCAACAGATTGTTCAGATAGAATGTAACCGGGTACATACATTTACATCTATAGTTATTGGCAATAGTATGAATGTCTCTATTCACTAGATAATGTGTCTGTCCCCAGCTCATCCGTGAATGTAAGGAGGTACTTAAGGGAGCAACTCTGGTCAAGCAGTACTATCATTACATGGTGGCTGCTGTCATGTGGGATGATGAGCTGGAGGCAGAGACACAGTTTGAGACCGATCTGACTGAATTTGATGAGGATATGAAGAGCATGCTTGACGTAAGAACTTTCTTGTCATTCCCAAGTTTCTTTTGTTGTTTATGTCAGTAGTTTGAACTATTTTTAGATGAAAGGTTTTATCCCATGTAGCGTGGTCTCTCTTCACCTGTTGGAAGTGTCGTTCTCCATAGTTCCGGCGATGACCTGCAGTGGTCTCTGAAAGTCCAAAAATTAACCCACCACCTTCTGAGCATGGGGCAGGCAGCTTAACCGCTTTGCCACAGTGGTGCTCAATTATGGCAAAGTGAAAAAAGTATCTACAGAATTTGTTGAATAAATTTATTTGATGCACAAGGGTTATCATATGTTGACAGCTATTGGTGTACAAGTGTGTATGTTCGTGCATGTAAATGTTCTTTATTGTAATCATGTTAGATAAAACTAGTTACTGCACTAGCACTGATATGGATACACAGAGATCAGAAAGTAGTTCTTATTTGTTAAAGTGGTGATTTCCTGTGTGGTAAATGTCACATCGTGCTGTGTTAGCATAATAGTTGTAGCAGTGGCTTATTAAAATAGTGGTTCTGTCCACGGTGGTGGCAGGTTTTTTTTGTCTGACTATTACGTCTCTGAGGTCAACCTAACCCCATAAAATGGCAACAAAGTAATGATGATTCTTGACAGATACCACCTACTAGGTCATACTAGGTCATGGGTTAATGGGGTGGATCACCAGTTTTCCTTCCTTGAAGGCTTTGCTTTCTGAAAGAATTATCTGGCACCCATTTTGTGATGATTGGTTGGGCCCTTGAATGAGCACCAGGAATCAGTGCTCCATCTAAACTGTGGAATGTAGTGAGCATTCAACTTTGTGATTATAATCTGGAAAGTTAATGCAGGTTTCATATGCATTGGGTTGAATCCCTGCAGAGGTTCATAATTTAACAAGTTACATTGATCTTTGTAATACAGCATGCAGGCATTGTGAGCAATGAAAGAGCAGATAGACTGGATGGCATTGCCACTATATCAGTAGGCCAAACACTGGATTGAGCTGCCAGTATGAACGCCATTAGAAAGTTCAGCCAAAGTTAGAACTTTCACATTAACGGCTCAACATCAATAGTCAGAATGCATATGTTCAGATTAAAGATCGGTTTGGCCAAAAAGAGCAGCACTCCAGATAAGTGAGATGGCTTATCAATCAACATCAGAATGACACACAGTCCTGCCCGCTGATGGGATTTATCACAGAGAAGATTGGAACAGCTATGAATATGTCCACAGTGCAATGATAATCTGAACTGAATTGTTTTGTGAGCTCCTAGCATTATAGTTGTGAGTAAGTTTACAATTGAGTAACTGGTAGGTAGTCTCGTAGCAGATACAGTAAAACTTTGACATTTAACTGTCAGTTTCTGTTATCCATCATCATCTTTAAGAAAATGCACAAGTATCAACAAACAAACAGACATCTTTAAAATTGTCTACGGATTACTTTTATACCCTACTGTATACAGCTGGAAGTGACTGTACTGTATGATGGCGGAAGCGACTCATCGTCGGTGGCAGAGAAGTTGAGCTTGATCTGGAACACCACAAACCCATCACTAACCAGTCACTATTGTGTTACATACTGACAGAGTAGCCTGTGTGTTAAATGAATGTTTTGTTTCATAGTGCCCTCATTAATTTTTTCGGCATAATGTTACGAAAGTGCTACTATTCTGTATTTTTAAGCTATCTTTCAATTTCGCCACTTATATGCAGGCCCAAATAAGTGACTCCTAATCTCTTTCATTTTATTGTTCATTTTTGTTCCTAGCCCACGGTGAAATCACATTACTGTACATATGTATTAAGAGATTTCTGTTATCTGTCTATTTGGTTGTCCGTCACAGCCCTGGTCCAGACAGTAACGGTTAATCAAAATTTGACTGTATTATCATTGGGATGTGAAGTGTTATGCCATCACATAGACCATGGCATATGAGGTGTGAATGGCCAGTTCCCTTCTTCATCAGATTTTCTTCCCATACTATTCCCAGAAAGTTTTGAAATGATGATGATGAGCCAAGAACCGACATCAATGCACTCAGGACATTCCCACATGTTTTGAGTCCCCTCGTTCACTAGCAAGCAAAGTCATACTACTAATCGTTCCAACTGCTATCTGATTGAAAGTTCTCTTGGTTTTCCGTCTGTTTTGAGATTCGTCCAGAACCCCTGCCAACACCCCCACCACATCATTTTCTCCACATACGGGTTTTCAGTCTGTTCCACCGCTTTCTCCACCTGGTCCCATAGGTGCTTGACCACCTCTCCCTTGTCCATAGGTAATCTACCACCGAGAGGTACATTTTTTTTTTCGACCTTTGCATGAAAATAGCAGAAATACCCCAGGATTGGTTGCCCAGCTACTTTGTCCCACTCCCAAAGTTTTGAAACTTCGTACCCATTTTAATGAGGCTTGGTTAATCCCAGAGTTGTACTGGTTGGACACAATAATCCTGCCTCTTTTGTTGATGGCACTTTAACCACCGCTTTGACAGGCAATCACGTTTTCACACTTTAATATCAACTTCATGTTGTCGTTATGTATCTGGTTGTGATGCTGGGCTGAAAATGTTAGTGCCGAGCTTAGAGGGAACAGTGCCAGGCATAGGGGGGAAAGTAATGGTGAGCTGTAAAATACTAACCCAGATATTTATTACTTTAAAGTAACGGGTGTCTGGGACAGACGGAGTTAAGGACTCCTGCTATCTGATAAAATATGCATATATTTTGTTTGAAGAAAGGTGTAACAATGCTTTGTAATAGTGGAGATAAGGAGAAAGTTTTCACTGGATGTTAAATAACTTGAGGGATGCTTGAAAGCTGGATATTGGGGGTAAAACTGGTGAGATAAGGGCCCTTGTGATAACAGATGACTTTGTACCTTAGTGTTGGGGAAAATGAATAACTGGGTTAAAATGGAGATTAAATATAAGGACCTTTTTACAAGTGTTGAGGCGGAGAGGGAATGTGCTAGCTGTACATTTGGTAGAATCAGGTGAATAGACAAATGTATGAAGAACTGGGATGATGTAGAAGTTAGAAGAACTGAATTAATGAAGGCAGTTCACATCCACATGTTGTGAGAGGCAGCAGTCAGGAACAGAGTTGGTGAAAAGTTGAGCACTGGGTTAATGGAGAAGTCAAGAACTGGGTTAATGGAGAAGTCAAGAACTGGGTTAATGGAGAAGTCAAGAACTGGGTTAGTGGAGAAGTCAAGAACTGGGTTAGTGGAGAAGTCAAGAACTGGGTTAGTGGAGAAGTCAAGAACTGGGTTCATGGAGAAGTCAAGAACTGGGTTAGTGTCCCAAAGAGTTGGGCGTTCCTAGGAGTAGAAATGAAGGAATTTGTGTGTGCGCTCATGTATGCTTATAATTCTGCTGCTGCTGCTGCCATTCATCTACCAATGAAGCACAGGCCCTCAACATGCCAGGTCATGTGTAGATGTGTTCATGATTAGTCAGATTTTGCAGTTATGGGATGAGATAGCCAGTCCTATGCCATCTCTACTTAGTTGCTTCTTATGACATACATGGTAGGTTACAGTGTTGTTATTCTTTGCGTGTCTTATTTGCCCCGGTAATGTTTATCATAGAATAGTGTTAAATCTATCCACATGCATTCACTTACAGCGCAAATTGGCCTTATCAGTCACATTCGCTACTGCCATGGGTTGTAGTTATTATGCCTTTTTGAAGCACAATGTAACAAACTATCGTCTATCAAGACGGCAAGGTGCCAATGTAATGTTAAATGTGGAATGTGGCTTCTTGTGTAGGTTTACTTTGGCTACCTGCAGAGCTGGATCTACATGCTGCAGGCCTTGCCAGAAGCCTCACTGGGCATGAAGAGTGCACTGGAGGAGGAGTGGACGTACACCAAATCCATCTGTGCCTATGTTATTGGGGGAGAGGCTGAAGCAGGGAAGAAGTTCAGGTAAGTTGGTTCAGTGCTTTCACTTCGTCATGAAACAGATCATATCTGGTGGAAGATACCTTGTACCAATTAGAACAAGAATCACTATGGCAAACGCTTAACCAGCCTTGTACAAGGTGGAAAACATCATCTTCCCTGACAAATTGGGTAGACGCTCATGTCTCATTGGATATCAGTCCTGGTTGTTCTGGATCAGTTCTACTGTTTACATTCTCCTCCATGCCACCATCTTAGACCATCAAGCATCATTTCTCTGTCTGCCTCTTCAACCGATGATCTGTCCAGTCATCAAGATGGTCTTCTTCTCTGCCTTTTCTCCCCTATTGAGACATAGCCCCCTCAACCAAACCATGACAAGCCGTCTTATCTCTAGTTATCTCCTGCAGCATCTTCCATGTCCTCCCAGTATTATTCATCTCTGTCCGAAATTCTCTTCTCTATGGTGTTGTTAGGTCTTCCGCTATTTATTTGCTTTGTGGGTTCCAAACGAGAGTGTCCAGTTATATTGCTCTCAGGTTTTCTGAGTGTGTTCTATCCAGCGCCAGCGTCTTTTTTTCATTTCTTGGTTCACTGGGATTTGTTTAATTCTCTCCATAAGCTCTACATTGGTGACTCTGTCATACCATTTTATTCCCACTGTTTTGCACAGACACCAGTTAATAAATGTTTTTAGTTTATTATTAATTCTTTTAGTTGCTCTCCATGTTTCTAACCCATCCTACTACTTCTTCATCCGTCCGAAATGCTTGTTTTGGACGTAAATCTGTTGTGCATGTTTACAACAGAGCTTTGATATTTGAGCCTTTCTGCCTACACATCCAACTTCTTCAAGCATTTGTTGACCGGGTTAACCTTCCTGTCAACCTGTACTGTAGTATCAATTTAACATTGGAGTTATTTTTTTAGAAAGTTTGGTGCTCAGTTTAACTTCCTTTGTCTTCCACAAATATCCAAGGGCTGTGAAAGCTCCTCTTGCCTATTGTATTCTTATTTTAGCATCTCTGTTCCCCGATGGTCACAATGATCTCCAATGCTTATCTTCTCATTATGTGACCAAAACAACACTGTTTCTTTCTTTCTTCATAGCAGATACAGCTTTTCTTCTTCTTCTTCTTCTTCTTCGTTCATCCGGAGTTTTTTTTTCGGATGTGATTGCGTTGTGCCTGTTTACAGCAGAGCTGCGTTCTTGCGCCGTTAGGCCGACACATCCGACTTCTGCGGAGATACAGCTTTTGAGGGTGTGACATGTTAGGTCTTCACATATTCTATAGGGTGTGCAAGACTCTGCTTGATTTTCCAACCATGGAGGACGGAACAAGGATGTACCATGCAATTGCATACCATTGAGTCAATGCCCATTCATTACATCCACTGCATGAGAGTCAGAGAGAGAAAAATTGCAGGTTAACCCTTTACACGGCAGACGTTTGTCTGTTTTGTAGCCGTGAACGGGCAAGAATTTTCAGGTTTGGTAAAATTTTGGGTTACGTTAGTAAAAACATCACATGTAACGTGTTAGTCAACCAATTTTAGTTAAATAAAGAACAAAATGAAGGAAAAAGCATGCAAATTATTTTACTCACGTGAATGTTGCCGTTAATCCACACATGAACACAAATATTTGCAAAATAAAACATATTGTTTGTGAATGTCAGTCATTATACGGCAATTTACAAACACATTTTCAGAATCAGAATCACTTTCTTTGAAGTCCGACTCACGACTGCTAGCAAAGTGATGCTGATCACTGATATCTAGCTCCGATTAATAGTCAACTTCATGCCCTTCAATGTCACTTAAATTGAACCCAGCGAAATCTCTGCTATCACTTGAAGAATCGTCAAAATCCATTTTAAATACAAAGCATAAAACTCCCCAAAAATATTTTGAAAATCTATTCAAATTCAAAGTACAGGCTTACAAATGGCGGCCATGTTGTCAAGCTATCGACGAAACCGAAAGTAGACAATCGGAAGTCTTGGAAAGCCGTGAGATCGCGTTTTTACAGTGCATAATAGTCACGGGCGCTTTCGGACGGTTTGCCCGTTCCGGGGTAAAAACGTTCCCAGGCCGCTGCCAAAACCGAACAAAGACCACTCCAAGATAAGCGGCTACAGAATCATTACGATGCAGAATACTGTTGGCAAGCTACTGGAGAAAATTGTAGCACACAGACTTGCTTGGGACTTGGAACAGCTCGGCTGCTTCCCGCCCACACTTGGAGGATACAGACGCAACAAAGAGTCATGGCTGAATGCGGCGGTCTTTGCTCAAGATGTTTACGAAGGATTTCAGGTCAGAGAAGAGACATGTGCGGCCGCCATAGACTTAGAGGACGCATATAACAGAGTATCTTTCGAGCACTTGATGCAAACCCTCCTCAGACTGAAAGTGCACCCTCACCATGTACGATGGATAGCTGCAGTTCTACTCCAAAGGAAGGTGGTGCTAAGATGCGGGAGTTGGTCTTCTGAGCCGATAACGATATGTCCAGGATTGCCGCAGGGTTCACCACTGTCACCAGTACTATTCAACGTGTATACGGTGCCGATCACTGAACAACAGTTGGATGGGAGGGGTAGGACTCTATCATTCGTTGACGACATCCTCGTGTATCGACAGGGTCGAGATAGACAGGCGATTGCCAACTATATGCAGGGCGAACTAGATCGAATTTCCTCATGGTGTGCTGATGCCGATGCCCTTGTCAACCCTGCAAAGGCAACGGTTACATGGTTCTCACTAAACAACCATATTGTGAAAACAGACCTGCCGGCAGTAGGAATGGATGGGAGCATTCTGAGTAGAACCCAGTCAATGACATATCTTGGCGTGAGGCTTGATCGTAGCCTGTCCTTCAGAGATCATGTCGATTATGTCATAACGAAGGCTCGAAAAGGTTTGGCAGCAATGAGAGTCATGGCGACTGCCAATATCGAGCAAAGACTGCTATTACTTCTGTTCCAAGGACTTGTGCTTTCACGCATTGAGTATGCCCTGGCCATCCTCACTGTCAGCCCTACACAGATTGGAAGACTTGAAAAGGTACAAAACGAAGCCATGCGCATCATTTTGGGCTGCACGAGAGACACCAGCTGTGTAGCAATGAGATACCTCCTTGACTTCCCGACAATGGAACACAGGATCAAGATCTGGAGAGCTCGTGCATACTTAAAAATAAGTGCAGATGAGCAGCACCCTCTGCATGACGCTGTATTCAGAGAAAAGGGTGACAGGCTAAAGAGGGGCAAATCATGGATGGGTCGGGCGGAAGATGTCGTCGGACAGGTCTGCAGTCTTACCAGTATCAACCCCGGCAAGGAATGGGTGCCGGTGCCTCCAGCTTTTAAGTGTACCTTCTCCTGCATTATCACACTCGACAGACGGTGCAGAGAGCAGAACCCTGCCGCTGTCAATGCAGAGGTTAACGCGCTCATCTATGATCATTCAGATAGCCCCGAAGTGCTCATCTATACAGATGGATCTGTTGTAAAGCAGCAGAGAAGTGCGTGGGCATTTACAGCCCGTTCAGCGGGCCGAACCGTTCAAGAATCCAGTGGTGCCCACTCTATGACCATGAGCAGCATGACGATCGAGGTGATGGCAGTTACACAGGCTTTCATATGGCTGGAATCACAGCATTATACCAACGTGTGTGTACTAAGTGATTCAATGAGCATGATTCAGAAGGTCGAAGCTGGATCTGTACGTAGACAGTGGACTGAGTCGCTGCGGAAGTCTGTTGTCCGCAAAGTCACCTTCATCTTCATTCCGGGACATGCGGGAGTCGAGGGAAATGAACGAGCTGATAAATTGGCTGGCTCTGCACCCCCTGTAGATGGCCAGCCCATGGATCGTGCCGATGTTATTAACGCCCTTAAAGATATGGCGAGAACAGAGGATTTTGACGCCAGTGATTCCACATCGCTTTCCAGGATGAAAGACCTGGGAGTAAGAATCGGCACAGCCAGACGCGAGAGGTACATCGGGAAAACAAAGCGCCTCGTCAACCAACACAGAACTGGCACTATTAGCCACCGGACGCTGATGCATATGCTGGGGGGAGGATCTGAGCACCTATGGACATGTCCGGAGTGCAACGAAGATACCCCAACTGATAACTAACTAACTAACTAACTAACTTGCCCCGTAAAGAGTTAAAAAAAGAGGAAACTTCTGAAAGTGTCCAGCCGAAGATGTTATTTAACAGGTGTGTTCACTAGAGGACATAGAACGTGGCTACTAATGGGTGTCTGTGCCAGAGGGTGCGGTATGCCCTTGTCAATCTGCATTAGACTGGACAGAGAGTGCAAATAATGAAACCCAAAGGTCGTTGAGGCAGAAGTACAGGCACTGATTCTTGAAAAATGTTTTCAGGGTGATGTAATCTTCTGCACAGATGGGTCTGTTTTGAGAGACACACGGAAGCCGTGGACTTTCATGGCCCAGGTTGGAGGGAAAACTGTTACGGAAGACAGCAGAGCTTTCGCCTTGACTATGAGCAGTTTAACCATGGGGGTCATTGCTGTAACAAAGGCAGTAACATGTCTGGAGACACAGACGTTCATCCATGCATGTTTTCTCAGCGACTCCATGGGTATGCCAAGGTAGATCGAGAAGGGCTGGGCCAGAAGGCAATGGCTTGATTCTCTGAGGAGTCAAGACTGACTAATATTTATTTAATTTTTATGCCAGGGCACATGGGTGTAAGAGAAATGAACAAGCAGATAGGCTCGCGGGGTTAACTGCTGTAGGGAGCAGATGAGCAATGAACCAGGCAGACATCCTGAAGCTCCTCAGTGAGGCAGAACGGTTAAATGACTCAAGGGATGGATGTGATTTTGCAATTTGACCAGATCCCCCAGGAACATCAAGTCAGGCAGCATCAAGCTAGACTAGAGCGCCGTGCAGGAAACCAAAGTCAAGTCAACCAACACAGAACTGGTGTCGTCAGTTGCTACACGCTGAGGGAGATACCTAGGAGAGGATCTGAGCACTGATGTACTGATAGTTTGATGTGCAAAGAGGATGATCTGTTGGCTAGCTAGCTAACTATATTCTAGGTCGTTAAATCATTAAATAGAAGTAGGCGTAATCAATTCCCTTCCTTTCCAGACAATTCCCAGAAAATTATCAAAGTTGTCCGGCAACCATTTTTTTTTATTTGGCTAGATCAACCCCACAGCCATACAGGTTGGGAAAAAATAACCCTGCCTGTGTTTGGGATTTGTTTGACCACTTTCTTGACAGACAAGTGAACTAACCACTATGCCACTATGGTTCCTACATATGGTTACATACAGGTAATCCAGACCTGGTGTGTATTGAGATACAAGTGGGGACCATACAGCTAACCCAGACCTGGTATCTGTAGAGTTACAGCTAATTGTCATAAAACTAATCCAGGCCGAGTTTGTTTTAAGTTACAAGTATGTTTTGAGATGGGGGTTGTCGTATGTCAAAGTTACTCCCACTTCTATAGGGCATATTTTTAATGACTTTCCAGTGTTTGAAAATATTGCCGGTCCAAGTTTTGTATTCACCCTCTGTAAAGTTCATGCAACATAATAGGTAAATACAAAACTTGGACCGACAATATTTTCAAACTGCGCAGTCATTAAAAACATGCCCTATATTTAGTTGATGGGCTATCAAAGAATACTGTCATAAAACCAATCATTGTTTAATTTTGCATGCATTTTATTGAATATTTTGCTCTTCAGCTCTCTGGCCAGTAGTCTACTGAGCTCCATCGGAGATTTCCTAGAAAATGGCATTGATGACAACACCCGCAGCCTGTTTGATGTTGAAAATGCAGATTATGGAGCTGATGATGAGAATGATGATGAGGAGTATTACAGTGGCAATGAAAATGATAACATTGAAGATAGAAAGAACTTCAAAAGGATAGTAGAAATGAAGTAAGTATGGTGAATCTGTACAAAAGGATAGTAGAAATTAAGTGTGGTGAATCTGTACAAAAGTATAGTAGAAATGAAATAAGTGTGGTGAATCTGTACAACAGGATAGTAGAAATGAAGTAAGTACGGTGGATTTGTATGAATGCTAGAAAAAATGTCGAAAGGATACTTGAAACAATGTGAGAATGGTGAGTTTGTAGGTAAGTAAAAGTAAAGGAGATGTGGATATACAGAAGAATATGTCGTATTTCATGGAAACAGAACAAATAAAATACAGAGGTTCTAGAAAAACTGGAAATGAAAAGAGAGTTGATGAAAGAAATTAAAAAGAGGCAAGTGAAATATTTTGGCTACATTAAAAGACATAACACTCTTATAAAAACAATACTGGAGGGCAAGGCTGAGGGCAAGCAAGCAAGAGGTAGACAACGATACAAGTGGGAAGATAACATCGAAAGATGGACGAACATCAGTCTGACAGAATGTACAGTCACGGCAAAAGATAGACAGTGTTGGAGATCCATTGCAGCCAACCTTCATTGTGGAGATGGCACCTGATTGATTGATTGATTGAAAAGTAAAGGACCCTTTTCTGTGCCTTCAGGCAATTGGGTATATGGTGCTAGCCCTTGTATTTTTATAGACCAATTGACACTCAATGGGTGATGTGGTAAATATGCTGGTTGCCTGAGCTTCCCAGAATATTTCCAAGCCAGGTGATTGTGTATGCCAGAAAAATGTCTCCAAAAATGGTCGCTCTTGTGTTACTTAGGCCTGCCAAGGAAGCAAGGAATAGTAACACCTTTACCTAGTTAGTTAGTTAGTTAGTTAGTTAGTCGACAGATCATCCTCATTGCACATCGAACTGTTCAGTCCATAAGTGCTCGGATCCCCTCCTTAGCAAATCCTGCAGCATGTAGTGGCTCACAACACTAGTTCTGTGTTGGTTTATTACTCTGCTTTGGTTTCCTGTGTAGTGTTCTTGTTTGACCACACCTCAGCTTTACCTACCACGCAAGTCATAGGAAGTGATTAAGGAGGTTTGGTCCTTACAGGTGATTGCTGTCTTAAAAAGCTGCTTCTATTTCCCCAGAACTGGCCTTACAAGCCATTGAAAGAAAGGTAGCAGAATGGAACACCTTTTAAATGTCCCGCTAGATAACAGTTGGGATGAAGTGATTTTTTTTGTTTTCTCTCACCTCCCAGAGGTTCATGGTCTTCACTGTGATGAAGCCTGCCAAAAACCAGACACCTTGCATGCTTCTTGTGAACTGCTTGGCTTCATCAAAGGATATGTTTATATCAGGCTGAGGTAGTCTCCCACCTTCCTTTGCCAGTATGTCAGCCTCTTCATTTCCACACATATAATGGGATTCATTGTATTACAACCTTTTTGGATTGGTTGATTTCTATTATTGTAAGATTTTTCAAATTGCATTTTATTTTAGACAAAATGTTCAAGGAATCCTTCGTAACTTCAAGAATTTGTTCAATGAGGCTAGAGAAAGAGCATCTAAAGCACTTGGATTTGCCAAACTGTTGAGAAAGGTATGTGTGTAACAAGTTGATATTTCTTTATAAGGAAGGTTTTGACTGCAACAATTTTCATTGTCAAGTGAAACAAAAAGGTGTGTTAAAATTATGATTTTTAAAAAAAAGCTACAACCCAATGCCCAAAGGATTAGTCTCTAACCCATTGTCTAGAGGAGCTATAGATGGTTACCATGACACTTTGACCTGCTGAATCATATATGCTGCCACACTTAAAAGCCTCACTGTGTTATCCATATCGTCATGGATCTCTCTCTTCATGTCATAGCTCGTGTCAGAGGTAGAAACAAAAGATATCCCACAGCAGGAACCTGCTATGATGGGTCTGTGGTGTGACAGGGCCACCACATTTTGTAGGTCTGAATGCACAGAGAAATGGGCAGCCAACCTTTCCCTCACTTTAGCAGACATTAATTTAAATGTCGGTGTCGAACCCTGGTCCCACCCTGTTCGTGAAATTATCAACGCATCCCGCTGTTGATTGCACTAACAGGCTCGTCAGAGGTAGACAAAACTAAACATAATTCAGAAGCCAGGTCATTTTCCTTAAAGAGCAACCCCCCTTTTTATTTTTTTGTAAATTAAAACTTTCAAAATTATTTAAAATTGTGACACCAGGTAAACATGTCCAGGCATTATGGCAACTGGCACCTGGATTTTTCTACCCATGGTTAATGTCACGTATGCATATAAGAGGTGGTGCATTGTCGATGTGTGTTTAAGAGTTAATATATATGGTTAGTTAAAAATGCGTAAATAATGGAAAGAATGATAGTGACTTAATGACTGGTTACTGGACTTGAAATCAATGACAGACAGACATAAATACATGTCAGTGTAATTCTCACTGGTATTTGTGGCTAGGGAAACACGTGAGAGCTATCATGTGTTTAGCCAGCCGTCCTAATTCAAGAGACATGCTAAATTTAAGAATTCGATTAAGAGCACTTTGTATTAGGTTTGTGAAGGGAAACGACATATATCTGTTTGTGTGTTTTGACTTATTCGTGTCTACAGCAATGAAGAGAAAGAGGCAAACAACCGTTCGTGTCTACAGCAATGAAGGGAAAGAGGCAGACATTTTTATCATTGTGATTTATGGTGACTGTTGGACAAGACACATTGATTGACCCTGTTGTTGTGCTGAACATTATCCAAAGCCAACCCACCTGCTGTAATGACCTATTTATATCATCAAGAGCTGAACCGCCTCCTACACTGATTTACACCTATTTACTGAGGCAGTAGAGTGAGGCGAAGCAGGCGTTCATCAAACTATACTGTATATAATAGTTCTTTATAGATCGAACCCCAAGGGTGACCAGGCGTTCATCAAACTATACTGTATATAATAGTTCTTTATAGATCGAACCCCAAGGGTGACCAGGCGTTCATCAAACTATACTGTATATAATAGTTCTTTATAGATCGAACCCCAAGGGTGACCAGGCGTTCATCAAACTATACTGTATATAATAGTTCTTTATAGATCGAACCCCAAGGGTGACCAGGCGTTCATCAAACTATACTGTATATAATAGTTCTTTATAGATCGAACCCCAAGGGTGACCAGGCGTTCATCAAACTATACTGTATATAATAGTTCTTTATAGATCGAACCCCAAGGGTGACCAGGAGTCTTGACACTGCTTCACTGGTGCAGATGTCACAGCCTGTGACAAGCTAGTTGAGGCCTTACAGATGTGGTCCCATTGGAGTGTGTTTCTGGACGCCTCTTGGTGTTGTGGGTCTTTGTGTAATAAACAACATATGTCAAAGCTAGATGCTGTTCAGAGGTTTGTTTTCTTTATCACCTCCATCTTGTACTTAGTCTAATTAGCAGTAATTTCTAGTTCCTCTTGATCATTAACCAGAGATCCGTGACACTTCACATGTTATGCTTGTGTTTGTTTTTCATCCAACAGGACCTAGAGATTGCTGCAGACTTCAACATTACTGTAACAACTCAGCAACTCTTTACCAGGTTGATAGAAACACACCATGTGCAGGTGATTTCATTTATTGATATATTCTTTATAATTCTTTAACTTCTTCATTACCAAAAGGCTACAACAGCTGCAAATTGGGGGAAAAGACCACATCTTTCACACAATATACACAACTTGTTGCTAGACAGCACAACCAAGCCAAACGGAAGCCAGAAGTTTACAGTACAGTGGTCATGGATTTGGATCTGCATTGGGATGGATTTTTTAAAATCGACACGGGCTTTCAGTGGACCCAGCTTAAAATATGGATACCAATAAATGTCTTGGGAAGTACAGGCAGCTTATGAGCACATCACCCACCAAGTGCCAATTAGAGTATACAATTACGGATCTGCCACCAAAAGTTCAATACACCTCAAGGTATTTACAAGGGCTTCAAATGAACACCTTAACAGTGTGACAGAAATTACAATAACCATGCCATTGTCTTGTAACCTGTCAGTTAGTTAGTTAATCGCAGTTCCAACTTCACAGCAACGGGTCATCCCCATTATGTTCCGTTCCTGTGCCAGTGAATATCACACAAAACGCTCCCCACTGCCCAATGTGAAAAGTGGAAAAGACAGGAGTCTCGACAAACAACAGCCCGCACAGATACACTGTGCATAATGCCGCCGCCGCCTGTCAGTATTATTGTTAAGGATGTAAAGAGGGTTAAGCATGACAACATGGTACAGACGAACACGCTGATGTCATAAGGAGAGTTTAAATATGGCCACCTCACTTTTGATATGCACCAATGATATGCTTTCTGTTATCCGTTTTTGATCAGTGAAGGAGTGAAACCTATAGAAATTTATCGCCGAATTAAAGTCCAGTTTGGTGATGCATGTCTGTCAGTCCAGCAAGTGTATGAGTGGAGTAGGAAGTTTCAAAACTTTTCAGTCCGATGGTGCGTGAGTGGTTTTTATTTCTACGGGAATCCAAGCATTTTATCGGCTCTGGAAGACTTGCATTGAATGCAGTGGTGACTACATTGAAAAATGATACATTTATTCTGTTCTTTTTCAGAATATATTCACGCACACAAACATTTAAGGTTTTCATTTGAAGCCTCCTCATAAAAGGGTCTTTTACTTTACTTACTGTATCCTGCTGCAGTCAGTGCACACAAAGGACTACTCCCGCATACATCTTCATAACAGACAGGTGTTGAATTTGATGCGCTGATTTGTATGTTCATTGTACATAGGTGATTAAATGAGTTTTTACCTACTTCACTGGAGGTCTTCAGGGGCAGAGTGGTCACGCACCAGCCTTGCACTCCTATGGTCGTGGGTTAATTTTCATTTGCTCGCTTTAAACTCAAGTGTAGTCCATAAAAGTGCTACTACCACTTCTAGTTTACTGGACTGATTTTTGTGTGCGGATTAGTTTTCCCTTTCCCTCTCTATCTTGTGAACCCACTTCAACTACAGAAGTACTTGTAATTTACATCCCCAAGTCAAGGACGAGAAGTCAACATTTTAGTCCAACTGACCAGTGTAGGGGTTAAACCTGTTACCTCGGCATCAGCACACAGGATGTTTAAAAACAAGCGCTCATCCATTTGGTCAAGCTGACCTCTATATGGAATTAAACACAGCACAATGAAGCCGATTTTTTTTTTTTTTTGGGGCCTTTAAACCCCCTTTGCCCTTTCACCCGCTTCATTAAACATTTCACTTGCTATTTGAAATTGTAGCCTTTACCTTGTCACCCACTTCATTAAACATTTCACTTGATATTTGAAATTGTAGCCTTTGCCTTTTCACCCACTTCATTAAAAATTTCACTTGCTATTTGAAATTGTAGCCTTTACCTTGTCACCCACTTCATTAAAAATTTCACTTGATATTTGAAATTGTAGCCTTTGCACTTTCACCCACTTCATTAAAAATTTCACTTGCTATTTGAAATTGTAGCCTTTGCCTTGTCACCCACTCCATTAAACATTTCACTTGATATTTGAAATTGTAGCCATTGCCCTTTCACCCACTTCATTAAAAATTTCACTTGATATTTGAAATTGCAGCCTTTGCCCTTTCACCCACTTCATTAAACATTTCACTTGATATATGAAATTGTAGCCTTTGCCCTTTCACCCACTTCATTAAACATTTCACTTGATATTTGAAATAGCAGCCTTTGCCCTTTCACCCACTTCATTAAACATTTCACTTGATATTTGAAATTGTAGCCTTTGCCCTTTCACCCACTTCATTAAAAATTTCACTTGATATTTGAAATTGTAGCCTTTGCCCTTTCACCCATTTCATTAAAAATGTCACTTGATATTTGAAATTGTAGCCTTTGCCCTTTCACCCACTTCATTAAAAATTTCACTTGATATATGAAATTGTAGCCTTTGCCCTTTCACCCACTTCATTAAACATTTGACTTAGTATTTTAAATTGCAGGTGAAAGTCCAGTTAAGTGCAGGATACATGATGTTCATCCCTGAAAGCATTGTCTCCAACAAGCAGTTAATCCTGCAGCTGCTGAACGTGACGTCTGGCCGTGAAGATCCAGCTGACCTGACTGCCAAAGAAGATGGCTACTTGCTGATGATTCGTTGTGACGGTCAGACAGACGATTTCTGTGGGCCGCCCAGGTGGAGTGGCATGGTGATCAATGTTGAGCCCACTGCAGAAACTGCCATTGCTCTCTCACATATAGAGGTTTGTTATGTGAGATTTGACTATGTTGTTGTTTAGTTAATGAAAGGTTGCTTGCCTGAATGGTTGGTTGGTTGGTTGATTAGCTGGTTGGGTGGCTGACTGTTTGTCACTTTGAAATAATAAATGTGTGGGTATAAAGGATCTAATGTAATACAACTGTACAAAAGTTGCATATCCTTTACAGGATGTCACTTTTAACCCCAGGATTTTTTGGTTATTTGTAATTTCTTGGCATGTTTGCCATTGCTTTCTGAATAGCCGGTACTCATACCATTGTATGAAAATTAGCGCAAGGTGGTCTGCTTCCAAATCGCCCACAGCTGTGCTTCGAATGTGGTATGCAGGATTGCAAATTGCATTCGTTACTCCTTCGCCATAGCACTGGCTAGCTCAAAAGGTGGGGTCGAAATAACAGTTGAAATTAAACGAGGTATGGAATAAATGGTCTGCGATAGCAGTATATGATGTAAGGCCAATAAGATTAAAGAGTAAAATTTGAGATAATTTTAAACATTATTTTACAGTTCTTTTCTTCTTCTGGGTTGCTGAGGTCACACAACCAGGTTTATACTGGTCAGGCTCTTGAAGCACCTCTACGTCGTGTGGCCTACCCACAAATAGAGCCTGCAGTTTTCTAACATTCCTAGGATTGCCATGCACCTCCACAGATGTGAAGCTCAAGGACAGATCGTGCTTGTTTCTGAGCTTGGAGAAGGGAGGAAAGCTTTGCACCAGTCTCCGTGAGATGGTACTTCAGTACCAGCTCAGGAGGAATGTCTACACTAAGTCCAATAAACCAGTAGATGCAAGCTCTTTTAAGGACTCCGACGACCCGAATGTCAAGGCATCAAACTTAGGAATGAAAGAACGCTTCCAGAGCATTCACAAGCAACCAGTCAACATTATTTTAATCGGTTACCTTCTGTTATTTTCAGGTAATGAGTCTTCTGTTTGTGGTGACCCACTCAGGAACCCTGGCACAGCAGAGGAAATATTTTGAGGCCATTATGGGTAGAAAAGTCCGGCTAGTCAACGAGCAGACATCTTGTCATCAGTCTATAGCAGAGTCCCTGTCAGAGCTTAAGGTAAGCTGTTGTCTTGTATGTATTCTGAGTGCAGCTCAGCATTGTCCTTGTCAGAGCTCACAGTAGGTTTTAACTTGTGCCTGATTGAGCTCATCATTACTTTTTACTTTGTACTTGTCACTATCGGAGTTGATTGGTAATTTGTATCTTGTATTTGTCCCTGGCAGTTCAATGTAAATTTGGGCCTTGTCAGAGTTTTTAAGGTAGGCTTGTACTTGTTCTCTCTCAGAGTTCATGGTAAATTGATGCTTTTCAATTATCTATTTTAGAACTTAGGGTACTTGTCTCTGTCAGAGCTCATTGTTAATTTTTTATCTTGTGTTTGTCCCTATCAGAGCTGAAGGTAAATGTGTGCCTTGCATTTATCTCTATCAGAACTTAAGTTAGTCTTGTGCTTTGTATTAGTCCCTGTCAGATTCCAAGGTAAACTTGTGCCTTGAATTTATCTCTGTGAGAATTTAAGGAAGGCCTGTACCTTGTATTTTTCCCTGTCAGAGTGCAAGGTAAATTTGTCCTTTGCAGTTATCTCTGTTAGAGCTTAAAGTACTTGTCCCTGACAGAGCTCATTGTTAATTTATTGTTTGTTTGTTCCTGTTAGAGCTCATTGTTAATTTATTTTCTTATTTTTGTCCCTGTCAGAGCTAATTGTTAATTTATTATCTTATGATTGTCCTTGTCAGAGCTCATTGTTAATTTATCTTGTGTTTGTCCCTGTCAGTGCTCATTGTTAATTTATTATCTTATGCTGGTCCCTGTCAGAGCTCACTGTTAATTTATTTTGTGTTTGTTCCTGTTAGAACTAATTGTTAATTTATTATCTTATGCTGTCCCTGTCAGAGCTCATTGTTAATTTTTATTGTATTCCTGTCAGAACTCGTTAATTTGAATCCTTTATTTGTCCCTGTCAGAACTGAAGGTTTTTATCTTGTACTTGTTCCTTGTGTTTATCTCTGGCAGAGCTTAGGATAAGCTTTTGTCTTGTGTTTGATCATGTCAGAGCATTTTTGCATATGTCCCCATAAGTGCTCTTGGTTAACTTGACTTATTGTTTTCCTGACAAAAATCATGGTAAGTCTGTGCTCTGTATTTGTCCCTGTAACAGTTGAGGGTAATCCTGTGTCTTGTTTTTGTCCCTCGGGTAAGTTTGTGCTTTGTATTTGTTCCTGTAACAGTTCATAGTAAGCTTGTGTTTGTCCAAATCAGAGCTCAGGTTAATTAAATACGTAATTATTCTGCAATATTTGTATCTGTTTCAGACTAATGCAGTTGATTTGATGGTGAAGATATCGCAGGCTATTCAGCAAGTGAATGAAAAGCTGAACTTGAACAATGTCATACTTCATGAGGAAAGCATATTGAAGTTGTACAGAGAGACCATGTTGAAAATTTATGATTTTGGCTTTGAGGTAAGTGATTTATCAGTTTTTATGTTTGTGCTTTTGTCTGTAGATTGTTATAATTTTTTTAATTTTGCCATGCCAATGACAATATATGGCCTGCTTTTTACAGTTTGCATCTGCTGAGGAATGTCTAACATTTGCAGCCTGCACGTGGGAAATGGGGGCTGCCTGGTCTCGAGGTATGGTGTCCGCCTCGAGTGCTGGAGGTCCCGGGACCAAGCCCCGGTGATGCCGGGATTTTTTCTCGTGGACTTCTAGTAATAAATTTCCCCTGGTCTCTGGGTAGTGAGATCGGACGCCCGTGTATATTGTTACGCACGTAAAAAATCCCTTGGCAGTTGGAAATTGAAAAAGAGTAGCCTAACGGCGCTGCCTGGGCAAAATTGCGAGTTAAAAATCTACCCAAAAGTATTTCAAGATCCTCGCCGGTGCTACGGAGTTCGTGCACTTAGCTGAGTTTCTTCAGACTCATTTGAGTTAGGAGGAGAACGGAGCACTTATGAGTTGCAGCCGTGTACCGTGATGTTGATCCATTGACTAAACTAAACGTGGGAAATTATATTTTTTTAACCCTTATCCAAGAAAACTAGGCCAATGATCCACTATCCAGGCTTCAGGAGAGAGTATAACACTAGGGGAGCATATAACATCTGGGGATATTATTACGTGGGAGGGGGGTTTATAACACCAGGGGATTGTTAAGAATCAAAATCATAGTAATCTGGACAAACCCATAGATGCCTTACTCAGCAAGTGTCTTTAAACTCTCTTTTCTTTCCCTTCCCACTTCTGTTGTATATATTTACATGTACTGAGGGCATTGATATCGGAGCATGATCACCACAGATTACTTTAAGATTCAACATGAAATTGCGAAATAATTTAAATGTGTATTTAGAAAATACTGTTCATATAAAAGTAATAAGTGAAGGACCCTTTTACATCCCTCAAAGCATATGGTGTTAGATCCATATTTTTATGTACCAATGGACACTCCCAGGGTAATGTGGTCAAAATCACACTGGCCGCCTTGACTTCCCAAGACTTGTCCTAGCATCTAGCTTAGGTTAGGTTGATCTGGCCACCCAGGTCAGTTTTCAAAATCCACCTGGATGTGAGTTTGAACCAATTTCCATCGGGCTGGCTGGCAAGCATCTATCTGCCATGCTACTGCTGATCTCTACTGTTCATATTGTCCATGCCCAATATCCACACTCTCTACTAATGAAGAATCAGATTCGCTGGGCTGGTCACTTGACCCGCATGCCAGATCACAGGCTCCCTAAACGGATTTTTTACGGCGAGCTGCGTTGTGGTGAATGCTCCCAAAGCGACCAGAGGAAACGCTTTAAAGACACTCTGAAGATCTCACTAGGAGCTTTTGGAGTTCATCGCGACACTTGGGAGACTGCTGCCAAAGACTGAAATTTGTGGCATGCATCATTGTGCAAGGGTGTAGTCACTTGTGAAGTAAACAGGACTGCAGAAGCTGAGAAAAAAAAAAGACTGGACAAAAAGACCATTGCAGGAGATCCTCCTGGAGTGTCGGGCATTCTTTGCCCACATTGTCAAAGAACATTTCGAGCCAAAATAGGCCTTATCAGCCATATTAGAACTCACGGCTCCAAACTTTCAACCTCACTAGATGAAATGAATGGTCATCGTCAATCTTGATGGGCAAATACCAATGTTCATATAGTCAATAATATGATAAAGCTGGTCAGTATTCTTGTATGTCATAACACAGTTACAGTTAAGTCAATGACATTGTTTGTTTATTAGTATCAAAGAGAGCTGATGCGGCTTGTATCAAGGGACCAAAGAGAAAAGATGTGCCACATGACTGTCTCCTTCGCCAAGGACTGGATGAACTTTGTCATTGACAAATGTGAGAGAGGCAGAGGAACCCGTCCAAGGTTAGTGGGTGGCTTTTACTGTGCATCATTTTTTACCTTTAATTCCTTCAGGAGCATGGGTCTATCAGTGCAGCTGGTTGCTGTTAACTACCAAAGGATACAAATGATACATCAGATGGATGTGATTCTGCAACTTTGACTAGGCTACAAGAACATCAAGTTAAAGCGGGTCAAGCTGGACATAAAAGCAATGTGGGAAGTCAAAGAAGAATAGACAACCAAGCAGGACTGGTGTCTTCAGTTGCTACACGCTGAATACTTATGGACTAATAGTTCGATGTGCAATGAGAATGATCTGTTGACTAACTCTCTCGTGTGCATAAATTCTATGTGTATACTCACTCGTGTAGAGTCTGTGTTACACTCACTTGTATAGATTCCATGCGTACACTCATTCATATAGTGTGTGTGTAAACTCATTTGTATAAATTCCATGTGTATAATCACTTGTACAGGTTCTGTGTGTACACTCATTTGTATAGATTCCATGTTTGTCAGTTCTTAAAACCAAGAACCTCGGGAAGGTTAATAAGGTCAACAAACACCAAATGAAGTCGGAAATGGTGGCTGAAAGGCGCAAATATCGCAGCTCTAGTTTAAACAGACATAACAGTATTTACGTCTAAAATAAACATTTTGGATGAAACGAAGAAGAAGTAGAAAACTAAGAACCAAACCACATAGACTTACTCTTACATGCAACTCCTTCTTTACCTCATCTCTCCCATCTGTAAAATACTTATATATGCAGAATTGTGTGTTATGAATGTTACAACAGTTTCTGTTGTTGGACTATTGTTGGTGATGTGTTATGTCCTTTGGTAAATTAAACAGTTGTTAAATTCAGCTGAGAACAGGTCAGTGGTGACCTGCAAGTCACTTGTTTCACACACTCCTTGCCAGAACTACTGCTGCTACTGGCACCTGGCCATCTTGACAGACGATAGTTTGTTACATTGTGCTTCAAAAATAGCACAAAGCCTGTGCTGAATTGTAGAGACCATGTGTTGCCCATGCAGCATGATCCCTCTCTCGGCCTGCCTAGTTTATTCCAGAGGAAAAGTAACGCCAGTACATCTGGTACAAGGCAAGCTGCAAAAGCTGCCGGATCAGCAAAGCAATGCTCTAACTGCCTGCCTGTTGGAGCTTCCATCCTAGACCAGCTGCCGGCCAAGGCTTAGGGCCTGGTCTGCCCAGCCATGACATTTAGTCTTTAGATTGCATTACCTCGCATCAGGCTAAGATTTGTGCCCACTCAGTTGCGCTCCTCTACCCAAAGCCGTTGGATCAATGTGGGGTATCGGGTTTGGTAAGTGCTGCCCAACAATTGGCGCTAACAGAAAGAAGGTAGTACAATCTACTTTCATATGGTAGCTCAGTCATATCTGACTAAGACCTGACACTAACCTACTTTGTAAATGTCTTCAGTCAGAAATGATGCTTAAGCATATCCTTAAAACATGAGCTATGTGTACACAATTGCAATTGCCTAATATGGCATTCAGATGTTATATATATTTGTTTTCATTATGACATATGTACAATTTCTGGTGTTTTTAATCCATATCCTGCCAGTATTTGGATCGTTTCACAGATGGCGCCACTAATGGGAGGCAATGAAATCTATGTTACACATTTCAGTGGCAACATAGACACACTCACAGCAACATGAGAAACCTGCACTAAATTTTAGAACAGAAACAACAACTTTTCTTGCATCTGTGCAGACTCTCAGCAGTCCAGCAGAACTAACTAAAAAGCTGCTGTTTTCACAGACTTGATGTCAGTCCTCTAAGCCATC
Organism: Cepaea nemoralis; assembly: GCA_014155875.1. Taxonomy (NCBI): domain Eukaryota; kingdom Metazoa; phylum Mollusca; class Gastropoda; order Stylommatophora; family Helicidae; genus Cepaea; species Cepaea nemoralis. The sequence continues at coordinate 631,208 of JACEFZ010003327.1, read as the reverse complement.
TTATGCTCCAAACAGGGCAGCATCATTTATGAAATAACATTAGAATGCTGCTTACAAGAGCAGAACGAGTCCTGCAGTGGATACAAGCTCACTGTGGTATTCTTGAAAGTGAAAAGGCAGATGAGGAAAGACTTGAGGTCTCATGCATCACAGAGTTTTAAGGAGGTTAAGACACTCCCAAAACAATTTTTGAAAATTAATTAGTGAGAAGAAAATAACAATTACAGAACACAGAATGACAGCATAATGATCGTGGCAGAAACTTGCTGACCAAAATGTGCAAACCTAACGGTACACTGAAACCTCACAGCTCACATTTTTGCCAGACAGAGAAAGGAAATCTGGCCCATTTGGATGACCCATTGAAAAACTATAGGGGAATGGTGAAGACATCAACTTAACTATCCTGTTTGTGACCCATTCTGGCAAAAACACATAGCAACTGTTGGTAGTTGAAAAGGAAGCAAAAGCTGATGTGTGCCAGTTTTTTTTTTTTCCCAGCAAAGGAATTAAGACTGCTTGCTAAAGCTAGGATTTATTTTAACCCTTTTAGGACGGAACAACATTGGGCCAAATTTAGGTTTCCTTCTGAAGAAGACGGAGCCATTTTTTTGGAGTACAGAAATGACTGAAGTGACAATTTTATAAATTCAAACAAAAATATTAGAACCCTATATATAGGTATATGCAAGTATATATATTCTTAAAGAGGATATAGTAAAGTTTATTTCTGTGTATGATTGAAGTTGTTTTGTTCATGTTTATGCAAATTTGATGACCTCATTTGTATTTTGTGAAAAATAAAATATTTCATACCACTATGTATGAATTGGTACTAAATATTTTTAAAAATGGTACTCACCTAAAATTTCCTCATTGAATACCTACACCACTTTAGAATAATTTTAAACACTTATGGTTAAATAAACAACAACTATGAAGTCCCTATTGACATTTGTAATAGGTTGGCTATCTGGTGACATGTTTTTTGGTCCGGACATCGCCATGAATGGATATAGATAATACGATCTTCTTTATTCCCAATACACAAAACTACGGGGACACGAGGTTGAAATCCTCATGGGCACTTTCTGTATCACTAAAGTCATTATCTGACAGTCCTGAACTGACAAAATCGCTACTATCAGAGCTAGTCAATGCTAGTACGTCTTCGGGTTCAAAGCTGGCCATTTTAGAACTCAAAAATCCACGAAAAAATGGGTTACTTCGGGAAAAAAAGCACAAAATAATATCCACTTGTTTGAATCACGCTACAAACGGCCATGTGAAGGCTAAAATGGCTGACGATTGCAAGGAAGCATTTGATTGGTCTGTACTATTAAAAGCAAACCAATCAAAGCAGTTCTTACAACGGGATCGACCGAATCGGGTTTTTCACTATGACCGTGTGGTGACGTCAGGGCCGATTTTCCGGCCGAATCGTCCCAAAAGGGTTAAAATTCTGAGGATCAAACACAAGTCCCATGAAGTGTGGGGTAGACATTGTCACCCCTCCGCCATCCCCTCCTCCCTCTTATATGTTACGGTTGATACAAAAAACTGCAAAGACATTTTTAACAGCCCAAAGGAAAACATGTATGAAATAGGTTAGGCATTTGAGAAACATCACAAGAAGAAATGTTCATAAACGCGTACATTTTGCACTGACAGTGGCAGGAGTGTGGTGGGATGAGGCTTGAAGGCTGCACTCGCTGTTCGCTACATGAGGGAAAGAATGGCCACCTATCCCTCTGTGCAGTCAGGCGTAAAAAATGTGATTGTCCTAGCACTTCACATACCCACAGCAGGTTTATGCTTCAGGACTTTTTTATTTGTATAAGTTTTCCCCAATTTATAATTCTGTATTTTTTGCAGGTGGGCAACCCAGGGTTTAGAATTCATTACCATAGCCTGTGAGCCGAAGAATATTGTCTACTTAACTGATGAAGAATTCCAAGTATGTTATATACCTTGTTTGTGTATTGTTCATTTCTAGTTAGTTTCCCAGTTGCATTGTTTGTCCTGTGGTTAAAATTGATGATTTAAAACTGCATAAATTAGGCGATAGCATCGATTTGATGGGAAGTTTAAAAAGTGAAGGAACCTTTTACATAACTTGAGGCTGGTTGGGTAAATGTTGCTAGTCCCAGATTTGTATAGACCAATCAGCATTTGCTGCCTGATATTTGGGCAATATCACACCAGTCTCCTTGACTTCCCAAGACATGCATTTTTGTTTTAAAAAGCAAACTGAATTGGCCACTACCCTGACTAAATGTTTACAGTTTGGGTAGCGATCGACAAAAATAATATTTATAGCATCATTGATTCTTGTATACACAGATTTGGATCATCATGGGTGCCGTGGAGTTTGTGCACTGTGCTGCGGTTCCTGTGTAATCTATGAGAGGAGTCTGGAGCACGCATGGAGTGGAGCATATAGGAAGATATCAAGATATCACCTCAGAACAGGACACAAAAGATTATGCAACCACATGTATACAAAATGCAAGATTGGTGAATCAGCCATTTGCACATGTGGATTGGAGCTGCAGACAGCTGATCACATACTCCAAGTCTGCCCAAAATTCAACATATCTAGGCGAAAATGCCTGGTCTAGAGAAACAACAGTGGAAGATAAACTCTATGGACCGCTGAGTGAACTAAAGAAGACAGTGAAGTTCATACAAGAGACAACATTACAGATATAGGCAAATTTCAAGGAAATTAAAGGAGAATCTAGATACCGAGTGCAATGAAAGTTATCTTTAAACAAAAGTCCTAAAATTGAAATTCCTGGTGAACATAAAACCACTTAGCAATGAAATTGTACCAGTCTGAGAGAGAGAGGGGGAGAGAGCACAACAGACAAAAAAAAGAAGACATTCACTGAGAGCCCGCCTGTGTGTACAAGGGTCGGTGTGAGATTGGCTGCTTGACATCAGAGGAAAAACAAATCAGCCAACATGTAACCAACAATAATTGGCCCACAATGGGCTTGGTATGTGTGGTTGTAGGCGTCTACTCCAGTAGGAGTCTTAAAGGAAGAAGCAACACTGACAGTCAGAGAAAATAGCTGCCTTAAGTGCTGAAATAACGAATCATGGACAATTAGAAAACAAGTGAGTAATTAAGTGGAAACTGCGGAGATGTGGTTTCATATAAGAATGATAACATCATGAACACAGAAAGAGTATTGAGGATATCTTGAAAGAAGTTAACTCACAAAGAGAACTGCTTACGGACATCAGAAGGAGTTAAGTCCACATTCTTTAGGCATGTCATGAGAAGGGGAAAGCTGGAGTACCTCATGACAACAGGCAAGTTGGAGGGGAGAAGAGGCAGAGGGAGACCAAGAAAGAAAATGCTGGGCAGTTTGACATCTTGGCATGGAGGAATATCAGTATCAGAAATAATTGACAGTACACAAGACAGAAGGCTGTGGCCGGACATGATCACCAACGCCACATGGTATGGACTATAAGAAGAATTTATGAACATCGTCATGTGCCAAGATAAGCGTGGGCAGTCATATTTCACCATCTTGCACAATCACCAGAATCGTGGATCCAACCAGCCAAGGCTGCACTTATGGAACGTCCATTTAAGCTATTTTTCTGCTTCTCTTCGAATTGGGAAAACATTATTCTAGGCATGTGTAAAGAAGTTAGTTTGCCATTGCTATCCTCCTTAGTGTTGACCATGAAGAAGAATTACCGAAGTGTTATAAGCCCATCTCAGTGCTGCAGTTGCAGCTTCTATCTCCTGCCAAGGCATTGTCTTGAGAACTGTATTCTCTGTCTACAGGACTTCCAGCGCCGGATACTTGACTGCCTCACTCATATCATTGGCTCTTCAGATAACCGCCACATCGCACCAGGTAATGTTACCATTATTAAAAATTAATATGCATGATCCATCCATCCTTACAGTCATCAAAGCACATCAGTGCCAGTGTTATTCTTCCTCTCTATCTTCTTGCAGTATTGACACATGATTCTTCCTCTATCTTCTTCTTGCAGTATTGACACATGATTCTTCCTCTGTTATCTACTTGATGCAGTCTTAATGGATCATTTTACTCTGTGTCATCTCATTTCTGTTGTGACATATCATTCTTCTCTGCCTAATCCACGTGAATTTCTGGAGTCGATCCGAACTTGTACGTACATATAGGATTAGCTTTGTTTTCTATGGTAGTAAGTGATTATCTTTTTATTTCTGGTAGAATAGATTTCAATTTGGCTTTTGTGCCAGTATTGGAGTACCTTTCTCTTTAATGGTAATATGAGAATATCTTTGTCTGTTTGGTAGTATGGGATTTCCTGTGTCTGTTCTAGTATTGGTTCAATTTGTCATTATTGGTGCTATGGGATATCCTTCATCTTTCATGGTAGCACAGGATTATTCCATCTGCTATGATAATAGGGAATTACCTTGTTATTTATGTTCGTATGGAATTTCATAGTCTTTTATGGTAGTATGGGATTAATTTTTCCTGTTGTGGATTTGCTTACTGTTTTTTGTGGTAGTGTGGGATTTTCTGTCTCTTTTATGGTAATATGGGATTAATTTTTCCTGTTGTGGATTTACTTACTGTTTTTTGTGGTAGTGTGGGATTTTCTGTCTATTTTATGGTAATATGGAATTAATTTTTCCTGTTGTGGATTTACTTACTGTTTTTTGTGGTAGTGTGGGATTTTCTGTCTCTTTTATGGTAATATGGGATTAATTTTTCCTGTTATGGATTTACTTACTGTTTTTTGTGGTAGTGTGGGATTTTCTGTCTCTTTTATGGTAATATGGGATTAATTTTTTCCTGTTGTGGATGTACTTACTGTTTTTTGTGGTAGTGTGGGATTTTCTGTCTCTTTTATGGTAATATGGGATTAATTTTTCCTGTTGTGGATTTACTTACTGTTTTTTGTGGTAGTGTGGGATTTTCTGTGTCTTTTGTGGTAGTATGGGACTAATTGTTTTTTGTGGTAGTAAGTGATTACTTTTGCCTTAATTGTATGAAATGATTTCCTTTGCCTTTTTGTGTGTAGTATTGGATTGTATTTGTCTTTAATGGTGATATGGGAATTTCCTGTGTCTGACATGGTAGTATGGGATTACATTTGTCTGTTATGGTAAATAAAAAATTAGTGTTGTTATTTGTGTTAATATGGGATTTCTTCTTGTCTTTATGGTAGTGTGGGGTTACTTTGTTATTTTAAAGTAGTGTAGGATTTCCTTTCTTTTTCGGTAGTATGAGATTTCATTTGTCTTTAATGGTAGTATTGGATTTTATTTGTTTTTCATGATAGAATGGGATTATGTTTTGTCTTTTATGGTAATAAGGAATTGGTTTCGTTATTTGTGATGGTATGGGATTTATCTTGTCTATTAGTATGGGATTACCTTTGTCTTTCATGATAGTCACTGTCATGGAGTTACCTTTGTCTCTACTATTAGCGTCAGCCTTGGGATTACCTTGACCTATTACCTGACTTAAAGAATACCATCTGCAGGTTTGTCCCTGAGCAGAAGCAACTTAGACCTGCCCCGCAGCTGCCAACCTGCAGTTCATCGCTTGATATCCTGCCCCGAACACTCTCGCTTCAGCCGTTCAAACTCCTCACGGTCTGTGCAGAGTGAGCCATCTGGGCACCACACCAGCAGCCTCACGTCAACACCCTCCAGTACAGGCAATTTTTTCTTTGGAGACAGTAGTAAGTATCTGTGTACTACTCATAGCATTGTCTTTGGCTTTCGTGCACTATCACTAAGTGTCAGGTTTTCATGGTTTCTAATTTTTTAATTTACTGACTTGTCTTCTCACATAGGATTACAGGGACACCATACTTTGCGCACTCTTTTTGATTTGTTTCTACGTTTTTCTTGCCAGCATTGCAATGTTTTCCCTGTTCTTTAATTGTCCAGTGCGTGTTTAGTCTTCTGCTTTTTCAGTTTTCCAAAAGCTGTTAAACTAAGTGGGTTGTTTATCCATCAATGCTGAGGTGGGATCATCATTATTTGTCAATCATGGAGTTGGTGGTTAGATCTGAGTCTGAAAAGTACAGAAATGCAAGTATCTAGACACATGGATAGCATCAGAATGAAGATAATCACAGAGATAAGGAACAGAATTGGACAAGCAATCATAATTTTATCAAATGAGGAATATCTTATGCAATAGATTCCTGTCAGTGGAGGTGGGGGAAAGAATTCTTGCTTGTTAGGTAGAACCAGTTTTCACATCTTCGACAATTAGTAAACAAACAAAAATAATCTATTGAGGCCTGAGACATATCGTTATACAAAAGAATACTGAAAATTCCTTGGTCTGCCCAGAACGTCAGAAAGAGGTGTTCATAATTTTTTGGCCTCGTCATGAGAAGAGAAAACCTTGAAAATATTGTAACAACTGGAAAAACTTGCGGAAAGAAATATAGAGGGAAACAGCGAGCAAAGATTCTTGACAGTCTTTTATTATGGCACAGAAATGTATTGGCACATGAGTTGATTAATGCTGAAGTAGTATGATAATCCACACCTGCCAGCAAGGATGATGATGATGAGCCCGATGAATGGGTTGCTGCATTGTCATGATGGATCTGCAAGTTCCTGTTAACCCACAGGTCCGTTCATTCACATTCTTTGCATGGTTCAGACTTTTATTTTTCTCCAAATACAATATACCTTTGGTTGTCAGGCTTCCTTCACTCCCAGCATGGCTCCTTGCGATGTTTGGCTGTTCCACAAGCTGAAAATGCATCTGAAATTAAACCCAATTTGAATCTCAAGAAGACATATAAAACAGCCACACTGTCCCCATTCCCAAAGAGGCTTTCATGAAATGCTTCCAACATTGGTGGGACCACTGGGAGAAGCTGTGTACAGTTCCAACAAGAGTACTTTGAAGGTAGTTAAGGTTTGAGACCTCCAAGTCAATCATTGTATTTTTCCCGGCCACGCGTCCGATCATTTTTAACTGACCTTGTATAGTAAATTAAAGGATCCGTTTCCATGCTTTAAGACATATTGGATATATGATGTCAATCTCATATTTGTATAGACCAGTCAGCAACCATTTGCTGGTGTGATCAGTATTATGCTGGCTGCCTGAACTTTCCAGGACAATTCCTGGTGCCAATGTTTGTCTTAGAGCCCTGGATCAATGACCAGAACCCCTGCTTCAGTGGAGATTTAAACATATGACTACCCTACTGGCAGGTACAAGTGTTAGCCACTGCAGTATTGTGGCTCTCATTTTAATATACTGTACTTAACAGATTCAGTGCCAAACAAAAAGTAGGTATGAACCAAATAAAAATGAAAGAGTTGTTGTTAATATGGTAGCAGACATGTTATATTATAACGCAGTGACAACATTTTGGCAATATATAAGCCCATGGCAGTTATGGGACGTCGCCTAAGATGATTAATCATCCCATGGCATTTAATCAGTTAATGTGGACTTGTAGAGTCTTAACTGCTGGAGCCATTCTAAGTTTGGTAAATTTTGGGGATTATTTTAAATCCACTAATGATGTTATATGCACAGAATTTGGCTAAATTTGCTTGAGTGTTGTTGAGAAAATCATGAAGTGTAATGTGCCAGATATCACAGATTTCATTCTGAAAAATAATTTTCAAAACTGTTTATAAAGTTGTATTTATAATTATATCTCAGTGTTGTTTAATATTATATACATCTTATTTTCTAGCCTGTGGTGAGCTACATATTATAATTATTGCTTTGTGTTGATCTTTAATTCCCTTCTCTCTGGTTGCACTTTTTTGTTGTTGTAATTATGTCCTTGACATACTAATGTTAACAAAGCAAATGCCTGTGAATGGCCCATCTTGTAAAACAAATGTCTTTACCTGAAAATATATTGGCAGTGCATCACGATTATTTTTCTTAAATTATTGTTCTTCATGATGTTCTATTTAGTTCTTGGGGTCACATGCTCGTTATATTTGGCTTGTGGTTCTGGTTAAAAATAGTTGTATACGGTAGGTGACGTGACTGCAGTTGGTTTTATAATTTTTGTAAACACAGTCGTATAGGCAGTTAGATGGACGTGGCTTGGTATTCATGCCAGACACAGATATAAATATTCCTAGTTTGGACATCCAACGTAGTGTGATTAAGATAGATTTCTAGTCCATTAGTCATGGCCATTGTCATTTGTTGAAATAGTGTCAGTCTTGCTCAGCATTCACAGCCTGCATGTTGTCATACAACACTCGTGGCACGAGCAATCTGTCACCATTTACTGGCAAATGGGGATGTTTCATATATCCTTTCCTAAGCTTTAAGACATGCTGTCCATAAGATATGCTGGTCTAACACTGTCCCACACTAGCAGTCGAGATTAGAATAAATGCAATCCCCAGTACAGTTATTTATTGGCTACTTTACAACATAATCTCTCCACAACAAAATAAAACATTCTTCCTGCCTGCAATCTAAGTCTTGACTGTCCAGAATATGTCATTGATTTTTCACAGTAATAGGGTACACTCCCACATGGTTAAATTTGCTTTGAGATAAATAAGTCTTCACTTTTGCCCATGGCACATTAAAATCCGTTGCTGATTGCTGGTGGATGCAATCTCTTCACACTTTTAGCTTATAGTCTGGGTCTATTTACTGACCTCTTGAGTAGATAAAAGACACTGATATTTCTGCTGTACTCATGTTTACTGATTACCACTCACACATCTTATCTAGACCTAATGACATGTGATTTAGACTGACATTATTCTTGGTTTTGTTTTCTTTCTTTATATCTTATTAACCTGGTTAACACTATTTACACATTTAATATATGCTGTGGGTGTCTTTCAATATTTTTCTTCACATATTTGCTATAGTTTTTGACTTTTGCAAACTGACAATTTTGCTAACTAGCTTGACATTTCAAAAACATAAGTTTTCACAGAATGATGGATTTTAATCTGCTGGGTGTTTGTATCACTAAAGAGGCCAAAAGTAGTTGAAGGCATTAAATCTTTACATCCTGGCAATTATTACTGTCCAATAACCACTAAATGATGATGGTTGTCAAAGGCAGTTGGTGTAAAGATATGTATGATTGTATCACTCTTGTAACAGTGTTCTTTCCTGTAGGTACAATTTGTTTCCAATATTATCGTTCCCTGATGATCTTGTTCCAGTCTTCACGATTAAGCTCTTAAAGGTCTAGCTTCACAATGTCCTTTTATGCATTAATGTGTGTAAAGATCTAATTGACCCAGCATGTATGCTTGCATCTTGCTCTGCTGCAGGCTGCCTTCGCTTCTATATGCAATTTCAGAAGCTTGTGACCAAATAGCTGCCTTTCCTGTGACCTGCTAAGACAGTAGTCAAGTTCTTCTTCTTCTTCTTCTTCTTCTTCTTCTTCTTCTTCTTCTTCTTCTTCTTCTTCTTCTTCTTCTTCTTCTTCTTCTTCTTCTTCTTCTTCTTCTGCATTCATCCGGAATATTTTTTGGACGTAATTGCGTTGTGCCAATTTACAGCAGAGCTGTGATATTTGCACCTTTCGGCTGACACATCCGACTTCTCCGGGTAGTTCAGGTTCACTTTCCAGAATAGGCAGGTTAATTTTTTCCAACCAGTATGACTCCTGATCAGCCCAGCCTCATAAAAATGGGTAATAGGCCATTTTCAGAATTGTCTGGGAAGGAAGAGGAAATGACCAATCCTTAGACCCCATATGTTGTGGCCTAACACTTCACACCCTAGCGACAGTATTTGCTTTGAGACTGTCTATACTTTTGCCTTCTTTAGCCTTTGACAGTTCCCAGTTTATCTTCAATGGTACCAGATTTATGTGTCTCACTTAATTTGGTCCCTGTAGTTTGACATGTCTTAACTTGGGAAATTCTGCCAGTAGCTATTTTCCATTGAAATAGCCCTTTGACATTGACACCAGATTTGTGTGTCTCGTTTAATCTGGTCCCTGTATTTTGGCATGTCTAACTTGGGAAACCCTGCCAATAGCTATTTTCCCACTGAGATAACCATTTGACATTATTGGCACAAATCAAATTTTTTTATCTTTGACCACATAGAGTATATATATCCAGGTGGAATAGTGACTCAAGGAGGACCTTTTGTGCTCAGGCCTAAAATGTGAAGGTGGAGGTAAAGACGGAAGCTTCTAGACAAGTGTCACACATGTAATCAGTTCCTTCTTCACAAAATGTCTCTATGTGGCCGTGGTCTCATGCTTTTTCCTGTTGCCTTGTTCTAGCCCTCCTGAACTGTTTTGTTTTTTCCTTAAGTGTAGATCTCTTCCGTCAAGGGGGCAAGATTAAAGATTAGTATAATCATAACTAGAGCTGCAGAGTTTATGTTTTAGCAGTGCTCTTGGTGGGTGTTTTACCTTTCTGTGGAGAAAACCCAGTGCAGTGAAGTCAATCTTCTCACCTTTAACCTAAAAAGCCTCTTTAGCTAAGATTGTAGTGCTTACTTTTCTGTCATCCTGTTGTACTTTTAATTTAGAATTCAGGAAGTTATACATTGCATATCAAATTTGTAGTTTATTATGTTGTTGTTGTTGATGAACTATCATTGGTTGTTTGCATGTTTATTGAATCTCTGATTTGTATGCTAACAATAAGGCAACTTTGACACCTCATTTCTGTGTTGACTAGTCTTGTATTTTCACTGGCTTCTTGTCTTTGTTATCCACTCTTGCTTTGTTTTATCATTCTATTGCTACTAATTTTCTGATATTTCTAGTATCCTATCCCTTCTGAAGCATCTAATAGTATCTCCTTTCTTTGCTGTGCTCACTCTGGCAGCCTATTTTTCTTACTTTTTGTTCACATTTTTTTAATGTACTGATCACCACTTTATAATTTATGTCCCAATTTTCTTTATTTGTTGGTTGATTGATTCTAAGTCTCTGTGTTTTGTTTTACCTTTCACATATACTGCCATTTTATTTGTATTTATTAATCTATTTATCTGATTTTTCCTAAGCTATCAAAGCCCTTTACTGTCACACTCTCCTAATCCTCTGTTATGGTCTCTGCTTTTCTTTACTTCAGAATAGCTCATTAAGCTGTTGTTCTTCTTTTAAAGGTAATTTTAAGTGCAAATGTATCGTTAATATCCCAGGAGGCACACGACATTCCATTCCTGAACTACCTGAAATATCCATTATGGGCTCATCGGAAGATGGACGGTTATATCTTGTCGATGTTTCTCAGGCTCGGCGGGGGTCTAGAGGCCTTCTGACAATCCATGCGGGTCATTTTACATTTCATTACTTTTACTAATCATTTCTGTGTGGAGCTTGGCTTTTTTTCTTTTTCTTTTTTTTTTTTCTCTCCTAAATCTGCATGCTTTTAGAACCCCTGAGGCTTTCTGTTCTCAGCAATTGGACAAATAAATCGGCAGGTCATGGTTAGCATTTGCACAATAAGAAAGAGAAAGATATGTCAGGCAGCAGATAAGAAACATGAAAGTTTAAAGTGTGGGAAAATGTATTGCAGAGTTTTATTTTGTAAGTAAAGAGTGTAATGGTATTGTATAACACAGTAGGATAAGTGATAAGAAAGGAAAAGATATTTTTGGTACATGGAGAATTTTAATATTGTCCTATCATAAGTTTAGAAAATGTTAAATATTATATAAATCTGTAGATTAAGAGACATGAAAGTTTTGATAGATAACTTTAATATTGTCCTTTCATAAGTTTAAATGCAAAATATATAAATCGGTAGATTAAGAGACAAGAAAATGTTGATAGATGGAAGATTTTGATATTGTCCATTCATAAGATACAAAAGAATAAAGCATTATAAAAGATAATAGGATAAGAGAAAAGACACTTGTGTTTTATATATATATTGGGGGGGGGGGGGGGGGGGGAATTGACACATAATTACCATTTTGAAAGTTGGCCTTAAAGTGATTGAAGTATAAATATTAGTTTTATTCTAACAGTTATGTAGCTTTATTAAAAATGCTCTGTGACTGTACATTATATATGTACAAGAAACTTCAGCCTCTTCAGCACACTCAAGTAACAAAAAGGTAATTTAGCAATGAGCCATTGAGAGGATTACAGGCTGGAGGAATAAAATAGTTAATGATTCCGGCACAGTTGTTGCAATGAAAGACGTAAACTCAGGTCATCACTATGTTTTAAAAAATAGAAACAAATGTGGCGTTATTTAAGTTGAATAACAAGCAAGTTTAGTGATTTTTTTAAATTTGTTTTTTTTTTAAAAACCAGATATAGATGATGGGAATTTAATTTAAATGTATAATATACTGTTTATTTCATTGTAACTGTAGGGAGAATGTTCTTTACATATATATATATATATATATATATATATATATATATATATATATATATATATATATATATATATATATATATATATATATATATATATATATAACTTTGCTTAATGCCGGAAACATACACTGCAAACTAATTTTGTATGGATGTGAAACGTGAACAATGAGCAGACAAGCTGAAAAACATCTAAAGGCAGTGACATGTGGTGTTTGAAGAAATTGCAAAGAATACCCTGGACAGGCAGAAAAAGTAATGAGCAAGTTCTGCAAGAAACAAATGACAACCATAAACTGATTAGAGAAATTAGATGTAGACAGCCAAGATTTTTGGTGCGTGTTATGAAAAGATATGTACTAGAGAACTTGGTGACAACTAGCCAGAATGAGGGGAAAAGAACAAGGGGAATGCAGAAAAGTTTCTGTATGGCTTGGTCACATGGCATGGTCTAGATAAGAAGCTTATCCTCAACTCTGGCGATCATGTGAGATAGCGAAACATGACCTCCCATGCTTATCTGCATGGCACATGATAATGATGTTACAAATTACCATAGAGCTGTCCTTTGACACTGTGGTACCAGGGCCCTTAAGAGAAACAAAGAACAGTAGAACTGTAATCTGTGTGTCGTAAGAAGCAACCAGCGTGAGGCTGGCTTTAGGAAGCTATCGCGGCAAAATTCAGCTAATTATGAATAAGCTTAGGCATGAGTTAGTTCAAGGCGTAGTCTTCCATTGGGAGACGAAAGGTAGAAGAGGAATAGATCTATCATAGTATCAATTTCCATTACATTATTTCTGTGTTACCTTTCTTCAACAGATTGGTAACAAGCAATTGTAGCAAATAATACAGCTTGTTAAATCATAGTGGTAGTTGTACTGTTTTGTAGTGGGCAGGCTTTCTCTCTATGTGCATTCAAGCTGCTCGTTTTGTCTTTGCTAATAATTTCACTGTAGTTTAGATGTTAATCTACTTTGATGTGCAGTAGTTCTTTTGCTTTTTTCTATTAGCATCCCTTATGCTGTTTTCTTTCTTTTTTATTAATTTAATTTTTAGCAAATGGATGTGAAAGACAAGATGAAATATTCATGTGTTGATCACTTGTTTGACCACGGTATGACAGGGTGCAATACTTACAATCCTGAAATATTATTCCTGTTTGTTCCAGGTGATTGCTACTTTAAAGCAGTAGTTGTATGAATTGAATTGAATTGAATAGATCTTTATTTTCAAAGGGTAACAAATTGGGCGCGTAGGCCCGTCTTACATATAGCCCTTCCAATCACTCATCTTTTGTTCATCAACAGTGCATGATGCATTCACATCGGGAAAAATAACATTGTGAAATGAATGTTGTAAGCATAAGCAATGCATATTCTCATGTTATGTGACATGTCCCCCCTCCCACACACACATCCCTCACCTACTCACACATCCCCCCACTCACCACACATCCCCCCACTCACCACACATCCCCCACTCATCCCTCCACCCATTCACAGATCCCGCCACCAATCCAGACATCTTGCACCCACCCACACACACATCCCTCACCCACCCACATGCATCTTTCCACCCACTCACACATACCCCAATCTACTCAAGCTCACCCACACACACATGCTCCACCCGCCCACACACCCTCCAACCACATGTAAACATAGCAGCAATTAAAATGGGAAATAAAAAGGGTAGTTACGAACAGATAAAGCTAGGAGTATGACAGGGGTGTGTCTTGTCACCTGATCTCTTCTCCCTGTATAGCGAAGTAATAATGAGAGAGATCAAAGAGAAGCCAGGAATACTAATCAGAGGATATAATATAAACAATATACGCTGTGTAGATGACACAGTATTGGTGGCGGATAATGCAACAGACCTACAACAATTGTTGGACATTGTAGTAACAGAGAGTGCACAAATATTAAGAAAACAGTAACAATGGTGATATCAAAGAAAATGGGGACACCAAAATGTGACATAGAAATAGAAGGGGAAACTCTCAACCAAATGGATAATTTTAAATACCTAGGGGCCCTTATAACATCAGATGGAAGATGTACAACAGAGATTAAGAGCAGAATAGGGCAGGCAAAAGCCGCATTTCAAACAATGAAGAGTATCTTATGCAATAAGTCGCTATCAATGAATGTAAGAAAGAGAGTGCTAAAATGCTATATAGAACCAGTTTTGCTGTAAGGCTGCGAATCTTGGAATGTAAATGAACAAATTTGGAAGAACGTAGAAGCAAGAAAAATGTGGTTTTTGAGACGAATGTTGCGAATTCCTTGGACTGCCAGAATAACTAACAACGATTGCCTGAAAGAGGCTAATGAAACTAGAACACTATATACAACAATAAGAAAGAGACAAACAGCTTTCTTTGGTCATGTGATGAGAAGAGAGGCATTGGAAAGAGTCAAACGGTTTTCTTTGGTCATGTGATGAGAAGAGAGGCATTGGAGAACATTGTGACAACTGGAAAGATCGAGGGGAAGAGAGGCAGAGGCAGACCAAGAGAAATGATGCTGGACGGATTGAGACGGTGGCATGGAGGAGTATCATCAGCAGAGTTGATCCAGAACACCAAAGACTGAGATCTGTGGTGAGCCATGAACGCTTATGCCAGCTGGCAGGGCACTTACTGTTTATGATATATATATATATAATTTAAATCTTATAACATTTATGAACTAAATACTGGATGAATGTGTTTGACTGTTTACCATCAGGTATCTTCTGGTTATACTTTATTTTAGAATACTATTCTATAGATATGTTGACTATTTGAATGCCCCATTACATACACATAATACAATGTTTCCCCATGAAGTCACATAGATTCAAGTCGCTGTTGCCGTGTTTCAGAAAAGTACCATTTCTGTCTTCAGCATGAATGAATATGTACATTTCAGTTATAACATCTGAGGGAAGATGTCTTGTAGAGATTTGAACAAGAGTCGATACAACTATCTTGGAATGGTCACATCATCTGAAGGAAGATGAAAAAATAGTCGATATAACTCTTGGAATACTCATAACATCTGAGGGAAGATGAAGATGCCTTGTAGAGATTATAATAATAGTTAATATAACTTTTGGAATAGTCCTAACATCTGAGGGAAGATGAAGATGCCATGTAGAGTTTAGAACAAGAATCAGCACAACTATATTGGAACAGACATAACATCTGATGGAAGACATCTTACAGAGATTAGAACAAGAATTGCAAGGGAAAAAGTAACCTTTTGCTAGATGGGAAACATATCCAACAATATAAAGCTGTCAATTGCAGTGAGAAAAATGTATGTTGAAGTGCCACATGGAGCTATACTGTTGTATGCAACATGAACAATAAGCAGACAGGCAGTGGAAATGTGGTTTCTGAAAAATACATAGAATATCTAGGATGAACCTGATTGCAATAACTGGCGTGGTATCACCCTACTGTCAGTACCAGGAAAACTTGTTTTGTAGCATGTTATTGAGAGATTGAAAAAGTCTATAGATGAAAGGCTCAGAGAAGAACAAGCTGGCTTCAGACCAAAACAGTCATGCATAGACCACATTTTCACCCTAAGAATAATCATTGAAGACTCCGTAGAATTCCAGTCGAAATTAATCACCAACTTTATCGACTTTCAAAAAGCCTTCGACAGTATCCACTGCCCTTCACTTTGGAATCTACTTAACATCTATGGTTTCCCTACCAAATATACCAACATCATAAAATCCTTCTACAAAGAGACATGTTGCTGTGTAAGAACAGAATCAAGCAACTCTGACTGGTTCTCAGTGGAAACAGGAGTAAAACAGGGTTGTGTCTTATCACCGATGCTCTTTTGAATAGCTATCAACTGGGTCATGCGCAAATGCACAAACAACACAAATATGGGTATCCATTGGATTGACAAAATTCTAGAAGACCTAGACTTTGCCGACAACATAGTGCTTTTGAGTTCAACACACCCAGATGCCCTGCTTTTGAGTTCAACACACCCAGATGCCCAAGAGAAAATAAACCATCTCCAAAATGTTTCAGGATAAATTGGGCTCCAAATTAACACTGCAAAAACAAAAACCATTGATCTTACCAACAGTTCAGACAACATCAAATTAAACAACCACGTTCTTGAAAAATTCAACAGCTTCACATACCTAGGAAGCAAAATGACATCCACAGGGGACTCAACACCAGAAATATCATCTAGAATCGCACTGGCATCTGGTGCCTTCAATAAATTGTCAAAGATCTGGCAGTAAAAGACACTCAGCAAACATACGAAACTTAAAATCTTTAACTCTAGTGTAATTCCAGTGCTAACATATGGATGTGAGAGTTGGAAATCAACGGTAGCTTTAGATAAAAAATTAGACAATTTTGATAACAAATGTCTTAGAAGAATTCTAAACCTCCACTGGACAGATTTCAGAACCAATACGCAAATAAGACAAGAGACTAAGCAAGATATTGTATCAAATTTTATAAGAAAATGCCATTGGAACTACATCGGCCATGTACTCAGAATGGACAAGACAAGACTCCCTTATCAATGCCCTCATATGGACAACGGTAGGGAAAAGAAAATGGGGAAGACCAAGAGAGACCCTGCATTGAACCATCATCAGAGAAGGCTCATTCAACGGCCAAGTGAACATCCAAGATCTACAACAGGTAGCAGCGAACCGCCAGACATGGAGAGCCATGACTTCTGCCCTATGCGCTGCCTTGGGCTCAAGAGGAAAGACTAACTAACTAGGATGAACAGAAAAACAAATGCCCAAGTCTTTCAAGAAACAAATTAAAACCCTAAATTGATTGGTGAAATAATGAAGTGTGTCCAGATTTTTATGGCACGTTATGAGAAGAAATAAACATGAAAACTTAGGGGCAACCGGCAGCCTTGATGGGGAAAAAATATCAAGAGGAACACAAAGAGATAAATAACTGGATGATTTGGCCATGTGGCATCATTGGGACAAGCATACAGATCTGGTGCTAGGTTTTGTTAATGGTTAGTTGAGTCAACGGATCAACATCACGGCACACAGGTGTGACCCATAAGTGCTCCGTTCTACTCCTAACTCAAGCCTGAGTCTGGAGAATCTCAGCTCAGTGCGCGAACTCCATAGCACCGGCGAGGATCCTGTTAATGGTTAGCTGTGATGAACCATGACTGCCCATGGCTTTCAGCTAGGCACATGATGATGGTGATGACTGTTCATAAGCATTGCTATATTTATTTGTTTCATGATGAATGCATAGGTCTGCATTATACAGTATGTATATATATTACATGTCATTTAAGTTTAAACTATATGACATCTAGTTGTCAGTTGTAGGCAAATATAAGTGCGTGATTGGATGACTTGAAAGATATGTCCAGGTTTTGTGCTGCAGTAAAAGAAACTCACAGTACTGCCAACATTACGTGACATATGTTTTTTTTTTATAACTTTATAAATATTATATAATAGGAATGTTTGGAGTACCTCTTCAGTTTGATGATTTGACATTACCTATAGAAATTTTAATTTTGTAGCTTTACTGTTATATTGGTGTTAATTTTGTCATGATTTTTGAGTGGTTTTTGCAGCATACCCCTGATAATTAATTATCTTTGCACATCCCTTGCACATGTTCTTGTCTGTATTCCATGTTCCTTTCTCTTTTTTATGTTATTTTGTAGATGTGTATGTAGTTTTAGACAGAATTATTCATTTTATCTCTGCTGTGACTGTCTGTTCATAGTTACCTGATTTAGCATGTTGTGTATTTATTTCCTTTGTTGGGGTGTTTACATTAACTGGGTAGGTGAATTCTATTGTATACATTTGTAATATTGATTTAGTCTTTCTGTCTGTGTTAATGAAGTAAACTGAATCCTGCCTTTTAAATTTATATTGGGTATAATCCACCTGTTTACATTTATAGACCACATTGGATTCAACTGCTTGTGTTAATAAAATGTATTTACTTGTTATATTCATGGAATGTAATCATGCTTTTAACATTCCTTCTTCCTTCTGACATAATCATGAAGGTTGTTGGGATATGACTGCTACAGAGTTTGTGGTGATGCCGTTAGTAACTTCATAACCTGGTGGTGCCCATTGTCTCTAGGCATTCGTGCCATTGAAACCTAGGGATTGCTCATGGCTTTATGTTGGGTTCTATCTTATCCAACTCAAGGGCATTGCTGTAAAGACTCAAACACAAATGAAATTATGATAAAACAGCTGTATTCATATTGGTGATGATATATGTTAATTGTACATACAGATCTGGCAGCGCTGGATAGTTGAGATATTCATACGGGTGAAACAGACAGTTAAGTGAAACAGACAGTTAAGATGTGGGTTGTCAAAACACAATCTTAGCCCAATCTTAGCCCAACTACAAGTCAGTAAAACCAGCCATGGGCTGTGTCCACAAGAACAGTAGTCGGCAACTTACCGACACTTAAGTGGGTTTTGTGAGCAGGGCTCACATGTTCCGTGTCATGTTTTAGAAATAGGATTCTAGCATCCACATAGTGCAAGACACTCTTCTTCTGCCCTGTTTCCTCCTTTGGGACATAGGTCCTCAGCTAACCCACGCCAAGCCTTTCTATCTGTTGCTATCTCTGCAGCTTCCTCCATGTTCTCTCTGTATGATTCATTTCTGTCTTTAATTCTCTTGCCCATGTGTTTTTAGGTCTCCTGCTATTTCCTTTGCCTTGTGGGTTCCACGCATGAGAGTATCTAGTTATGTTATTACAAGACGTGCTTTCCATCAGTATGGGTTGTAAAGGACTACCCACACTGAATACCACAACCAGAATTCACATATTATAAATATTCTTTAGGGGGTAAAATGGTAAAGATAGACCCATAGTAGATACCATCGTTGGAGTGTGAATTGTTAGGCCTTCACATAGTCTATGCCAGCCACATATGAGGTGGAATGTGAATTGTTAGGCCTTCAAATAGTCTAGGCCAACCACATATGAGTGTGAATTGTTAGGCCTTCACATAGTCTAGGCCAACCACATATGAGGTGGAATGTGAATTGTTAGGTCTTCACATAGTCTAGGCCAACCACATATGAGGTGGAATGACCTGTTCCCTTCATCATCACTTTTCCTGCCCAGTCAATTCTCTGAAAATTATGAAAATTATCTTTTAATATTATAACATTAGTCTCATATTATTGTACTAGACTGTTCAGAAGTCTATTATGCATTGTCACTCCATTAATACCTATTATGCATTGTCACTCCATTAATATTTTTAAAGAACTAGTAGACTTATTATTTTATTATACACCTGTTACCTGATTATTATTTACTTGCATAATTGTCTGGCATGACCAGTTCAAAGACTGGAATATTATGATGATAACAGATAAATTGTTAACTTTGTATAATACAAGTATTTAAAAATAGAACATATGTTCATAAATATGATGGTTTAATTTTAGGTGTTTATTTGTATCTGTTTCTTGATGAATAGAAAATTGGTAAATTATGTCATGCAGTGAAAGTTGATCTCTATTATTGATTCATGTAAATAGAGATTCAGGTAACAGGTGTTAGGTTCGTAACAGGTGTTAGGTTCGTAAAAGAATGAATACATTTAATGTGTTAAAACAAATGTTTTCATGTTTACCTCTGCTTTCATTGTTCACCATCTTGTACTCACTAAAATACTCCAGATTTTGTAACATTTCACTAAAGGAAAATGGTTAGAAACATTTAGCGAGCACAAAATTATGAATTAAAAAGCTGCCACAATACATTAAATTGATAATTTTATTATAAATTGTCAAGTGAGTGTTTTTAATTCATATACTAACTTGAAAACTTAATGCATGTTGACAATTTGTTAATTCAAAATCTTGTACCAAGTAAAATAAAGCAGATTTTTAACCATTTCACCGTTGAAAACTTAACTGTGAATGCCATGACATACACTCTCTTGATTACTGAAATGTAGTATAGCAACTTTTGTTATTCACATCTGAGTTTAATTTAAATGTTAATCAGGTAGCGGTGGGAACGATTAGTAGCATAACTCTTCGCTGGCTGTTGAACAAGAGGACGGAGCACTATGGGAATTCCTGAGTGCAGTGATGTCGGTTCTTAACTCAGCTCAACTTTAAATGCTACAAACTTGTATACAAGTCTGTGCAGAAAACTAAATTCTGGGTGCCTTTAATTATTCTCATTGTACTAATTAATTGGATTTTGGCAACAGGATATTAGCAGAATGTAGGTAGCTGACCATGGGTTTAATTTCCACAGTTCTCAGTGAGATCGACAGGTCGCGGCCAAGAAATGAACGTCTGGCTGTACGTATCGAGAAGTTAGAGGCCAGTAGGGAACAGAAGCTAAGAGAAAAAAGGGTAATCGGCATGGTAACGAATTGTGTCCAGGAGCCAGACTATCGCATAAATGTGCGGAGAGTTAACTTCAGGTGGCAGCGTGGCATCAAAATAGGTACATTGGTTTTTTTTTTTTTTAATTGTTTTATGATGATCATTGATATGACAGTTATACTTCATTGCTTTCTTTCGTGGTTAGTGTGGTATTCAGATAACATACTTTGTTTTTTTTTTTAATTTGTGTTATTGTCAATTATATATATACTCTTGTGTGATTCCAGTGTTAACGTATGGATGTGATAGTTGGAAATCAACGGTAGCTTTAGATAAAAAAATTAGACAATTTTGAGAATAAATGTCTCAGAAGAATTCTAAACCTCCACTGGACAGATTTCAGAACCAATACGCAAATTAGACTAGAGACTAAGCAAGACATTGTATCCAATTTTATAAGAAAACGCCGTTGGAACTACATCGGCCATGTACTCAGAATGGACAAGACAAGACTCCCCAACCAAGCCCTCTTTTGGTCACCAGTAGGGAAAAGAAAACGGTGAAGACCAAGAGAGACCCTGCGTAGAACCATCATCAGAGAAGAGTCATTCAACGGCCAAGTGAACATCCAGGATCTACAACAGGTAGCAGTGAACCACCAGACACGGAGAGTCATGATTCTGTTCTATGCGCCGCCTTAGGCTCAAGAGGAAAGACTAACTAACTAACTATATATACAGAGCGCCAGAAAAATGTATACATAGTAATCACTCACCAGTTTAAATGTAATCGCAGTTTTGATCTTTGAACATGCTGTTTACATCATCATTTTAAACATATTATGCGACACATTGCTACCGAAATGTGTTCTACGAATGGTGTAATATGACAAGTTTTGATGACATTATTAAAATAATATTTTCAATTGAAATGCGATTACATTTAAACTAGTGGAAGATTACTATGTATACATTTTTCTGGCGCACTCATATATATATCTGTGTGTGTGTGTGTGTGTGGGTGGGTGGGGGTGACTGAGTGAGTGAGTGAGTGTGTGTGAGAGAGAGTGAGAGAGTGAGTGACAGAGAGAAAGAGTGAGTGAGTGAATGAGTGAGTGAAAGAGAGAGAGTGAGTGAGTGAAAGAGAGAGAGTGAGTGAATGAGTGTGTGAGAGAGAGAGAGTGAGTGAGTAAGTGAGAGAGAGAGAGAGTGAGTGAGTGAGATCATCACAATGCAATGCTGATAAGTGTTGGAGGTCATGGTCCAACATCTCACATGATCGCCAGTGTCTTGGGTCAGATCTGTGTTCTTACACTGATTGTGCCTTCCAAATATTTATCTGTTTTGTCTTTCCCTTGCTCTTGTTCCACAAAGTTTGACAGTTGTCACTACATTTTCAAGTTCTTTTCTCCTCATAATGTGCCCCAAAATAATCTTGTCTGTTACCTAATTTCTCTTATCTATTTACAGTTTTCATTTATTTTGTTTTTCTGTCTGTTCATAGTTTTCTTTCATTGTCCTTAGAAACCATATTTCCATGGCCATTAGATATATCTCATCTTGTCTACTTAATGCCTTTATTTAATTTGTGTAATACAATATAGGTTTGTGAATTGACACATCATGATTTCCAAAGTATCTGTAAAGAAGGTAGTCTGCCATTGCTCTCTTTCTTGTTAGTGCCCATAACCATTGTTCTTGTAAAGATATCTTCTGCCCTCTGTCGCAAACTTGAGACCATAACCAATAGCTGTCTGTTGATTTATGATCACCAGAGGGAAGGTGGAGTGTTTTTATAAGTTTTATGTTTAATGTCTGTTGTTTTGTTCTTTCAAAACTGATGTGATTGGTATTTTCTCACTTGTCTCTACTAAGGTGAAGGACAGTTTGGGAAAGTGTATACAGCAGTGAACATCAATAGTGGAGAGTTGATGGCAATGAAGGAGGTTTGTCTTTTGTTATCATTTGATGTCAGTGTTATTTTATTGTTGTATGAACTCTGTCATTCAAGTTGTTCACTATTATATGACATGAAGAATGTTGGGTGTGACGATGACTTAAGTGTTCATACAAGTTCATACAAGTACACCTTATTTCCATCAACTGCTTGAGGTCTCTAAATGTGAGTGCAAGATTTGGCTGCTGAATGTCTACCAGAATCATGGGGGTTTTCTGTGACACTTTGTCTCGAAGCTTAGAAGCTCAGTAGGCTTCATCACACTGAAGACTTTAAGCCTCACAGGGGTGATAAATCACCTCATCCCAATGCAATTTGTTATCTAATAGGCCATTTGACGAATGCACTTCCCTTATTTCTTACAATAGTTAGAGAAGCCCATTTTGATAACCACATTTACAAGACAGCAATCACCAGATCTCCATAGTTCCATAGTTGTTTCTTAAGACATGGTTATTAAGTTACAGTTGAGCATTCTTTGCTTCTCTGGTGGGCCCCAGAAACACAGGCATGGTGTCAGTCTTATAGGTAGATATTACTGTTGGTATTTTAAATGTAGAGCATTCAGCACAGCCGATACTGACTGGCTGGGATTATACCTAGGTTGGTCATGTTTACCCTAAAGTACATCACTGGCATCTTGACAGACAATAGTTTATAAAATGGAGTTGTACCTCTCCATAACACAACGCCTGGGCTAAATTTAGAGAATATGTGTTGCCCATGTAGCATGATCCCTCTCTTGGCCTGCCTACTTTACTCCAGAGGAAAATTAACACCAATATGTCTGGAACAAGACAAGCTGCAGAAGCTGCCGGATCAGGAAAGCAATGCTCTAATTGTCCACCTGTCGGAGTTTTCATCGTAAGGCTTGTACCCTCCCAATTGCTCTCCTTCTCGCAAAGTATTAGCACAATGTGGGGTGTTGGATTTGGTGAATATTACCACCATTCGTTACTAACAGAAAGCAGGTAGTACCGTCTACTCTCATATGGTAGCTGTCAGAATGTGCAAATACAGTAAACAGGATAGTGCTGGAACAAGTAGAGAAATTCAACTGTCTGGGGTCAATGAGAAAATCAGATGGAAAACAGTAACACGGAGACTACATGCAGAATAGTTAAAGCAATGGCAGAATTTTAGTGGATGGGGAACATTCTGTGTAGAAATTCATTGGCCTTAAAAGTCAAAAAATTGGTTTCCAGGGTTGTTAGATTATCAAGACACCTTGGCATGGCTTGATACAGTGAAGATATGCAACCTGTTCAGAGGCTTGTGATGATGAAAGGAATTTCATTGAAACCTGTATTTTCATTTCATTGTGACTGATATATTACATATACTCATTTTTCTAATAAACTAAAAGCCAAGGTAAATGTTCCCCCTAAGAATGAATGGCCTTCACACATTCTAGGCCAGGGAGTCTCCATGGCACAGTGGTTATGTCACCTGCCCCACGCATTTAAGGTTGTGGGTTTGATTCTGGCCTATATTGTGTTCACAAGTTCAATTTTCAGAGAGACTCCTGAGCGATTGTCGCTGGAGCTACGGAGTTCGTGCTTTGTGCGATGCTTTAAGCAGGCTGCCCTGCAGAAAGAAACTGAGCCATATGGGATCAAACCCAGTGCAGTGGAGTCAGTCCTCTTGCGTTAAATATAATTTGACGGGTGGCCACTTCCCTTCATTGCGTCATTCCTTGCCACAAAACTGAACAGTATCGGGTACTCATAGGAATAGGTCAACCCCTGGAGATCCATGCTAGTTGGAAACATTAATCTAGTTACTGTTGGGGATTCAACCCAGACTGCAGTATTAAGAGGAACATTTATTGCAGCAACTCTTCTTTTGCCTTTCATCCTCCAGTAAAGCATAGGCAGTAGTCACGTCTTAATCAGATATGACTGAGCTACCATACGACAGTAGACGGTACTACCTGCTTCTGTTAGCGCCGAATGTTGCGCGGCACTCACCAAACCCAACACCCCACATTGTGCCAACGGCTTCGAGCGTAAGAGTGCAATTGGTACAAGCCTTACCCTAGTGCGGGGAAATGCAAGACTAAATGTCATAGCAGGGCAGACCAGGCCCTAAGCCTTAGTTTGCAACTGGTCTAGGATGGAAGCTCCGACAAGTGGACAGTTAGAGAATTGCTTTGCTGATCCAGTAGCTTCTGCAGCTTGTCTTGTTCCAGACGTATTGGTTTTACTTTTCCTCTGGAGTAAACTGGACAGACTGAGAGAGGGATCATGCTGCATGGGCAACACATGGTCTCTAAATTCAGCCCAGGCTTTGTGCTATGGAGAGGTTTAACTGCATTTTACAAACTATCATCTCTCAAGACGGCCAGATGCCAGTCAGTCGGGGCATAGGCCTTCAGTCAGTCCAAGCCAAGCTTTTTGTAGACATGCTCATGACTGGTTGGATTTTACAGCTAAATTTTCTATGGGATGAGGTACCCAGTCTCACGCCAACCCTCGTTAGGTGTCTCTTACGACATGCATGGTCATGGAACCTTAACATTTGTGCATTGTATGTGTTAACACGCAGAATGCATTGTGTCTATCAATCACATGACCAGGGTCAAGTAGATGGTGTGCAGTGGCAGATGTGGGTAGCTTTCTGTTCTATGGCCTTATTTTAATTACCAGAATATTCTTTTTTTAATCTATCTATCCAGCTAGGCTGAAGGCGAAGAAGAGGAAAGATAAGATGATGATGATGATGATGATGATCAAAATGTAGTAAATATATTGACTGTTGTGTGTACGTTTCTTTTTTCCAGATGAAGTTTCAGCCAAATGACCAGCAGTCTCTCAAAGAGATTTGTGATGAGATCAAAAACTTTGAGGGTATAAACCACAAGAACTTAGTCAAGTACTACGGGGTTGAGGTGCACAAGGTCAGTGGTCATAGTGTGGGTTGCACTAGGTGGGTTAATGTTCATGAATCTACAAGGTAGGCTATGTTGCACTTTGTGGATTAATGTGTGTGTCTGCAAGCTGAGTTGTGTTGCACTGGGTGTGTTAGTGTGCATGAGCGTACAAGATGGATGTGTTACACTACATGGGTTAATAATGTGCAATAGTCTGTTAAGTGCACAAGTTTGCAAGGTAGGTTGTGTTGCATTACATGAGTTAATATGCAGAAGTCTACAAGGTGCACTAGGTGGATTCGTGTGCATCGGCACTAGTTCTAAACACATCAGCATCAACATCTTACGGTATTGCTGAGTGAGACGCAGCATCTGTAGTTTTGCCAAGAGGATTGAGATGTCAATTATTGGTTGCTTGGTGATTCCTCTGGAAGGCTGCGTTTTAAGCCTGAGTTTGATCCATTGGCATTCAGGTCATTTGACCCCTAAAACCTGGAACTGAAGTACCACGGGAGCTCGCTGGTTTGATAATAAAGGTGTTCAGGCCCCAATCAACTGTCAGTCTGTCGACGTGTTATAATTGGGGCAGTATGTGTTTCTTTCCTGCTTGCAGAAATAGAGCTGCCTGGTTTGCTTCCTGATTTCTAAGCTCCATAGGAGCTGTCTTGTAAAGCTGTATGTACCCTCACTAAGCTCAGAAACCATCAAGGTTTGCAGGATTGTTACTGGAACTTCACATCTGTGGAGAAGCATATTAGAGTGTAACTAGGTCATGGTTCAGCACAGCACATACAGACTGGCTGGGGTTAGGCCTGGGCTGGTCCTATCTCCTCCACAGGTGTTCAGTCTCTCCTTGTGGGGTTCAGCATGGCCGAATGGATAAGAGCACTCATTCTTCAACTTCCTGTGTGCTGATGCCGAGGTAGCATGTTCAACCCCCTACACCGGTCAGTTGGACTAAAATGTTGGCTTCTCATCCTTGACATGGGGACGTAAATTAAAAGTACCTCCAAAGTCAGAGTGGGTTCGTCTGATGGCGAAGGACACTGGTAATAGAGAAAGCTAATCCACAAGCAATATTCAGTTCAGCGCTTCTAGAAGTAGTAGCATGTGTATGGACTACACTTGAATTCAAAGCGGGCGAGTACAACAAACAAACAAACAAACACAAAGTCTTTCCTTGGAGAAGACTCCAACCCAACACTCAGGTAGGTTGCAAGAAGCTTGTGTATTGTCATATCCTGCTGTAGTCAGTCAACATGTCTTATTTGGAACAATAGCAGTTAAATGAACACATTGACAGAGTATGTCTGTCTTCCAAATAAATCACAGGATGAAATGCTGATGTTCATGGAATATTGTGACAGTGGCTCCATTGAAGAAGTGGCCAGAATCGGCCTGCCGGAGTACATGATCAGGAGGTATACGCAGGAGATTGTTCGGGCCATCGCCCACCTGCATGAGAACAACATTGTACACAGAGACATCAAGGGTAATATAACCAGTAGTTCCTTCATTCACTCTTAGTTTTTGGTCTTCTGTGTAGTATATGTGAATGTCATACTTCTGCCTTGTCTCTGATGCCCAGACTTTTCAGGTAAGGGTGATAAAACTAAACAGACAAGCATAGAAGCTTATAATGGTAGTGGAAATACTGTTTTTGAGAAAAACCAAAGAATACCATGGATGGACAGAAAAATCATAGAGCAAGTCCTACAAGAAACAAATGAAAACCATAAATTAAGACGTCCAAATTTTTGTGGGCATGTTATGAGGAGGAATGAAAAACTTGGTGACAACTGGAAAAATTGATAGGAAAAGAGATGAGGGGTGGCTTAGTCACATGGCATAATTGGGACAGGAACACAGTGTAACATGCTACGTGGAGGGTCCCAAATAGCCCTGTTCCAATGTTTAAATAATCTTCTATATATATATAGCTCTGGCTGGGATAGGTCTTTACCTGCCAACCCTCCTCCGTTTTCCCCGGACTCACTGTCACTCTTTCTTTCGACCTAGGGACCTATTTCCTGTCGTGTTCCTCTGGCTGATCCATATATATAACACAGTGATCGTTGGAATAAACTAAAACTTGATTTATTAAATCAATAAAGGACAGCACAGGAAAACATCAAGGCAGTTAACACAGATAGTTCTAAACAGACACCACACAGATAAGTTCAGGCACATAGCCTCAAGTAGCCATAGTCACAGACCCAGCTTCAAATACTGTCCGATCTGTCCATATACGTCTCACCCTGTGTGCTGGAAGCTCCTTCCTCCCCGGTACTTGGGTGTAAGTTCCACAGGCTTCTGTAGAATCAAATCCACTGGTGGTTGAGGAATTGTTCATGGACTTAACCTATATAGGTGTCTATTCATGTCCGGAACAAAATGGGTAGGCCTGATAATCATGCGTAGACACAACTTTGAAGTTGAATGCTCTCGGGCCTATGTCAATGAAAGGACCCGAGATGCCCCATTACTGCAAATTGTCATTGTTTATTAGTTTGCAAGATAATCATGCGTAGTCTCAACCAGCATTGAACTGTTCTCGGGCCTATGTCATTTCCTCAAGATATGCCCTTGCCTCTCTCTCAGAGTTAGGCACACCATGTGTGATATGGCTCATACATTGACCTGGCTTCATCAGACGTATTTGGCTCTAGCACAGAAGCTGTGTGGATACTGTCCGATTTGGTCACATCCAACACAGAGGACCCTGGAGATGACAAACAATATTGAGCGACTGGGCGGACTCATGCATCACACAATCCTAAAGACCAATAGGGTCTCAGTTAATATATTAGACCTATAGGATCTTGACCCCATGCAGTATATATCATACCTGAATGCATGGGCCTGACCTGTCAGGTAGCCCCTGGATTGGCTACGTCCGGGCTTGAGTCGACCTCCAGCTGGGTAATGTCAGGTTGTCCACCCTAGGAACGTTTTGTCTACAAGACACACATTCCACACTCATACCAAGCCTTTATTATTATTGGGCACATTCATTTCCATGCTTTCCTCTCACTTGCAAACCATGCCTTTCTCGCAACCAAGATCTTGTGGTGTGGTGTGCCCAGCAATCGGTGTGTTTCTCCCCCCTAAGTGGGGTTATATGGCACACCGTGTATTTCCCCATTCAAAGAAGATACTACCCCTCCCGGCCGCCGCTCTCGACTGAGCTGTCGCCCCAATGTACCGGCATTGCCCTGCACAAACCATAGGGTATATAAGTTCAGGTTCTCTCAGTGAGATAGAGGAGTCCATTATCCTCCCGACATCATCCTATCGAGTGACAGACGAAAGAGATAGTCGTGTGGCTAGCATCCCCTGGCTCAAGAAGATAGATTCTAGATTAGTGGACCCCATTCCCGTAGCCATCCAATGTGCCCACATCCAAAAGAGAGATGCCACCAAGCAACGGCAAGCCGCAGGAATCCTCCAGCTGGGTAATGTCAGGTTGTCCACCCTAGGAACGTTTTGTCTACAAGACACACATTCCACACTCATACCAAGCCTTTATTATTATTGGGCACATTCATTTCCATGCTTTCCTCTCACTTGCAAACCATGCCTTTCTCGCAACCAAGATCTTGTGGTGTGGTGTGCCCAGCAATCGGTGTGTTTCTCCCCCCTAAGTGGGGTTATATGGCACACCGTGTATTTCCCCATTCAAAGAAGATACTACCCCTCCCGGCCGCCGCTCTCGACTGAGCTGTCGCCCCAATGTACCGGCATTGCCCTGCACAAACCATAGGGTATATAAGTTCAGGTTCTCTCAGTGAGATAGAGGAGTCCATTATCCTCCCGACATCATCCTATCGAGTGACAGACGAAAGAGATAGTCGTGTGGCTAGCATCCCCTGGCTCAAGAAGATAGATTCTAGATTAGTGGACCCCATTCCCGTAGCCATCCAATGTGCCCACATCCAAAAGAGAGATGCCACCAAGCAACGGCAAGCCGCAGGAATCAAGACACCACCCGTCCATCAGCTGCCAAGAACAAGCCGCGTAGCCAGATCGGCTAACGGTCACCCCCTCCCAACATGGCAAGACTGCTGTTTTGCTATATCCTCTCAGTCGTTAAGACAATAGATATTTATAGGCCAAGCTTTGCCTGGACCAACGAAAACCCATATTTACCTTTACATCACTTCAGTAGTAGGTTGCATCTCTGTCGTAATCTTTAACTCACTGGACAGGCTGCAACTTTCAAACGGTAGGTGTTGGCCCGGCCATCAATTGACCAGCCGCTGCACCAGTGCACATTTGACGCAAGGCGCTCCTTCGGGACTACCCGAAAGGAAAGACAAATATATACTCGCTCCATGTAAAGATTGTGGTATGAAGATAACCCAAAGAACCATCTTTCATGGAGAATTGAGCGAATAAAGAACTGAGAGCTTCCGAAAGCCGGTTCCCCCTGTTTACCAAGAATAACAGAATACATAAGGACATGGGCCACTGGCGTTTCGCTACACACAGATCTGATGCAAGACTAGTGATCGTGTGAGATAGAGAACCCTGACCTCCCACGGCATGGCATGTGATGATGATGAGGAGGAGGAGGAAGTCTGCTGTGCATGTTAAACATGTTAATTTATGTTGATGACTCGACATCACTACACTAAGGACAGGCCTATAGTGCTTGGTCTCTTCTAAGTCATCCATGATGTGCATACTGATTGTCCTTGTTGCAAGCTGGATGGCTATGCATTGGACCCATCTTCTCCCAGGAATGCTAACCTGGTCAAAACAGCATGCTAAAAGTTGGATGTGTTGGCCTGAGGATTTCGACCCAAGGGTGCCTAACTAGACACACCGCAATCACATCTGAAAAAAACACTCCGGGTGAACGCAAAGAAGAAGAAGAAGAAGGACGCAATCTTCAACTGTGTTAATTGTGATAAATTCATGGTCAATTCCCCACTCCTGTAGCTGTAATTGAGCTTCATCAAAAGATGTATTACCATTAAAAGAAATCAACTGGAGAACTTGATGATAACTAGCGAGATTGAAGGGGAGAAAACAAAGTTAAGGCAGAAAAGTAAATATCCAGATGGCTTAACCACATGGCATAATCGAGACAAAGGCATAAAGCTGATCCACAACTTCGGTGATCGAGACTGTGAGATGGCAAAACATGACTTTGGGATCAAGACTGTGAGATGGCAAAACATGACTTTGGGATCAAGACTGTGAGATGGCAAAACATGACTTTGGGATCAAGACTGTGAGATGGCAAAACATGACTTTGGGATCAAGACTGTGAGATGGCAAAACATGACTTTGGGATCAAGACTGTGAGATGGCAAAACATGACTTTGGGATCAAGACTGTGAGATGGCAAAACATGACTTTGGGATCAAGACTGTGAGATGGCAAAACATGACCGTCCACGCTTATCGGCATGGCACATGATGATTACTACTTTTTGGTTGTTTTACTTCCTCTCTCTCTGTCTGTTGTGTTTCTCTGCCAGTTTTCTTGTTTCTCTGTTAGGTTTCATGTTTCCATGCCAGTTGTTTCTCTATCCAGTTTTCTTGTTTTCCTGCCAGTTTGTTTTTATTTTTCAACTAGTATTTTTGTTTCTCAGTAAGTTTGTTTTTTTCTATTTGACTATTGTTTATGGCATAATTAGATCATGTCTGTATTTTTTTCATGTTTCTTTGATAATTGATGTTTCATTATGTATTTGTTATGTTTCTTTAATAATAGATATTTCATTGTGTCTTTGTTCATGTTTCTTTAATAATAGGTTTCATTGTGTATTTATTCATGTTTCTTTAATAGTACATGTTTCATTGTGTATTTGTTCATGTTTCTTTAATAATATATATTTCATTGTGTTTTTGTTCATGTTTCTTTAATAATAGGTTTCATTGTGTATTTATTCATGTTTCTTTAATAAGTTCATGTTTCTTTGTTCCAGGTGCTAACATTTTCCTGACATCTCAAGGCCATGTCAAACTTGGAGATTTTGGATGCTCAGTGAAGCTGAAAAACCAGCAGACCATGCCAGGAGAGAATGTGAATTTGGTCGGCACCACGGGTGAGTGTATTTGTTACGTACAGTCAACATCTGTAAACCTGTACACTTCTCATATTCTGACTAACCTTGATGGGAAAGGAGCAAGGGTAAGAGAGAGAGAGAGAAATACTTGGCTTGGTCACATAATTTGGACAAGGTCACAGACCTGATTCAAGACACAATGATCATGAGAGATTGCCAACCATGACTGTCAAAGATTATCATGATGGCACATGCTGATGATAAACCTGATATTCTGTCTGTATTAATTCTTATATTCTATCCGCTGTTTTCTCTTCTGTTGCCGGTTGTATACGGATACAATAATGAAACCTGTTTACAGGTCATATGGATATGGTGTTAGCCCATATTTTTGGGTAACTCTGTGGTACAGAAGGTGGCTCTATTCTACAGAAGTCATGAAGCAGTGGGTAGGGTAACAGTGCCTGCTTGTATTCTGTGCATTTCAGTTTCCAAGACAGGATGCCAGTTTTCTTCAGTGTTCAGATCTTATAATATATAATAATAATATATATAATACTCGTATATCACCTTTGATGAGTCTCCACCTTGAAGAGGTAGTGGGGCAGGTAGTGGAAAAGGTGTTCCCCAATAGCTATACTGACTTCTATTGATATGGTCTTGCATGTTGAACAGGTCAAGAGATAGGAACCAGATGAAGAGAGGCACACACCTGCTGCCATGTAGGTAGATTGAGGACAGTCAGAGACTAGGGAAAGTAAACCTGAAAAGCGTTTGTCATATTCAGATGTACTGAATGAAAGACTTGACAAAACAGTGCAACACAATTTACTTAGTAAAATAATGATATTACAGATCTTGTAATGTGTAATTTTTTTTTTTATTACTTCACCTTGATGTACGACATTCTAAGATTTTTTTTTAAATTGTAAGTTCAAAAGCCTTGATTTTCTTCTTTAAAAGAGGTTTAAAGTCTGCAGAAAGTGTCGCACAAAGAGCTAACTCTGTAGCTCCAGCAACGACCCCCAGGAGTCTACAACAAATATGTTTACATTTATTTGTTTGCTGTATGTAAGTCATTGGCATGAGCATGGTGGGATGAGGATTCGATTCCTGGATTGTTAAAGAGAGAGATTGGCCACATATTCCTCCACAAACTCAGGTCTACAAAATGTAGTGGTTCTAACACATGACAGACGTATTGCAGCTTCAGGACTTAGTTTGTTTTCTTTTGTGTAACTGTGATATGATGTGTGTTCCTATCCAGCTTACATGGCCCCTGAGGTCATTACACAAAACAAACAGGAAGGCTATGGCAGAGCTGCAGATATCTGGTCCTTGGGATGTGTTGTCATTGAAATGGCTACAGGAAAGGTAAATTCTCTCTCTCTCTCTCTCTCTCTCTCTCTCTCTCTCTCTCTCTCTCTCTCTCTCTCTCTCTCTCTCTCTCTCTCTCTCTCTCTCTCTCTCTCTCTCTGTGGTGTGTGTGTGTGAGAGAAAGTGAATGAGTTACTTAATTTGTTAGTTGGTTGGTTGGTTGGCTAGTTAGATAGATGGGTAGTTAGCTAGGTTGTTAGAGAGAGAGAGAGAAAGAGAGAGAGTTCGGTCCTCTGTTTATTTATTTGCTGTTGTCCTGTCACAGATTATTTTCTTATTTTGTGTCTGTTGCCAGCATGATTATTTCACTACTACAGATGTATGTTGAAAGGTAGTGTCACCTGATTCTCAGATTAGATATTAATTTGTTCTTTTTTCTGGCAAATTAGGACCACATTTATGCATTTTTCCAAAAGTTCAAAGTTTAAAAGGTCATTTTTCCCTACTCTAGTGAAAAAGAGGAGCACCAAAGATTGAAGGATTATTATTAATTTGGTTGTTATAATTATATGCTGGCAGTTTTATTTTCTCTACCAGTTATATTGTTCCTCTGCAAGTTTTAATGTTCCTCTGCCAGTTATATTGTTCTCTGCTTTCTTATTTCATTGCCAGTTTTGTTCTTTAAGTTTCTCTGCCAGTTTTCTTATTTCTCTGCCAGTTTTGTTCTTTAAATTTCTCTGTCACTTTTGTTCTCTGAGTTTTCTTATTTCTCTGCTAGTTTTCTTATTTCTCTGCCAGTTTTGTTCTTTAAATTTATCTTCAAGTGTTCTTTAAATTTCTCTGCCAGTTTGTTCTTTAAATTTCTCTGCCAATTTTGTTCTTTCTCTGCCAGTTTTCTTAATTCTATGTCAGTTTTCTTAATTCTCTGTCAGTTTTGTTCTCTAAAATTCTCTGCCAGTTTGTTCTTTAAATTTCTCTACCAGTTTTCTTATTTCTCTGCCAGTTTGTCTTGTTTATTGAACCCAAGAATAAGTAGAGAGCCACAGGATCACACATTAATAGTACACATACATTCAGATGAAGATAGCTCAGCAGGGTTGTCATAAGTGTATTTAACATTTATCATTTCTTCATCATCAGCAGCATCATTATCATCATCATCCAGTTAGACAGTCCAAATACAAGTGTTAAAGCTATCATGTCACTTCACTCTTTTCACTTGAAAGGATTCATTATGCTGATGTGGTATGTTACACTTTTTTTCTTGTTTGCACCTGATGAGATACAGTGAAATATGCTAGGCAGTATACTGTTTGTGTCTTCGTTATTCATATTTGCTAACTGTCCAGGGTTCTCAGCCTTTAATACAACTGTCTCTATGTGACATGCTAGAATTCTCTTTCTAACCTCCAGTGACAGAGATGTGTTGCATAAGGTGACTGAACATGTATTTCTAATCATTGGCACCTTTCCATCTTGACAGACGATAGTTGGTATATTGTGCTTCAAAAAAGGCGTAATAACTACGGCCCATGGCGGTGGCAAATGTGGCTGATAAGGCCAATTCGTGCTGTAAATGTTTGACCACAGTGGATGCATGTGAAAACATGGTCGTTTCCACCATCATGCACCATCTTACATCTCTCACTCTCTGTGTGTGCTTTATCTGCAATCATTTTCTCCTGTGTCTTTATTCCATTACTGATAGTTGCCCTCCATGCAACACGTTCAGCGGCGACTTGCTCCCAATGTGCATTTCTAATCTCATTTATTCTAAACACACAGAGACCTTGGCATGAGCTGGAGCACAACCTGCAGGTGATGTTTAAAGTGGGCACAGGGCACACTCCACCTATCCCTGACTGCCTCAGCAAAGAGGGCAAAAGTTTTCTCAACTGTTGCCTGGTTCACGAGCCGGACAAGCGATGGACAGCGGTTGAATTACTGGACCATATATTTGTTAAGGTTAGTGGATTGACAGAATGTGATGTAGAGTCTGCTGGTCTTAGTTAAGGCAACCAGGACTAAAACACAATGTTCTGGATAGCTAGCGCTGGGTGCTGATATGGGTCTGTCCTAATATGCCCCACAGTCTGCATGTGTGTGCTGATATGGGTCTGTCCTAATATGCCCTACACAATTGGAATACCAATACATTTTGAAGGTGCAATTTGTGTTTGCAAAACTTGAATGTTACATTAATTGCATATCCTTTAAAGGATGTCGCAGCCAAACCCAGTATTTGTTGGCTGTTTGTGATTTATTGGCAAGTTTACGTTCTGTAGTTCGCCATTGCTTTCTGAATGACCGACACTCATACCATTGTATGAAAATCAGTGCATGGCAGTCTACTTCCAAATCACCCACAGAAGTGTTTTGATTGCGGATTGCGTTCGTAACCCCTTCACCATAGCGCTAGATAAAAATAATTATAATAAATAAAGGGTGATGTGAACATGGGCACAGGACATTGTGGACACCTTGGGCACAGGACATTGTAGACACCTTGGGCACAGGACATTGTGGACACCTTGGGCACAGGACATTGTAGACACCTTGGGCAGCAGGTCAGCGTGGTTGAATGGGGAAGAGTGCATGTTCTTAAACATCCGTTGGGCTGATGCTGAGGTTAGTGATTCAACCCCCTTCACCGGACAGCTGGACTAAAATGTTGACCAGTCATTCTTGACTTGGGGATGTAAATTACCAGTACCTCTAAAGTCGGAGTGGGTTCACCTGATGGCAGGGGACACTGTTAATAGGGAAAGCTAATCCACACACAAAATTCAGTCCATCACTACTATAAATAGTGTCTATGGACTACGCTTGAGTTCAAAGCGAGCGAGCGCAAAACAAAACAAAAAACCTTGGGCACAAATATGCATACAGCAGGAGAACTGTCAGGATAAGAAGAATCTTTTTGGTAGTGCATGATGCGAGCAACACTCTGCTAAGGGTCTACTGCATGCTGATGAATATCACTAAGCTGGTTAGTTTCAGGTTTGAATTCAGTTGCAAATCAGTTATCAGTTGGGGTATCTTCATTGCACTCTGGACAGGTCCATAGGTGCTCAGATCCTCCCCCCAGCATATGCATCAGCGTCCGGTGGCTAATAGTGCCAGTTCTGTGTTGGTTGACAAGGCACCTTGTTTTCCCGATGTACCTCTTGCGTCTGGCCGTGCCAATTCTTACTCCCAAGTCTTTCATCCTGGGCAGCGATGTGGATTCATTGACGTCAAAGTCCTCTGTTCTCGACATATCTTTAAGGACGTTAATAACATTGGCACGATCCATGGGCCGGCCATCTACAGGGGGTGCAGAGCCAGCCAGTTTATCAGCTCGTTCATTTCCCTCGATTCCTGCATGTTCTGGGACGAAGATGAAGGTGACTTTATGGACAACAGACTTCCGCAGCGACTCAGTCCACTGTCTACGTACAGATCCAGCTTCGACCTTCTGAATCATGCTCATTGAATCACTTAGTACACACACTTGCAAAGCACAAGTGTAGTCCCCATAGTAAGAACTAGTAAGTAAAGGACCCATTCCATGCCTTGAGGCACCAGCATTCGGTGCTAGACCCATATTGTTATGGGCCAAGCGGCACTCGGTGGGTAGTGAGGTCAGTACCTGGCTGGCCACCTTTGCCTTCCAAGACATTCTTGGCACCTATTTTAGGCTGGGTCAACTTGTGGGTCAGTTTTGACAAATCTTAATTTGCCCAGATGGAGATCGAACCCATGACCTCTGTGTCGGCAGGCGAGTGTCTAGCCATTGTGCTAGATTCCCCTATGTCTATAGCAGGTGTGGATTAGAAAAAGAGGCAGCCTACTAGAAGATAGACCATGTGTTCATTAACCCAACCCCTCAGCCCTACTAGTCTGAAAAAAAACAGACCACCACTAAAGAGGATTGTACCCTAGATCATAGAGTTGTTTGATGAGCGCACTCAACAGTGTTCCCTTAAATTATGCTAGCCTGGGCTGGTGCTCATATTTTCAGCCCGCAGCATACGTATTTTTGACTCGGAGCACAAGCAGAAATTTCATGATAAAATTCAGACCATGGTTAAATGTAGGATTGTTGATGACTTTCGTGCAGGTAGAACACGAAGTAGAATGTTTGCTGACGAGTAGATCATGGCGTAGAATTTTTGTTGATAACTTTAATGAACATAGATCGTGGAGTTGGATGTTTTCTGATAACTTTAATGAACATAGATCATGGAGTTGGATGTTTGCTGATAACTTTAATGAACATAGATCATAGAGTTGGATGTTTGCTGATAACTTTAAATGTAGGCAGATCTTGAAGTAGACTGCTTGCTGATCATTTTAAATTCAGGCAGAAAACAAAATTGCTGCAGCAGGAACTTGCTGTGGGCAAGTGAAGTGTTAGGAGCATCACATTTTGTAGGCCTGAATGCACGGGGGAATAGGTGGTCAGTCTTTCCCTCCTATAGCAAATTATGAGAGCTTACATTGAATCCTTGGCCGACTGCGCTTATGGCCTTGTCAGTGTAACACCCTAACCATTACACAAACATGCTGTCTCATTGTTGCCAGGACCCATTCAGGAAGCCAAAGTTGGTATCACCATGACCTGCCAGGCATGTAGTATGAGACCAGCAGTGTCAGCTGCAATATGCAACCAATCACGGACAAGTCTAGCCAGGGCTTCGTGTAAGTTGTGTGTGGGCTCTGCTCCATTGGGAGTTGACAGGCTGAATGGATAAGAACATGTGTTCTTAAACAACCTTTGTCCTGATGCCGAGGTAAGGGGTTCAACCCCTACACCGGATAGTTAGACTAAAATGTTGACTTCTCGTCCTAGACTTTGGGACGTAAATTACAAGTACCTCTGAAGTGGGTTCACCTGATGGCGAGGGATGCTGGTAATAGGGAAAGCTAATCCACGCACAAAATTCAGTCCAGTGCCACTAGAAGTAGTGTGTATGGACTATGTTTGAGTTTAAATCGAGCGAGCACAAAACAAAAGTCTGAAGAGAAAGAAGAAGAAAAATAAGATTTATGAAGTAGAATGTTTGTTGATAACACTACACAGCTTGAAGGAAGCACTACCACTAACCACTATGCCCCCTTTTCTCTGATATAGTTCATTAATTATGTTCTTTAAATGTATCCGTAATGTGATACCA
Organism: Cepaea nemoralis; assembly: GCA_014155875.1. Lineage (NCBI taxonomy): Eukaryota > Metazoa > Mollusca > Gastropoda > Stylommatophora > Helicidae > Cepaea > Cepaea nemoralis. The sequence goes on along the minus strand of JACEFZ010003327.1, from coordinate 593,211 downwards.
TATTATTGAAAATGATTCTTTGTTATTTTACAATGCTTTTTCATCAATCTTCATGGTTATCTTACGTATGTCTATATGTTTTGTGCTTATTTTTCTTTTTCCCACAGTGTTATGATGATGTTGAGGAAAATGGTGATGAAGATGATTCACGCTGATGCTGAAGTACTCACACACTGACGCTGAAGTACTCACATGTATGTACATCTTTCTTCAAGAGCAGTTGATGTTCTTTTGGAGGAGTCAGTGCTACAACGGATCCATCTTCTGGTAACAACCAGTGAACACATGATTCATGTATTTGGGATAGAAAATATGAACATTTATACTGGCTTAGTTCATCCACTGAGCCCTAATGTGTTGATATCATGTATAGTTGGGGGTTGTAGACACAGCTAAAGGAGTTACTACAGTCAGTAACTCATAGCTTCACTGCTTAGATCAGTATCTGTGGACTACAGCAGTCAGAATTCTACTTCACTTACAATTGGTGCTTTTGGAGAGAGGCTGCATTACTGTAGTCTGGCTGAGAGAGTAAGGATTGGTGACTGAGAAAGTAGGGATTGGTGACTGAGAGTGTAGGATTCGGTGACTGAGAGTGGAGGGATCAGAATTTGTGACAGAGAGTTTAGGTGTCGGGGACAGAGTGGAGGGATCAGTGACTGAGAGTGTAGGAATTTGTAACTGAGAGTGGAGGGATCGGTGATGGAAGGCATATCTATGCTCAAATAATTCTGCGCTGAAATCAGATACCTCATGCAGAATGTATAAATATTCTGCCCTCATTTTGAACAAGCACAGCACAGTCAGAACCATTTTAATAACAAAGAAAGCAGCAGACATCTAGTTGACCAAATCATGCCATCATCAGTTGTTTCCTGTCTAGTCCTCAGTCAAAGAGAGGCTGTGCTTTATGTTCTTCATGCTTTGAACTGTATGCCAGATAAGATATGTTTGTTATACCGCTATGTTTACAACCATTTCATTAGTTCAGCAACTATGAAGGAGTTCAATTATTGTGGCTCTGTCATCTGGAAAGTATTAATAATAAGTAAATGAAATTAGTGGAACTGAGGTAAAGTTGTGGAAATTTAATCAATATAATTATTACTATGTGTTATTTTATATTGTGGCCTGAAAAGTATGAATAACATTAGTGGAACTGCGGTAAAGCTGTGGAAATTTAAACAGTATAACGATTACTATTTGTTATTTTATATTGTGGCCTGCAAAGCAGGTTAGAAACTGGAATTACTGAGCATGGTGTTTATAAAGAAGAATTGTAATATTTATGCATTTTGTGTTATCCACTTTTACACCACTTTTACATATTTAAAAAAGGGTAATTTTTTAATAGTGGACCCTAGTTTCAGCTTAATTCCACTTTTACATAAAGAAATGGTAACTTTATAATAATGGACAGTAGTTTTAATCAATTTCCGCTTGCACATACAGAATGATAACCTTGTAACAGAGGACAGTACTTTTAGTCAATGTCCACTTCTACATAAGGAATAGTAACTTCATAACAGTGGATAATAGTTTTAGTTGATATTCACTTCTAAATAAGGAATACTAACCTTGTAACAATGAACAATAGTTTTAGGTCACATCCACTTCTACATAGGGAATTGTAACCATGTAACAGTGGACAATAGTTAAGTTGACATCCACTTCTACATAAGGAATAGTAACTTTGCAACAGTGGACAGTAGGTTTAGTCGATGTCCACGTTTACACAACAATGGATTTTTAGTCCGTTACATATCATATCAACAATGATTGACCACAATGGATCTCTGACACATTCTGTCTCTCCCTCTGGCCACCGTTTTTTCATCCATCTCTTGATCTTATCTTCCCACTTACATCTTTAACTATATCTTGCTTGCATGTGTGGGTGGGGGATATATGGGTTGGTGGGGAGATGAGTGTGGGTGGGTGTGGATATGTTGGTGGGTGTGTGTGTGGTGGATGTGTCTGGGTGTGGGTGGGGGTAGATTGTTGTGGGATGTATGTGGGGGGATGTGTGGGTGGTTGGAGAGATGTGTGTGTAATGGTGGGGGATGTATGGGTGGGTGGGGGATATGTGTGGGTGAGGGTTGTGTTTGGGTGGGTGGGTGTTGGTGTGAGGGATGTGTGAGTGTGTAGGGGGGGGGGTGGATGTATGTGGGTTGGGTGATGGGTGGGGGTGTGTTTATGGGTGGTGGATGTGTGTGTGGGTGGTCAGGGGATATGTGGGTCGTGTGGGGGATGTATAGGTGAGTTAGGGAGGTGTGGGTGGCTGCGGGATGTGTGGGTTGGTAGGGGATGTGTGTGTCATTGGGGGATGTGTTTTTTGGCTGGATTGTTGGGTGTAGGTGGGTGGCTGTGAGTAGGATAGGTGCGTTGGGGGGGGGGGTGCATGTATGTGTGACCTAAGTGTGTGTGTGTGTGTGGGGGATATGTTTATGGGTGGAGGATATTCGGGTGGGGGTGTGTATGTGTTGGTGGGTGGGGGATATGTGGGTGGGTGGGTAGGTGTGTGTGTGGGTAGGTGTGTGTGTGGGTGGTGGTTATGTAAGAGGGAGTGGGGTGGGTGGGATGTATGTGTGGAGTGTGTGTGGGTGGGAGTTGTTTAAGGGGGGATGTGTGTGCAGGTATGTATGTGTGTGGGAATGTGTGTGTGGGTGGGGAGATGTGTGTGGTTGAGGGAATATATGTCTGTGGAGATGGGTGTGTGAATGAGGGATGTGTGTGGTTTGGTGTGTGGGTGGAGGATGAATGGGTGGGGTATGTGTATGTGGGGATGGGCGGGTGGTTGGGGGAATTGGGGGGGGGGGGGTGATGGGTGGTGGGTGGGTGGGGGATGTTTATCATAACATGGTTATATGCATTGTTTATGTTTACAATATTCATTTGACAATGTTTTTTCCTATGTATCATGCACTATTGATGAATGAAAGATGAGTGATTGGAAGGGCCGAATGTAAGATGGGCCTGCATTCCCAATTTGTGACCCTTTTAACATGAAGTTAAATCAAATCATTCTGTGACCTTTCCCCCCTAGTATGGTTCTTATAACAGCCCCATGTCATTTAATGTGGCCAAAATATTTTATTTGTTTCATTTCCAACGAACCTCCTTTTATGTAGGGGAAAACATGGACAGAGATGCAGGCAGTGGCGTGCAGAGGTTCTTTGATGCCCGGGGCCAACCCCTTGATTGGATGCCCCTACATTGTTCTTTACCTCATTCATTCCTCCTCCCCTCCGACTGCACTGTGCTGCCCCCTCTCTCTAACTGGATGCCTCCCCCCCCTCCCGGCTGGATGTCACACCCTCCACATCCCTCTCTGCACGCCACTGGATGCAGGAGATAGCAAGTGATTGGATGTCTTGGCGTTCATTGATTGAGGGTCTGTACACCAATAGGAGCTGGCTAATGGACAGAAGAAGATGTGCTGTATCTTGACCTATTCCAAACAACCAATCATTATGATTATAACTTTCATTCTTTTCATCGGTGTTTCTATTTGCTCGATACATTCACTGATCTATACTGGCAGTATGAGATTCATTATTTGTTCCGGGTAAAGTTCTTTCATTATTTTTTATGGGTAAACTTGTTACTTAACTTATCAAAAAGTTTTATTTGTTTTCATATATTTAAGTTGAATATTTTAAACTGATTCAGAGTGTAATTGTTTGTAAAAAAAAATTTTTTTAAACAAAGAAACCACAAACAAAGGTTGCACAGTTTATTGCCTGGCATTTTTCACAGCAACTCATCAAGTACATACTGCAGAGTTATACACCATATGAAGTGAATAGATGAATTATATTTTGACTGAAATACTTAACACACAGTCACTGATGGAGCATTTGTTATCTTCAAGGTAATCACAGATTCACTATAAAGTCTGTGAGGATAAATGCTTCATGTTCCATCATTATCAGTGACTCTGTTAAGAAAGAACAACCTGTTATATACCACCAAAAGAAAAGAATGATCAAATCAATCAGAAAGCCAACACCAGTTCAAGATGATTACCGTGTTATGGAACAGACCGGCTTTCGATAAAGTGAGACATGTCGACATGATAAGGATGCTTGAAGATCTACAAATTGATGGAAAAGACATTAGATTTGTAAAAACATATATTGGAAACAACAAGCATAACAATTGATAATGAAGTAGGTCAATATCAGCCTATTAAGAGAGGTGTGAGACAGGGATGTGTAATGTCTCCAGATCTTTTTTTCCTATACAGTGAAAATATTTTCAGAAATATAGAAGACATGGAAGGAATCATCTTTGGGGGATGAAACATCAATAACATTAGATATGCAGATGATACAGTCTTGATTGCAGACAATGAACAGGACCTGCAACATTTAGTAGATGCCGTTGTTGCACACAGTGAACAACTAGAGTTAGAATTAAATTGTAAGAAGACACAGATTATGGTCGTCACTAGGAAGAACGAAATATCACAATGTAATATACAAGTAAATGGGCATATTCTTAAACAAGTGAATCGGTACAATTATCTCTGAAAAGTCATAACATCTGATGGGAGATGCCTTGAAGAGATTAGAACAGAAATTTCCATTGCAAAGGTAGCCTTTTGCAGGATGAAAAACATACTGACCAATAAAAACATATCAATTAAAACGAGAAAAAGAGTGTTAAAGTGCTACATAGAACCTGTACTTTTTAATGGATGTGAAGCGTAGACAGTGAGCAGACAAGCTGAAAAACATCTGATGGCTGTGGAAATGTGGTTTCTGAGGACAATGCAAAGAATACCATGGACAGACAGAAAAACCAATGAACAAGTCCTTCAAGAAACAAATGAAGATCGTAAAGTGATTAGAGACATTAGACATAGACAGTCAAAAGTTTTTGGGCATGTTATGAGAAGAAATGAATTGGAGAACTTGGTGACAACTGGTAAGATCGAGGGGAACAGATCCAGAGGAAGACCGAGAAGTAAATACCTGGATGGCTTGGCCACATGGCATGGTCGAGACAGGAACACGGAGCTGATACATGACTATGGTGATCGAGTGAGATGGCGAAACATGACCGCCCACGCTTGTCAGCATGGCACATGATAGATGGATGGACAGACCAGAAAAAATCATTATTCTGCGCTTCAGAACAGGGCACAATAGATTGCGCAATAACACACAAAATTTAAGATTGACAAATCAGCTGTGTATAGATGTGCACCGCAAATAGCAAATGACATAGTCCTTAATTGCCCAAAATGCAATATATCTAGGCAAACTTTCTGACCTAGAGAAACAACAGTGGAAGATAAACTGTTAACCACTGAATGAACTTGAAAAAAAGACAGTGAATTTCATACAAGAGACAATATTGCAGATACAGACAAATTTAAAGTGAACATAAGAAAATGTAGCAATCACATCATTTGCATTTGGTGTAATATTAATGTAGGGAGTAGTAACATAGATCTTATTATATACCAAGTTATATATTTATACGGTTAATTAGTGTTTATTTTAGAAATATGTGCATGCTAAAACAATGGAGAAATCTGTAAACAAATTTCCCACTTACCCAAGGTCTTAGATGAATTATTTTTATTGCAAGGCTATATTTTTATAGTTAATCCATTCATAAACAAATTAAGACATAACAAAACAGGGTACTTTTAAGCCAAAGCTGTTACTGTTGAGTCATTATTTCACATATGTGGCATTTCATCAAAGGGTCTTTTATCCCAACACCAGTTTCATGTTGTTTGAACATACATTTATTCACAGAACTTGTTGTTGTTTTGTTGAGTAACAAGGAGTATTTATCTTTTATGGAACCCATAGAGTAAACAAAATAGTTAAAAGTAAGTTGCATATCATTTACAAGATGTAATCAACCACAGCATCTTTTGGCTGCTCGTGATCTCTTGGCAAATTTACGTTCAGTAGCTTGCCTTTGCTTTCTGAACAACCGGCACTCATCCTGTATGGGAAACTAGCGCAACGCCATCTGCGTTCAAATCGACCGCCGCTATATTTCAAACACAATATGCAGAATTACAAATTGCGACCGTAACCCCTTCGCCGCTGAGCCGGCAAACAGAATAGTGGGAGATTTAAAAACACACTGAGTAGAGAATTCAATATAGAGATGAATCACATTGGTGAGAACATGGACAGAGATTCTGAAGATGGCAAAAGAAAGATAGAATGGCCAGGTGTGAGTTGGTGGAAAACCTAAACCGCAGTTGGGGAATAAAGAACAAAAAGAGAAGATGGAGTGTTGAATATTTAAATTATATAATCTAATCCCTTGTGGCCGGTCTCTCTGGTCTAGAGGTTACACGACTTTCTCTGTAATCTCGTATACTCTTGTAAGTAACGTGACGTTGCACAAGAATTGGTAGCGGTTCTCTCCGCATCGGTAACTTACGGGGTATGTGAGCCGGTCGCTCAGAAAGCAATGACAAACTACTGAGTGTAATCTTGCCAAGAAATCAACAAACAGCTGAAAGATGCTGATGTTGACAGCGATGTCCTGTAAAGGATATGCTAAAAACTTGTTTAATCCCTTGTGAAGTTTAATGATATGCCATTGTGTCTTTCATCTAATGGTCACCCATAGATATGTTTGTTTACAGTATTCATTGTAAATCATTATATACAACCTCATTTTGTCTTTCTCTCATATCTCATCATTGTATTGACAAATTCCCACGAGAGACTGCTGGCAAACAGTCAAGTTCCCGTTTTTTTGTACCTTAACTGTTTTTCATCATGAATTATTTCATTCAGATCATTGGCTACATTTTTTGTGCAGCTGTGTTATAGAAAATATTAATGCTAAATTTTTTTTCTTCGTATTGAATGTTTACATATAATTTTTCAACTGAAGTTTAATATGAATTTGTACAGAAAGTGAAGTTATTGCTGTAAATGAAATGTGTTATGTCTGTTGCTAGTGTTTATTTTCATGTTGAAAATTTAAAGAAGATAATGTTACAAGTAATGGTGATATTAAACATACGGATGAAATTGTATACCATGAATATGGACGAAAATTATTGTAATTCTGTATATGAATATATTACTTACACTGTAATTTTTACTTTTATGTTGCATATTGAAAGGTAATAATATACCAGGCTATGATGATTTTAAAAGAAATGGATCCTGGCCAAATACACAATTCAAGTTAATGGTGCTAATTATGTAATTATGGAGCTAATCAAGGAAATAAAATTGTTAGGTACATGAATAACATCAAATGTAAGATGTGCCACTGAAACAAAGAACAGAGTAGCACACACACAAATATCTGCATTTGATATATATGTTTTGATTTGATATATGTGAACAGCAATAAATCTGCGTATATATGAAGGATATTCGGTCACAATGAAAAGAAACTTAATGTTAACATAATTTATCATAAACTAAATGTTAACCTAATTTACCATCAGTGAACATGTTACCTAATTTGCGTTGACGGTTGTGCTAGTAGAGTTGATAGTGAACTCCACTGGTTACGTCATAAGCATGGTTGAATGGGAGTTCGGACCTGGGCTCGTCACTTGCCACAGTGAGGTAAAGCCTGGCTGCCTCTTCCTCCTGGTTCTAGGGCTACAAAATGTGATTGTGTTATCACATCACTGACTTAACAGCAGTTTCCTGCCATGGGGCAATTTTGTATTTGTTTACATGCTACTTAATTTACCAGCAGCTAATGTTACCTAATTTACTGTAAACTATAAACAGAAAAAAATAATAATAAGTCCCGAAGCTGGACTAAGGCCATCACGTTTTGTAGGACTGAGTGCATGGCAGAATAGGTGGCCAGCCTCTCCCTGCAGGGGTGAACAACAAGAGATGGCATCAAACCCTTGTATAACCGCGCTAATGCCATTGTCAGCTTAATATCCTAACCTTGACACCAACTTACTTGCTATCATAAACTAGTGAACAGATGTTACCTAATTTACCATAAACTCAATATTGCCTGTGAGCAGTGGCAGCATAGTGGCTAGTATGCTGGCCTGCCTGCTAGCCCAGTGGACGTGTGTTCACATCTCATTCAGGCAGGAATTGAGGCTAAAATGGATACAGGAAAAGTTTGGGAAGTAAAGGAGGCCCAGTGTGATATAGAACATATCACCCCTTGAGTGTCAGTTGATCCATGGAAATATTGGGCAAACACCACATAGCCACATTGGCTGCAGGCATTGATAAGGGTCATTTTTTAAATATTACCTAATTGCTTATCTCATTTGAATTCTTATGTGTCTTTCTTATAGTCATAAAATGGAAATTTTGTCACCATGTAACTAAAACGGTTGGTTGGTTGGTTGGTTAGTTAGTTAGTTAGTTAGTTAGTTAGTTAGTTAGTTAGTTAATCTGTTGGGTATCAGCCTTGAACTCTGGACATGTCCTTAGATGCTCAGATCCTCCCCCCAACATATGGATCAGTATCCACGGCTAATAGTTCCAGTTCTTTGTTGGTTGGCGTGACCCCCTCATACTTGCCATGTGCCTCTTGTGTCTGGCTGTGCCAATTCTTACTCACAACTAAAACAGTTACATGTGTACAGTAAAAGACTTGTTTCCACGCCATGAGGGTCTCTTGTGCTGGTCCCATATTTGTATAGACCAACTGTCACTTGATGGCTGATGTGATCAGCCAATATGTGTTCAGCTGTGGTTGTATTTGTGTGATATTGCATGTATAACTTTTGGTTTTGGTTGTGTCAGACAGAAAGGGTTAGAATGTCCAATACAGTAAATTCTTGGCATGACAGATTCATAGGTAGGACCAGTTTCTGTCACTGCTGGAAGTCTGCTAAATCTAGGCCTGCAGCCTCGGGGGTCATTTTTCAGCATTTTTAAATTGTGTTAATGGCTGGTGATTGGTTGGTGGGTGTTTGGTTAGTTGGTAAAACCTCTGGGAGACTTCACTAGACCCTACATTCCTCTCTGTCACCTGATATTTATTGAAGATGGTGTTGCCTGTTTGTTGTCCAGCTGTTTAAACTGCCCACATACATGTTTCTCTGTATTCCTCTGCCTCTTTCCTGGTATTTTTCCAACATAAGGCTAATTTTTCTATTCCAAATTCTTCTGTTGATAAGCTTCATAAAGTTCATGTGTCTTGTTATTAAGGTTGTTGATGAATGATATAGTAACACCTGCAGCTGTCAGTATCTCAGTGTGTCTTCTCTACTTATGATATTTTCAACATTTTCTCCAAAGCCACGTCTCTGCTGGCACCAGTGTCTTCACCATTTCATTTCTCATTGCTCTGCTTTCATGTAAATATGCAGAACTTTTCAGTAAGCAGATTATGTGCTTGTCTTGATAATAAATCCACTCTAAACTCTCCTCTGGCATTTGTGGTTTAGAGGATAGTGACATGCAGTTCACAATTTCCCGACATGCCAAATCAGGGGTTTGAAATCAGCCACGAGTGATTTGGAAGCAAATCACTGTTTGTTGATTTCTGTGGTATGAGATGTCAGCCATTAATCAATCAATCATTCACAAACTACTGTGCGTAAAATTGCCTGGTAAATTAGTTAGTTAGTCTTTCCTCTTGAGCCTAAGGCAGCACATAGGGCAGAAGTCCTGTCTCTCCATGCTTGGCGGTTCGCTGCTACCTGTTGTAGATCTTGGACATTTACTTGGCCATTGAATGAGCCTTCTCTAATGATGGTTCTACGCAGGGTCTCTCTTGGTCTTCCCCGTTTTCTTTTCCCTACTGGTGACCATATGAGGGCTTGATAGGGGAGTCTTGACTTGTCCGTTCTTAGTACATGGCCGATGTAGTTCCAACGGCGTCTTCTTATGAAATTGGATACTGTATCTTGCTTAGTCTCTTGTCTTATTTGCGAATTGGTTCTGAAGTCTGTCCACTTTGGAATTCAACAAATTTCAGCGAACAACATAACATTTAGAGCCAGAAATCTGGTTCTGAAACAACGGGAAGTTTTACGATGGTGGTTTGTCGGACCGCCGATCAACCGTTTTAAGCCGAGCTAGAAAGAAACACGTCTCGCCATCTTGACCTAGAACCGGAAACCCCCGGTAAATTACAAACAGCCAATAAATGCTGGGGTTAACAACAACATTCTGTAAAGGACACACAATTGACTTTAACTAAACTATCCAAAACAAGTGTGATATGAATGAGATTTGCACAATGTACTCATGTTTAAAATGCATCCATTATTATCAATGTACTGTATTGTTTGAGTCTTTAAATCACAAGTGTGTGTGATCTTAGTGTTAGTTATATTGATGGTTTATTGCATTTCACGATCAAGTGGCAGGTTCTTTGAGAAACATCACTCCCATCGTGGCTTGCCAAAAAGTGTCTTGATCTCTGGCTATGTCGCCTGCCTTATAGCTACAATGTCTGCATTGTCTTGTGTCAGCTTAGCACTAGAGAGATTGAGCAGTATTGAGAACCAGTGCACAACACTAGCAAATAAGTTCAATACAGTGTTTGGGGACATGCATCTTTGTATGGCAACATAAGGTGTGACTCATGGACAGTTTCGTAATCACTGAAGAATAAAATTGGTGCTTTAGTGCTCACATGCTACAGACAAGTTCTGGGAATATCATGGACCAGGAAGAAGGAAAATACTGACATTTTGCAAGATCTGAACATGGACGAAAACCTCGTCATGGACAGTTTCATGTCTCATAAACTGAGAAATGTGGACATATTAAATGTTAGGCTGGCTTGGAAGGAAGAGTGATGGGAGGCCTGGTTCCTGGTAGAAGAGGCACTGGTCGACCAGCATGCAGATGGACACTATATTAGACACTTTTCACATGAAGTTGCACGAGGCAGGAGAAATGGCCAGATATGGAGAGGCTGTTCAGAAGAGAGCCATGTTCTGAAAGGACCTGCTACGTGAGGAAGGCTAATTCAGGAGGACAGTCATAACACCAATCTGTCCGATGGATACCAGCACTTTTCCTGGTTCAAACAACCTGAACCTCGGTGCAAAAAAGTTCAAACTGTCTTCCTTAAAAATTCACTAACCAACCAATCACTGAGATTAAGTCGTCATCTTTGTTAGGCAATTATCTGGTGACCACATTTATGTTCACTGTCAATATTCCCTCAGACAACAATGACCATGACATAACCAGATAGAAAAATAAGAAGACAGTTGTCATCCACTGCCTCTTCAGTCTGAAAATATCAACAAGATAGGTGGTTAAATAAAAAGACAACTGCTGTAATATAAACATAACAAAGTTAGCTGCACTAGAAGTTACCCCCTTGCTTACCCAGAATGAAGTCTGGCTGAGTTTAAACTCCGGTAATATTCGAATTTTCTTTCAACCAGTACAGCTTTCAGTGTGACTTGTCTAGTCAGTTGAGTACGGGATCATTTTTCAGTGATTGTTGACAATTATCTAGAAAGAAAGGGAACTAGTCACGCCACCTCATTCTTTTCCATGACGTAGTATATGTTTCAGCCAAATGTTTCACACTCCTACATGCCATAGGAATTATCTTTACCAATTTATTTCATTTTGTGTAAGAGTGACAATTTTTAACTGCTGATTACTATTTTACATCTCGTATTTCTTGTAGTCATTCGTTCTTCCACTGGTTTGACTATATTCTTGTATAGAATGTGTTCATCGGTTTTATTTACTGGTTTGACTATATCAGATTTCTTGTAAAGTATGTATTCATTAGTTCTTTCACTGGTTTAACTGTATCAGATTTATTGTAAAGTATGTATTCATTGATCCTTCCACTGGTTTGTCTGTATCAAATTTCTTGTAAAGTATGTATTCATTGATCCTTCCACTGGTTTGTCTGTATCAAATTTCTTGTAAAGTATGTATTCATTGATCCTTCCACTGGTTTGCCTGTATCAAATTTCTTGTAAAATATGTATTCGTTGCTGATCTAGTTGCATTGAGGAAAGAGATCAGGAATGGAATAAAGACAGAGGACAAAATGATTGCAGATAGGTCACATACTGAGCGTATTATGCGTCAGATGGTGCATGTTGGTGGAAATGACCATGTATTCACATGCGTCCATTGTGGATGAACATTTACCATGCAAATTTGTCTGATCAGCCACATTCGCCACCGCCATGATTTGCAATTGTTATGCCTTTTTTAAAGCACAGTGTAACAAACTATCATCTGTCAAGACGGCCAGGTGCCAGCGTAGTAATGTATTCATTGGTTCTTCCACTGGTTTGACTGTATCAAATTTCTTGTAAAGTATGTTAGCCTGTATCAAACTTCTAGCATAGTTCATTCATTCAGTAGCATGTCCTTTGCAGAACCTCGCTCCAATAACAACCTTCCGGAAAACCTCTCGATCATAAGCAAGATGGCCCGCGTCCGATACACCCATCTGGAGATCATCCACCTCATCCTGCACCCATCTTCTCTTATATCTAGCATAGTATTTATTCATAATGTGCATTTATAGTGTATGTATCTGCTTTATTATTGTTACATTGAGATTATAGTTGTGTACATACATTGTTAATTTAATATGTAAATAATGTATATGTTTTATAGCAGAAAATGACACAAATAAAGCATGTGTTATAACATTTTTTTTTTTTTTTTTTGAGTTTGCTTATTATTATTTAATTACAAAATAAAATCAGCATCTGTGGCTTAGGGGTTGGTGAAACGTAGTTTCACAATTGCCGACTTACTGAGTTGAGGGTTTGATATTGGTCATGAGCAGTTTGGGAGCAGACTGCGCTGTGTTGATTTTGATGGTATGGGGTTTGGCCATTCAGTGAGCAATCCCAAATTGAACTCAGAGGCCTCAATCAATAGGTTGCACGATTTATTGCCTGGCATATTTCCACAACAGAAAATATGCCTTGGATCCTGGTTATTGGATATAATGTAAATAACTTATGTTATGCTGGTGACGCCGTCTTGATGGCAAAAGTCAGAAGGATCTACGGAAATGATAGATACAGTGGTTGTAGAAAGTGAAACAATGGGTCTTAGCTTGAATAATAGGGACACAGAAGTCATGGTGATATCAAAGAAACAGATCTTTCCTAAATGTTTGAGCAATTTTTTATTGTTGACAATAAATTATTGCTTAAATATACAGAGGCGTTAGCAATTAGGCAGTTCTAACCAGTTTTGTGCAAACAATAAAGGAAACAAAAGCATAACTAACATCTAAATTCCCCAAGAATAGAAGGAAGAAAGCAGGTCCGCATGGATAAGAATGCATTTTCTCAGTATCCGGTGTGCTGATGCCGAGGTTAGCAGTTCAGTCCCTACACCGGACAGCTGGACTAAAATGTTGACCTGTCGTCCTTGACTTGGGGATGTTAATTACAAGTACCTCTGAAGTCAGAGTGGGTTCGGCTGATGGCGAGGGACACTGTTAATAGGGAAAGCTATCCCACACGCAAAATTCAGTCCATCACTACTATAAATAGTGTGTATGGACTACGCTTGAGTTGAAAGGGAGCGAGTGAAAACAAAACAAAACAAAAAAAGAAGACTTACAAACCCTAAGTTATTAATGTCAGAGTCCATGAAAAACACACAAAGGCAAAAACACACAAAAACAAAAAGTATAAAGTGGATGAAAGACAATATATAGATAGTCTAGCATGAGATGCAGTAGTAAAGGAAACCACAGAGACCTTTATAGCACGACAGGGGAAATATAATCAATGAAGTGAACTGATCAAAATCAGTAATGGGGAAAATTCTCACCAACATTAAAGATCAAATAAACACATGGGATGAATACTTTGAGGAATAGACCGGTCCCAAAAAGAGACCCACTCTCCCCCCACCCCCTGTATCTACCTGACAGGAGTGGAGTTGAGTATTAAGCGTGAGAAATCATCACAAGAATAGATTAGTAAGGCTATCGGACTTCTAAAGGATAGAAAAGCTGCTGGTTCTGATTGTATACTAGCAGAAGCTAGTATGGAAATATAAATGTATTGACTGAATTACTGCACAAATTACGAATATTTAGTAGATTACGGGAAATTGAAGAAATACCAGCAGACTAGAGAGAAGGATTTCTCATGGAGCTTTCTAAGAAAGGGGTGTGAAAATTAGAGCTGGGATATGTTATTGTCAGTTCCTGGGTAAATATTAGCAGGATCATCCTTAAAATAAAATATGCCACTGACAAACAATTAACATATGAACAGGCTTGCTTCCGACTAAACAGATCCAGTACTGACCAAATAGCCATGTTACACATAATATTAATACAAGTAATAAAGCAAAGAATTTAAATGAATTCGCCACTTTGTCTTAAATTCGTGGATATGAAAGCTCTCTGACTGTACTGATAGGAAATCCAATATTTGGAATTTGATAAGTCGCTGTGAGATCCCACAGATGATCATTAACCTAATAAAGTGAAAGTTATTAAGAGATTCAGTGCCAAACAAAAAGTTGATTTGGACCAATCAAAAATGGATGGCGGGAAATGGGAAGTAGGTAGTGCGTCACAGTTATAACTTATAACCTAAAAGTTGTTAATATGGAAGCAGACATGTTGTATTATATATCTACTTAAAGGGTATTGCTTAGAGAAAACTATTGTATATAAGCCCATGGCAGATACGGAAATTTGCTTAAGACGATTAATCATCCCATGCCAATTAATCAGTAAATTTAATAAAAGCAACATATAAGACATGAAACGTCGAGTTCTTTACTAGGCCAACAGATATATTTATTATAAGGATCGGGGATGCCTTTCGTCATCTTTATTATTCTTACTAACTGTACTCTGGATTATGAAGGTAACAATAACTAGCATCATATCAGAAGATGCTGGCACGAGACTAGAAAGCGAACATCTACGCACTACAAATGGATGTTATGCACCGCGCATAGCAAACGTTGGTTGCAGAAGAAGAAATGGACTTTAGCAGAGCAGCTTGATGATCTGGATTTCATTGACATATTCCTCCTGTCCCTCGCACGAAATCAGATGCAAGGAAGATTAAACACACTTTATTGGAGGTCACATTAATGAGGTCTAAAAATGCATGGTGGGCAGACAAAAACAGTTAGAACAAATCAAGCAAACGATACCTGATCTGCCTTCCTCTTTTCCATTCATACAGTTATTTAGGTAGCAATGTAGACAAAGATGGATTGTTATAAAAAGATGTTACAATAATAATAAAATGTGCAATAATAGCTACCATGGCACTAAGAAATGTGTGGGAGTCAAAAAGAAATCAAATCTATTAAATTAATGAACGTGGAATTTTAACTCTCATCAAACCAGTACTGCTGAATGAATCAGAAACGCTTAGAACAACTAAAAGAAGTACTACCCGAAATAAAATACTTACGATAGCTTGTAACATTCTACTTCAAAAATAAGGCATAACTACAACCCATGGCGGTAGCGAATGTAACTGATCGGACCAATTCGAGAGGTACATGTTTGTCCACAATGAATGCAAGTGAACACATGGCCATTTCCACCATCACGCACCATCTGACGTCTCCCCTGCTCAGTGTGTGATCTATCTGTAATCATTTTCTCCTTTGTCTTTATTCAATTCCTGATCATTCTCTCCATATATCGCGATCAGTGGCAACTTGCTCTCAGAGTGCATTATCAATGCCTGTATCCATCATGTCCCGCTTACACACATCTTTGTACCATAGTAGAGGCCAACCCCGAGATCTTTTACTCATCTGTAATTCACCAAAATAAATGTCTTTTGGTATTCTACCATCGTTCATCTTACACAACTTTGCTGAACTCCACTGTTTATTTCAAATTCTTCTGAAGATGCATCATTGAACTTGATTATGTCATTCATGCCTGTGTGGAACAATTCCACGCTGGACAGAATAGTTGGTGGGCAGCAGATCTTCTTTAACACCTTGAACATACCCTAACAACTGACCAAATCAAATGCCATTCTGAAATCGTTAAAAGCGATAAACAGTGGTTGATTCTGTTTCGGGCATTTTTCTTGCAGCTATCACAATAAGAATATCATATCAATGGTAGACGGGTTCCGTTGAAAGACACGAATAAACTACAACATTCATTAATGGGTGCCTGGCAAAATAGGGCTAAAATGACAGAATTACTAATGCGGAGCTTTTAGGGAGAACTTAACAACTTTTAGTTAATAAGAGGCATTGGACATGATATACGTTGAGAAAATATCAGGCGTTTGAAAGATGGCCGAGACTGGACTTTTATAACCTATCGACCTGACCGGGTTTCCTGAAGATTGATTAACTCTCTATTCCACCCGGCGTGGTACATGTTCTGTTACACAATTTGCTAAGGCTAAAGTGTCGTTCCGTTCATTCTAAGAAAGTTGCTTGGCAGTTTGATTTGGTTTACGGAGACAATAATTCTTTCATAGACAGAGTAGATATCTATGTGTTTAATATCTGATCATTTGTTCGTCAGCAAAAAAAAAAAAATGTTTGGTTTACTGCTGTTTTGGAATCTACTTAACATCTATGGTTTTCCTACCAAATATACCAACGTCATAAAATCTTTCTACAAAGAGACCCGTTGCTGCGTAAGAACAGAAACAGGCAACTCTGACTGGTTCTCAGTCGAAACAGGAGTGAAACAGGGTTGTGTCTTATCACCGATGCTTTTTGGAATAGCTATCGATTGGGTCATGCGCAAATGCACAAGCAACACAAATATGGGTATTCATTGGGTTGACAAAATTCTAGAAGACCTGGACTTTGCCGACGACATAGTGCTTTTGAGTTCAACACATCCGGATGCTCAAGAGAAAATAAACCACCTCCAAAATGTTTCAGGGCAAATTGGTCTCCAAATTAACACCACAAAAACAAAGACTATTGATCTTACCAACAGTTCAGATGAGACCAAATTGAACAGCTACGTTCTTGAAAAAGTCAACAGCTTCACATACCTAGGAAGCAAAATGACATCCACAGGGGACTCAACACCAGAAATATCAACTAGAATCGCACTGGCATCTAGTGCCTTCAACAAACTGTCAAACATCTGGAAGTCAAAGACACTCAGCAAACACACAAAACTTAAAATCTTCAACTCTTGTGTGATTCCAGTGTTAACGTATGGATGTGAAAGTTGGAAATCAACGGTAGCTTTAGATAAAAAATTAGACAATTTTGAGAACAAATGTCTTAGAAGACTTCTAAACATCCACTGGACAGACTTCAGAACCAATTCGCAAATAAGACAAGAGACTAAGCAAGATACAGTATCCAATTTCATAAGAAGACGCCGTTGGAACTACATCGGCCATGTACTCAGAATGGACAAGACAAGACTCCCCTACCAAGCCCTCATATGGTCACCGGTAGGGAAAAGAAAACGGGGAAGACCAAGAGAGACCCTGCGTAGAACCATCATTAGAGAAGGCTCATTCAATGGCCAAGTAAATATCCAAGATCTACAACAGATAGCAGCGAACCGCCAGGCATGGAGAGACAGGACTTCTGCCCTATGCGCCGCCTTAGGCACAAGAGGAAAGACTAACTAACTAACTGCTGTTTTAAGTCGATCGAGCATTCGTTTCATTACATATTCTCCTTGAAAAGTTAGCTGAAGAAAAACATTTGAAGTTTTTGGACTGATGATTCCGTGGGGGTAGATTTGGATGGCTAGCACTACTAGCAGTGACGTTTGATGAAGCTAGCTGGATATTGATTAGACTGCAGTGTCTGGTTAAAAGTATCCAATTCTTCTGTTAGTGTGCCGTCGGCGCAAATCTTTTGTCTTGGTTCCTCAGCACCCAGTAAACCATTAATTACGTCTGGTAATAATATCTTGTGGGGCAGCAGAGCGTCTAGTTTAGTCGATGGATCAACATCACAGCACACGGATGTAACCCATAAGTGCTCCGTTCTCCTCCTAACTCAAACCGGAGTCTGGAGAAACTCAGCTCAGTGCACGAACTCCGTAGCACCGGCGAGGATCCTGAAATACTTTGGGTAGATTTTTAACTCGAAATTTTGCCCGGACAGCGCCGGTAGACTACTCTTTTTCGATTTTCAACTGCTAAGGGAATTTTTTACGTGCACAACAATACACACGGGCGTCCGATCTCACTACCCAGAGACCAGGGGAAAGTTTATTACTAGAAGTCCACTTGAAATTAATCCCGGCATCACCGGGGGTTGAACCCGGGACCTCCAGCACTCGAGGCAGACACCATACCTCGAGACCACGCAGCAGAGCGTCTCTTATACACACAGGAATCAATTGCTAAGGAACCCCGGGGGACATTGAAATAGTAAAGAGGAGAAGTACAAGTAAATGACCTTTTTTACATGTCTTATTGGGTATTTGGTGCTAGCGCATATTTTCTTAGATTAAACAAATCTGTCTCACGTATCTGCAACGTGCCTCTCACGTTAATTTCTGACATCTTTTCTGATATAAATGTTAATCAATATCTATTACTTATATAACCCATATTTTCATATATTAAACTACTATTCTCCCGTGTCTGCAATTTGCCTGTTTCGTGATTTATCTTCTCATGTTAACTTCTTAATCTTCTCTTCTATAAATGCTAATCAATAACCATGATATATGTTGATTATAACCACTTGAAGTGACGTGTGATAGAATGTTTACTTCCGAAGGTCAGAGAAAAGGAACGTCGTTGATTGGACAAATCGCTGGAACCGGATGCGGGATTTCTACTGCAGTAGCCAATCGTGTCACGTTTAGTATGAAAACGTCAGGGCTAATATGGACGGCCACGTCTGTAACAAACCACTTCAGGCAGACAGGAGACAACAGGCAGCGGGAGTAGTTTAAGTTACACAACAGTGATCATTTCTGTGGTTAGAACCCCCCTCTAGGATTGGGATTGCAGTTTAGCATGGAGGGGAGGTACAGCACTAGAAGTCCAGGTATTTTCATGTGCATTTGTTCGTTCTTGTTTTCATTTGTTTCTGCTGGCAGCCTGTGGGCTGTGGGGAGAAGAAACTTTAGAAACTATGTAAAATATAATTATAAACTAAATAATGGTGAAAAACTATATTTATGAAACAGTTTTATAGGAAATGGCTTGCATTGTGGTTCTGTAGTGCAAAGTAATTTGAAAGTAAAGAAAAGATATCACTAACTATCTGTCTGTATTTCAATAAAATCTTCCAAATGCTTTTGTTTTAAATATAATGATTAATGATTTGAATTTGAGTGTGAGGAGGAGGGGAATTAGGCAGAACTATTGAATTAATTAGCAGGAGACATTCCATTCCAGTGGGTCGCGATGATGAATGGGAGTGACGTTTCTACAAAGGACTTGATGATGATAATTAAAAATTGTATCCATTGGGACCTCATTCTCGTTTCTGCGTTATTTTCGGAGATATTATTTTCACCAGTTCATAATGATCTAAAATAGATAACATGAATAACAAAGACAAAATTAGTCTCAATGACAGTGGTTCTCAACTTTTTTTGGCCCATGCCCTTCACCATATGTTGAGAATGTCATTCCTCCCCTTTCTTATTTCCTCTGTGATAGCACGAAGATGAGAGATGAGAGAGAGAAGTGGAGGAGGAGAGAATAAAGAATTGAAAGATAAAGATTGTCCGTCTTCCGGTTGTAGAGATAACCACTGAATTGTGATTACCCTTGGTTTTATCTACCAACCTCACAAGTATACAGGTATGCAGGTCACGAATACAACACTATCCTAACCGACAATAGTACAGGCACTCATAAGAATAAGCTAACACTGAACCAAGTTTATTTGCTTCTCAAAAGACATTACAAAGTATACAAAGTGTCGTGCGGTAACAATTCAAACAATTATGGAAGAATGCTGTCAGGTAACTAGCATCAAGATAATACCATCAAACTAAGGAATTGCACGCAATTAAACCAATAACTAGTCACATATCAATCAGGGGAATATAATAAGAAAGTACGCAAGTCTGACAAGAAAGTATATAAATCTACTAAAGATGCACACAACCAACTTCCACCGTCAAATGACCGCCCACTAGTTTACCCAGGCAATCGATCAAGCGACAACCTGAAAATTGAACAAAAAGACACCCTTGACTATGTGAACAGCATCATCGGGTGTCATCAACCTACTGCTCACCTTCGTCTTCAGCTACGTGTATTGACATCGGGTCAGAGATATTCCATCACTGCCTGGGCGGTCGTACACCATCAACCAGTGTTACCCGATGCCAACATCAACCCATGAACCCCCAAACACTTCACCATGTGTAATAATCATGTGACATTAATACAATACCCACGCCGACACTGATAGCCTTCCCACAGCGAACAGACACATATAACTCGGCAGCGGGACAACCCTAAACAACAACTCCCGATCCGCTTGCCCACACTGGCCGGGTTTCCCCGCGCCAGACACATAACACAACAGCTGATAACTGGACGTCACCTCTCAACAACTACATCAGGTATCCCCCAACAACAACACTTCTGTCCCCGAGGCCGACAACACAATACGCCAGTGACATATACTAGGGCCATGTCTCATTATCATTGGCGCCATCGTCGTCCTCAATAGCATGTGTATATTCATTCTCAACAACATAAATTCCCCCTGTCATTAATCACAAAACAATCAACACACCATAAACATAGCAATTGATCAATAATGACTTCAGCTCCCCTCATGCGTCGTCTATATGTAACCTAAGCCATGAACCCCTACGCCCCATCACCACTGTGTATATCATAGTCACTATTAATAACATAAATCTACATCATCAACAATATCATTGCAGCTTGGTACCCCAACAATAATCATAAGACAACAAGGTGGGACACATATACTGCCCAAAAATCACATATATGAAATGCCCTTTCACACTAAAACTCCTACAATCATTATAATCTTTTGCAGTACATAAGTCCACTCATGATTAACCATCATTATGGGCCGTCAACATCGACTACATAAACCCACACAACTATTAACACAAACCCATGTTGACAACATAGATTAATATCACGCCTAACAACACCCTAGTTATGATAATTGATAAACATGCCTCTTCATCCATCCCCGCAGTATAGTTTGTCGTCTTTATAAGCCAATCTTCTTCAATATTCAGCTCTTGAAGTATGGACGCACGTTTCCTTTTCTTTACCCAAGATATCCCCACAATCTGTCTGTAACGTTTATATCCAAAGGCATTCTTGTCCCCTTCAGCTCACTTAGTGCTCGTCCAGTTGTATCTATTCACCGCTCTCTATTTCCCTATCTCGCCTTATAGTATTAAAGCCATTTAAGTCCTTTACCCCCGATCCTCCGTGAAGGTCCGAACCCGCGACTTCTAGGTTGTACTGCTAACCAGTTGTATGCTCTATTTTCTCTGCCGCAGTCTGACCCCGATTCAACTCTGCCTGGCCAGCAACAATACAAGCACATTCTTTCATCTGCAGGCTTTGCTCCAAGCGCTGTCCATTCATCCGCTGTATTCACCTGGCCTCATTGAATGGCTTGACCTAGTGGTCGCGTCTCGTACCTGTCGTGTTTACATTTCTACAAGAAATAAATCGGGGACCTCTGAGGCCGCCAATACCGTTTGCAACTAATCACTCCTATCATGGTTTCGGCGCTCATATCCCTACTTCGTAATTAGCCTCTGCGGGTTACGTATCCTTTACCTCCTCATAGAATGTCGTAGTCAACTCCGCTAAAGGTTAATTGTAGTTTGCCAATGCTCCCCGGTTTAAACTGCTATTATAGTTAGCTAGCTAGTCACGGGTCCGTTACAGGACGTCGCAGTTAAACCTAGCTTTTACTGATTGCTCATGGTTCTTCTGTAAATTTGTCCACGGTAGTTTGCCAACGCTTCCTAAACCTAAGTACCATTACCCGCGCCCGACTACAGACTAATATATTTCCTAATTAAACTTAAACAACTTACGTAAGAGTCCTGTCCAGTGGGTTTCCTTTGTCTCTGTCCAATCACTCGCTTGCCGTGGATCCCACTTGACCTTTCCGTCCTATCTGACTTTTAAGTCTGCTGTGTGGTTCCGACTACCTCGTCTTTCTCTGGCTAATGTACGTCGTGTTCGACTTTTAGCCATCCATTACGACCCAAGAGCTGTTCCTTTAGCTTTTTAGACGTTGGTCCTTCGTAGCAATCAATATATTATTTTGGGCGGCACTTTCTTCCAACACTCAAGTCCGTGTTTTGCTCTGGTCCTCAGGCGTATCTGCCCGATCAGAAATTCCACAGCCCTCTTGGTCTCAACAGCCCTTTCGAGTATCTGCACTCGGCTGTCTAGAACTCGCTTATCTCCTTAAATGCTTCTCTGTCCCGCGTATATATATACCGCTTAATTTGGCGGTTCTTTCTGGCATCACGTGACATAGCTCCTCCTTGCCGCGAAGGGCTACCTAATGAGATTTTTAGCTGTACCACATAATTAATTCTACTTAATCCGCTTTATTCTAGATCCCTTGACACCACTAGGTTATAGCTTGAGGTCGAAGACCTTACCTTTTCTGCCTTCGCCTGGTTTGGTTCATTGGGCGTGTCCGTTCCCATATATCTAGCCATACCCGTTGTATTTCTTGCTCATTTGACAGCTCCTATGCTAAGTTTGGCTTCAGGTTTCCTGAATTTATTATTCCACTACAACGAAAGGTAAACTGTCGGTTAGCGGGCTGCACTAGAGTCATTGCCCGGCCACTCACTAATTTTGAACTTACTGGTCGGTGAACTCTTTGTCCAAAAAAAATATTCCAGTTAATGCTTTCCAGTAAACTCAGGCGCCTAGAGACAATGAAAGCATACTGTCTCATACCCACCTACCAAAAGTTGATGGGTCCCACCATCAATATAGCGTCATTCCTCCTTGAGATCGAAGCCCTGGCTCCGCATCTGACATTCCTCATAAACAATATTGGATGCCTAAGGGGAAAACTCTTTTTGGAACTTCCACCCTAAATAATAATAATAATAAAAAATACTGGTTGCCTCCCCTGCTCTCCCAGTGCATAAGGCAGTTAAATCTTGTTCGTCTTCTGGCGTGCCTCGTAACAACATAGTAATCAAATAATATCATCAATAAAACAGTCCAATCCCTTTCACGCAGGGGATTTCCCCAGACAACAAAATCATTAATCAATGGTTGCACATAGGAACATCAAAAATGAAAACAATATCAGCAACATCAACTCCTTACAGCGCTACTTCCCACTGTAGAAAAAAAATCAAGGTACACAACCATGCTAGCGCCTGAAAAACATTATAACAAGTAAGCCCCCTATTCATGGGGAACACTTCGTTTTTTAGACAGCCGCAGAGACAATTCGAACTACATTCCACATGAAGCAACCACGTCATACCATGCTAACTATTAAAATATCTCCAACCCACACGTCGAAGTTCCATCACTCCCTTTCACGACGTCTGATCCTCTCAGACCTCTGTCTACTCAGGTCCCCAGGCTCGAAAGCATACCATTCTGTTTCGCCTGGAATGTCTTGTTAAATTTCGACAGCCGCTGGGACATCCGGTTGTGCTGGTAGTCCCAACGTCGTCCCTATTTCCTTCCCTAATGCCCCGTCCTCGCAACGTCGCATTTCGTGGCTGGCTACCCTAATTAGCGATCCATCTCCTCCAACCTTTTTGATCACATATGGTCCTCCCGACATGGTGGGTGTCAGGGTCTTAAACCTGGCTCGTTTTATCCTAACACATGTGAGACAGTACAAGTACAACGTGATTTGACTTGAGACTCAACGACACAACGTTCAATGGATTTATTTACAGATCGAATACAATACGATGATCATTACAAGATATATGTTATACTTCAATACACTTACATACACAATACAGCTCACAGTCTATCTCTCAAGATGAACAGACACTCGACTTTCGGGCACAGAAACCACACAACGCCCTTCTCTCATCATACGTCCAGTCGAGTCCACGTCCCAGAGCTGTCTGTCTATAGCTCGCAACGTGCCTCCCCACCTGAAGTGGCTTCACGAGGCATGCGTGCATCTTGCTTCGTCCTTGCCTGACCGCTGGCCGTCTCGTCAGCCAGCAACCTCGCAGGCAGGTAACTACTACTCGCCTGGCGGGCGTAACGAAGTTACGGCATCCCGGCTGGAGACTAAGTCGCCTGGCGGGCGTAACGATGTCACTGCATCACTGCACTACTCTAGACTCTGAAATGCTCCCCCGGGCAAGCTTCATGAAAGATGTCATCTTTCATGTATACTATATGTACATACTGGGTTAATATTTTAACCTTGTCAGAGTCGACCCTTCTGTTGTTATATACATTGGTATCAGAATACATAGAAATACACATCTTGACATAGAAACATATAAGAAATGGAAGTTGTATTCAACGACATGTGGTGTTCAACCTTTAACACTTGTCAGGTTTCATCCTCTCGATGGCTGATTACCTCAATTGCATTATTGACCCAGTCAGATCGGTAGTAACAGCTTCCCAAGCAACTACCTCGCAGCCTCCAAAAAAAACGTAATAATATGGTTTTTGAAACAAAAACCATCTGGCTAGACCGAAATACGGCTTTATATAAGTCGCATTAAACGCTCAAACCCTGACCTCATTTGGCCAGGAGCTCTTGTGTTGGTCTGCAATGTCGGTAACACTCTACCATGCCCAGTAGATGGCTTCCTGGTGTGTTAACAATCTGGCAACAACATGGCTATTTATATACAACACATAATCGTATACATTTCACATTATAGCCCTTTGTGTAATGATGTAATAACAATTAAATGAAAGGGGAATAACTTCAAAATTTATGAAATATAATATTTTACAATAATTATTCTATTTCTTAGCGTCATCGCTTGATGTTTCTTCATACTAGCGAGAAAAAGTCGGTAGTATGAATAAATTAATCAAGATATGATTCTAAGATTACACTACATAAAAATATAAATACACAATTCGTGTATTCAAACTTGTTGATTCCTAAAGATTTTAGAATCGTCATAGCTTTTTAAACTTTTGTTTGTCGTCTGCTAATTTTGAACTAAATTTCTAACTAATCCGGAAGTACACACGAACACTAAACAGCTGATGTTGAAACTTGTAGAACACACTTGTTCCGGTCTGATGTAGTTACGGAATGTACAATGTTCTAATCGTTCATGTGTTGGATGTTTCACTGGAAAAACTTCTGGATTTCGATTGACTGCAGTGGTGTAGATGTCAATGTTCAGGTCACACTTTCACACACGGATTTAAAATATCACTGGAATGTTCCAAACGCAGATACCACTGTCAAATTGGATAGTTCGCTTACGGTAAGTTTTGAGCGAATGTGGCACTGTTCTTGTTTCGTAATATATACAATTAATAAAGTTCGCTTTCTACCACACACTACACAATTATACACGACAATCACTACATTAATTAGTAAAATAAGAACACTATATATATTGGGAGTAACCCCTATCACATCACATCGTAGACATTACACAGCTTTCGTGAATGAAAAAAAAATATTCACTGATGGATGGCTGTGTTGATCTGAGTGTATTTTACACACTGCACTCAGACATTGGTGCTCACTGGGTCGGTCGGACAACGGGACAAAAGATCGGCAATCGTGTTGGTTCTGCCTGGGATATGTCGAACCTCGAAGCTGTAATCTTGGAGCTTAAGAGACCAGCGCGCTACCATTTGGTTTGAAGGTACACCTGAATTGATAAATCGCAATGGACTGCTGTCAGATTCGACAATAAAATGACGTCCTAGGAGGAATCTGGACAATTTAGTTATACCCACCACTAGAGCTAGGGCTTCCAACTGAGGTATTGACCAAGCCCGTTCTCTCGGTTTCAATTTCCTGGAGACGAAGTACACAGGATGAAGGATGTTATTATGCTCCTGCAACAAGACTGCTCCAATCGCCACGGAGCTCGCGTCTGTACGCAATCTGAAAGGGACATGTAGATTGGGCAACTTCAGAATAGGATTATTTAAACTATTATCAGAAAAACAAGATAATACTTTTTGGAATGCAAATTTTAGGCATTCATTGCTTACAATTTTCTCCGGTTTATCTTTTGTTAGTAAGTTAGTAAATACTTCGGTCAGTTCAGGAAAAATCAGGAATGAACTGCCTGTAATAATTTATAAGTCCCAACAAACTTCTGACTTGCTTTTTCGTAGTCGGAAGTGAGAGTTTTAGTATCTTGGACACAATGTTATCGTCTGTCGTGACAAAGCCATTGGATATTTTGTACCCCAAGAAGGATATTTCCTGGTAGGCTATGTCTACTTTTGCAGGCTTTACCGTCAGTCCGTGCTGTCTAATGCGTTCAAATGTCTGTTCTAATGTCTTTATGTGGTCTGTCATCGTCTCTGTGTGAACACAAATGTCGTCTATATAGCAAATTATGTTCGGTATATCTACTAGTAAAAGTCGTGTCATACGTACGAATGTAGGCTGGGGCATTGACAAGCCCAAATGGAAGTTTGCACCATTCGTACAGTCCCCAAGGTGTGGCAAATGCTGTCAGATGTCTGCTCTGTTCGTCTACCGCTATTTGCCAGTAACCTTTAGTCATGTCTACCTTCGTAAAGAACCTAGCGTCTGTCAGTTCTGTCAGTAGATCGTCAGAGTTTGCCATTGGCTCCAGATCTAGAAGAGTTATCTTATTGAGCTTTCTATAGTCGACACAGAGTCTTATCGTGTTGTCCTTTTTGCGTACTATGACCATTGGAGATGAGAAGTCTGATTGGGATCGTCTTATGATGTTGTTTTTCTCTAAGTTGATGATCTCCTGATGTAAGTTTTCTTTGTAATGCAGTGGAATGGTGTATGGTCTGCATTTTATGGGTGTATTTGACGTGAGTGTGATGTGATGTTGTACTAATTCTGTTTGTCCTGGGTTGTTGGAGAAGATGGTGTTGTACTGTTGTATTAGATGTTTGCAACTGTCTGTTTCTGCTTGAGTTAACTTTGGGTTGATTTTAATTTCCTTCAAGCAGTTTGTCGTGTCTAATGCAGGTGTTGGAATTTCGTCACTAGCCTCGTCATCTTCATGGTCTATTATCACTGTACAAGCTGTTGTATCGTCTTGTTCGTTGTCTCTGTTGTAATATGGTCTTAGCATATTGACTGTGGAATATTTTGTGTTTGTCTTTTATTTGAATCTCATAGTCTACAGGTGAAATCTGTCTTGTCACTTTAAATGGTCCTTGCCAAGAATCAGTCAATAAGTGTCGGTCACTATGTAGTAGAAGAAGAACGTCCTGTCCAGGTGTCAACGTTATTGTCCTGTTACCTTTGTCAGCATATTGTCTATAAGTAGCACCAGATAATTTTAGTGCATCCTTTGCAATTATACAAGATTTGATGATTCTTTCACGCAATGATGTAACGTATACGTATGATGATATGGGTTTAAGTACTGGAGTGGAGTCAGTTAACATTTGATGATAAATAGTCAATGGGCCACGTGGTTTGGCACCATAGATAAGTTCAAAAGGAGAGAAACCTGTACTAGAATGTGGCACCTCGCGATAAGCAAAGAGAATAGCAGGTAAATATACGTCCCAGTTATTGGGATGCTCTTGCGTGACTTTAGCAAGCATGTGCTTTAAATCGCCGTTAAATTTTTCTATTATCCCACTTGAGTGAGGATGGTACGGGGAATTGAAACATTGCTTCACTCCCAACATTTTGGTGAAAGCTTGAGTAGATGCGGCGATAAACTGAGTGCCCCTATCTGATTGGATAGTGTCTGGAAATCCTATCCGAGAAAATATATGGAAGAAAACTTCCATTATATCATTGGCAGTTATGTTCTTTAGCGGAATCGCTTCCGGCCAGCGGCTACATTGATCAATGACAGTTAGAATATATTTATTCCCTCTAGTTGTTGTCTGATTAAGAGGGCCCACTATGTCGACAGATATTTTCTCAAAAGGTCGACTTGCTAAGTCAGTAACTTGTAACTTTGCCTGTGGGTGTTTACCTTTCTTTACAAGTTTTTGGCAGATGTCACAACTTCTGCAATATTGTTTAATGTCATTGCAAAATTTGGGCCAATGAAACTGTGTTAATAATCTTGATCTGGTCTTAGCGTATGCCATATGCCCTGCAAGAGGTATATCATGGGCAAGATGTAAGGCTTGCTTGCGATACTCAGTTGGCAAAACAGTTTGCTCTGTTGTGCTGTCACCTCTGGTATAATACCTAGTGAGGATACAATTTTTCAAAGCAAAATGCCATTTTGCATTCTTGGTTACCTATGGCTTTTGGCCGATCAGATTAAAATATTTCGATAATGAAGGGTCAGCCTTTTGAGCTGTTACAAAAGTCTCCTTCATGGTATTAGGAGGTAGTGATACTGGGCTAAGCATTTGTATAGCCTCAGTTTGATTACTTTCATCTTGCACTCTAGCAGTAGATCTGGTTACTGCGTTCACACATTCAATGATATCAGATGGTGATGAAACAGTGTTATCAATGATGTCATGAGATCTTAGTGCTACATTAGCTACCATACATTCATTAGGTGGTGTAACATTATCAATGATGACATTTGATGGTGATGTTATGATATCATCAATACAAAGAGATGTTATGTCATGAGGCATATCATTCACCTTTGGTAAATTTCCAATTATAATATCGCACACTGGGTTTGTTAATGCTGCGCATTTTACTTTACCAGTGAGGAAAAGTGTTTCAATATATGCCCATGCTAGTGGGTACTTTTCAATTTTGCCTGAGAATGTTCTGCATGTTACGTGCCTGCCTGTATAGTCTGTAGGCATTATGAACGTTCTCTTTAGACCAATAAGTGAACTTCCCGTGTCCCGAAGGACTGTAGCAGACTTGCCATTCACGTATCCCTGATGGACGTTTATTCTGCCTTTGGAATCTACTACCAAATTAGCTTCTTCATTGGCAATAGGAATGGAGTGGCCGCTTGTTAAAATGCCATCTTCATAAAATCTCCCGGACGAGCCCCCACGTCCACACATGTCAGGGTCTTAAACCTGGCTCGTTTTTTCCTAACACATGTGAGACAGTACAAGTACAACGTGATTTGACTTGAGACTCAATGACACAACGTTCAATGGATTTATTTACAGATCAAATACAATACGATGATCATTACAAGATATATGTTATACTTCAATACATTTACATACACAATACAGCTCACAGTCTATCTCTCAAGATGAACAGACACTCGACTTTCGGGCACAGAAATCACACAACGCCTTTCTCTCATCATACGTCCAGTCGAGTCCACGTCCCAGAGCTGTCTGTCTATAGCTCGCAACGTGCCTCCCCACCTGAAGTGGCTTCACGAGGCATGCGTGCATCTTGCTTCGTCCTTGCCTGACTGCTGGCCGTCTCGTCAGCCAGCAACCTCGCAGGCAGGTAACTACTACTCGCCTGGCGGGCGTAACGAAGTTACGGCATCCCGGCTGGGGACTAAGTCGCCTGGCGGGTGTAACGATGTCACTGCATCACTGCACTACTCTAGACTCTGACAGTGGGTGCCCTAGCAACTATGTGCATGTCCTCGGACCACATGTCTTGTATTTTCGCCCTCTCCTTATAGTGGATTCTTTTTCTGACAAGTTCGCCAACTTGCAATGGAATAGAGTTTGCCATTTTGTCACTCCTATCTTTCCTAATGGCGGCATGCTTCTTCAGCTGTTCACTAGCCCGAACGTGCGCGTCACGCAAACGTGAAAGATGCCCTTCCAAATACTCACTTGCATTGGTGTCCCTGTCTTTGGTGCCTGTTTTTAAAATGAAGTTCACTGGCAGCCGAGGCTCTTGTCCGAAAATTAGGTAGTGAGGTGAAAATCCTGTCGAGGCGTGAGGCGTTGAGTTATACACCTGCACCACTTTGGCTAAGTGATCAGACCATCTCCTCTTCTCCTTGGCCTCGAGGGGTTACCCAATGAGATTTTTAGCTGTACCACATAATTAATTCTACTTAATCCGCTTTATTCTAGATCCCTTGACACCACTAGGTTATAGCTTGAGGTCGAAGACCTTACCTTTTCTGCCTTCGCCTGGTTTGGTTCATTGGGCGTGTCCGTTCCCATATATCTAGCCATACCCGTTGTATTTCTTGCTCATTTGACAGTTCCTATGCTAAGTTTGGCTTCAGGTTTCCTGAATTTCTTATTCCACTACAACGAAAGGTAAACTGTCGGTTAGCGGGCTGCACTAGAGTCATTGCCCGGCCACTCACTAATTTTGAACTTACTGGTCGGTGAACTCTTTGTCCAAAAAAAATATTCCAGCTAATGCTTTCCAGTAAACTCAGGCGCCTAGAGACAATGAAAGCATACTGTCTCACCTCCCTATAAATTCCCCCTGCCCCTACATAGTATACGTAAAAATGGAAGCTAACTTTAATAACACATACTAGAAGAAGTTTTGACGTCTACATAAAACGTGATTTGTGGGTCTACTTGCATTAGACGAATATCAGAAAGGCGAGGAGTACAGGACCATAAAGTATGGGAAAACAATATCAAGTAATCGGTTCTTGTATTAAATCGATCTTGAAATAATCTTCATTCCCCCCTGGAAACCCTAAAATTCCCCCCTAGGAGGGAATTCCCCACCGGTTGAGAACCACTGCTCTATGAAGTATGAAGTCATTTGTGTCAACAAGCTCAAGTTAACTCAAAGACTGCTGCCTTGAATACATTCATGTTGACGTCTAAAGTTGTATGAGGTGGAAGAATATAATACAATATAGACTGTTTTTTATATGGTAAATTTTAGAAATATTTGCATGAATATGATCAGCTATCTTTTCGGACTTACGGAAATTAAGCATTCTCTGCATTGCCACACACACAAATCCTAAGTCAGTGACAACTTCAAAATCATTATTCTCATCATCATCACTAATCACAGTTACTACTACATCAATAACAATAATTTCAACAACAGCGGCTGACACCTCTTGCTATACAAAATAAGTAAAGGTCCCTGTTGTACTACACCCATATTTGCGTAAACCAATCAACACTCTGTGGGTGTGGTCAGCACCATGCAGCCACCTTGTAGACCAATCAACTCTGTGGGTTTGGTCAGCACCATGCAGCCACCTTGTAGACCAATCAACTCTGTGGGTGTGGTCAGCACCATGCAGCCACCTTGTAGACTAATCAACACTCTGTGGATGTGGTCAGCACCATGCGGCTTCCTTGAAGACCAATCAACACTCTGTGGGTGTGGTCAGCACCATGTAGCCACCTTGTAGACCAATCAACACTCTGTGGGTGTGGTCAGCACCATGCGGCTTCCTTGAAGACCAATCAACACTCTGTGGGTGTGGTCAGCACCATGCGGCCACCTTGTAGACCAATCAACACTGTGGGTGTGGTCAGCATCATGCAGCCACCTTGTAGACCAATCAACTCTGTGGGTGTGGTCAGCACCATGCAGCCACCTAGTAGACCAATCAACACTCTGTGGGTGTGGTCAGCATCATGCAGCCACCTAGTAGACCAATCAACACTCTGTGGGTGTGGTCAGCACCATGCAGCCACCTAGTAGACCAATCAACTCTGTGGGTGTGGTCAGCACCATGCAGCCACCTAGTAGACCAATCAACACTCTGTGGGTGTGGTCAGCACCATGTAGCCACCTAGTAGACCAATCAACACTCTGTGGGTGTGGTCAGCACCATGTAGCCACCTAGTAGACCAATCAACACTCTGTGGGTGTGGTCAGCACCATGTAGCCACCTAGTAGACCAATCAACTCTGTGGGTGTGGTCAGCACCATGTAGCCACCTAGTAGACCAATCAACACTCTGTGGGTGTGGTCAGCACCATGTAGCCACCTAGTAGACCAATCAACACTCTGTGGGTGTGGTCAGCACCATGTAGCCACCTAGTAGACCAATCAACACTCTGTGGGTGTGGTCAGCACCATGTAGCCACCTAGTAGACCAATCAACACTCTGTGGGTGTGGTCAGCACCATGTAGCCACCTAGTAGACCAATCAACACTCTGTGGGTGTGGTCAGCACCATGCAGCCACCTTGTAGACCAATCAACTCTGTGGGTGTGGTCAGCACCATGCAGCCACCTAGTAGACCAATCAACACTCTGTGGGTGTGGTCTACTTCCCAAGACATTTCCTGGTACCCATTTTAAGCTGGGTCAACCTGGGAGTCCAGGTCGAATTTTAAAAATCCAAATCAGCCATGATGCAGATCGACCCATGGCCACTGGACTGGTCGCAGTGTGTCTAGCCACTACGTTACCACAGCTTCCTCTTTCTGTGATAAAGTCTTATTGTCTAAACACTTTCATCATCAGCATTGACATCAAACACTGGATCATTCAGAATGACAGGAGCTTTAATGGCAGCTACAGATGGTTACAAATATATATATATATATACTTGAATATATTTATACTTATACATATCACATATATATACGCAATTAAATATATGGTACTTAACATAGTGGATCCCAATATTTAAAAAAACAAAACTTTCAGTTAAATACCATATGTTCATTTAATTCTACTTGCTTTTTAAAAAAATTTAACCCGGCTTTATAATATTATGTCTTAGTGTAGTTACTTTGCTGGCTTTGTGGCGAATGCAATTCGTAATCACACGTACTGTGTTTGAAACACAGCTGCAGCCAATTTGGAAGCAAACCATCTTGCGTTGGTTTCCATGTAGTTGTATGAGTGCCTGTGGCTTAGAAAGCAATAGTAAACTACTGAACATAAACTTGCCCAGGAATCACAAACAGCTAAAAAATGCCGGGGTTGTCTACTGTGTCCTGTAAAGGATATGCAACTAACTTTTTGCAAATGTATTTACTGTGCCCTGAATCATCTGCAGGCGATTTGGAAGCAGATCACCTAATGTTGAATTTTGATGATGGTGTGAAAATCAGTCGTTCAGAAAGCATCAGCAAATTACTAAATGTAAACTTGCCAAGTAAATCACAAACAGGCAAAAATGCTGGGGTTGACTGTGACGTCCTGTAAAGGGTATGCAACTAACTTAACATTAGTAACAATAGCCTCCAACCCAAAGCCCAGAATGAACAACATTGAGATAAGTTGCAGCTTATTTCTAATTATTTTTCCAGTTGTGAGAAATCAGCAGTTAATACCTTCAGTTTTATTGATAGACAGTAATTCGCAAACTACTCTTTTGTTCTGAAGCTGTGAAGCGGTTGATGAGGGAAGCCCAAGAGCTGTGTGAGCCGACGGATCAATATTTTGCTCAGCCACTAGAGGTAGGTGGTAGTGCCTTTAATGTTGCTGTTGTAGTTGCTTGCTTACCGAAAATATTGTGTTAAATGTCTTCAATTGGGAATCTCCATCGCGAAGGGGTCAAGCCGTCTCGAGCTCCAAAGGTTGTGGATTCGATTCCGGGCCACGTCCTTCAGTTCACGGTGCATTTTTTTCGGAGACTCCTGGATGTCGTTGCTGAAGCTACAGAGTGCGTGCTTTGTGCGACGCTTTCAGCAGTTCGCTGCAGAAAGAGACTGAGCCAAATGGGATAAAAACCTGGTGCAATGAAGTCGACTTTTAAGTGACTTTTAAAAAAAAATGTCTTGACCCTTTACAGGGCAGACGCTTGTCCGTTTTGTAGCCCTGAACGGGCAAGATTTTTTCAGGTTCTGTAAAATTTCGGGTCGCGTTAGTAAAAACATCACAAAAAGGTGTTAGTCAACCGATTTTAGTTAAATAAACAACACAATGAAGGGAAAAGCATGCAGAATATGTTACTCACGTGATTGTTGCCGGTAATCCATATATGAACACAAATATTTATGAAATACGGCATGTTGTTTGTGATTTTCCGTCACCTATACGGCAATTTACAATCACATTTTCAGAATCATAATCACTTTCTTTAAAGTCCGACTCACGACTGCTAATGCAAAGTAACGCTTTGCACTGATATCTAGCTCCGATTAGTAGTCAACTTCGTGTCCTTTATTGTCATTTAAATTGAACAGAGCGAAATCTCGGCTATCACTTGAAGAATCGCCTAAATCCATTTTGAAAAACAGCGTAAAAATCCCGAAAACTATCAAAAAAAAGTCCGTAAAAGTCCGCTCAAATTCATTCTATCGCGTTTACAAATGGTGGCCACGTTGTCAAGCTGTCGGCGAAAGCGAAAGTAGCCGTTGGAAGTGCCGGAAAGCCGAGAGATCGCGTTTTTACAATGCATAATAGTATCGGACGTAAATGGCCGCTATGCTCGTTTAAGTGATCGGCCGGTAATGGCCGCTCTGTGCTGTAAAGGGTTAAAACACTTTTCTAACAGACAGTGGATTTTCAGTTTGAATAACGACAGCAAGTTTGCTTGCCAGCCCGGAGGTCATGTATTCGATTCACCATGGAGGCAGGATTTGTTGTTTTAATTGACCTGGCCTACCATATCAACGACACCTAAAATACACACCTTCATTTGCATTGGGCTTTTGTTGCTAGACCTGTATCTTTGTAGACCAATTGGCACTCGTTGGGTCATGTGTCATGCCGACTGCATTTACTTCCTTTTATTTCCAGGTATCCATTTTTTTAAATGTACCCCTCGGGGAGGATTTAAACTCATGACACCTGGCCACTACACAGCCTTATCTCCTCAGCTTAAAATGGGTACCAGGCACTTGTCAGGGAAGTAAAGGTGACATAAGCCTGGGTCATTGACATTGAGTTGAGTGACCGGGCATGAGAAAGAATGGAGATGAAAGTGGGAGACAGTAAAGTGACTGACCTGGCTATGAGAAAACAGCCAGTCCTGAGAAATAATGGGAATAATGGCAGATGGGGGAAGGACAGTTTAGTTTTGTGTGAAGTCAAGGGACTTCAGGACAGTTAATGTGTAGATGCCGAACTGGTCGGTATTCTAAGGAGAAGCGGAGTTGGAGATCTCCGTGTTGTGTTGTTCTCCTAGTTGTGAAGACAGGCCTGAACCAGAGTGGGTTCTATAGGGAGTGAGGGCCAAAACCCAGAGTGGGTTGCATAGTTGAGCAGCGGCTCCGACCCAATGGGTGGGTTGTATTGTAGGAGATCCAGCCGTGGATAGCAGCTGGACTAAATGTCTTGTGGATTTGATATGAAGCAGGCTTGAGAAGGCATTGATGTGTGCTGATTAAATTGTGAGGAGGATATTATATTCTATGGATTACATTATTTCTGGATGTATAAACATGTTCCGTCTGTCCGTCTTATTTCTGTAATAAAGGATTATGTGCGCCAACGGAATCTTGTTTAATGACTGGTGAATTTGCACTTCTGGGGTGAGTTATATTGAAAGACAGTGAGATATCTCCATTGACACACCATGAGTATCGTTACCTAGACAACGACCATCACACGACAATATCATGAACATATCATCGTAAGAACTTCGTTATATTATCATCAAGAAAGACGTGTGACAAAAGGCACCAGCTTTATCATGACCACATCACCCATTGAGCATCAATTGATGTATAAAACACAATGGAGCTAGCACCTCATACTCAATACACCTCATGGTGTGAGAAGAGGTTCTTTTAATTTTCAAATTCCAGTCCAACATGAAGGATAGGCAGTTGAGCTGTTAACACTTTGCTGACCAACTTCGACGCTCGACGAATTTGTGGCTATATGCCTTGGTGACCAACTTCGACAGTCGACGAAATAGCGACATGCGGATTTCAAACAAACGGCCTTACCGATAGCCACCGAATCAGGCGTCATCGAGTTGTTTCCCTTATTCCAAAATGGCTGCGCCCATGGTTAAAAGTGTTTGCAGCCGTAACTAGCGTGTTTTTGTTTTAAATTTCATTAATTTGGGTCCCAAGTGAATATTCAGCATTTTCACCATGCCTGAGGATGAACACCAGGTTCGTAATATAGAGGATTCTGACTCTGCCAGCGAAATTGAAGCTGAAAACGATGTTTCCTAGCTAAATAGAGATAAAGAAGTGAATATTAGAGATTATTAGTGTAAATGAAAGTAGCGTTAACGATGTTGAAGTTTATGATAGGGGTCATGAAGGTACCTCTGAAGAAAGAAGTGGGTGTGGCACAAGAGACCAGAACATTTCTACAGCTGAAAATTCTGTTTTTAAATGGAGAAAGGCTCTACAAAACGAACTTATTGAGCTTGACAATCTTCTTCCATACAAAGAACAACAGGGTGTCACATCAGACATAACTCACTGGGTTTATGCCCATTGATGTTTTCAAGATTTTTTTCCCTGACACTGCCATAGGTCTGATCATGTCTGAGGTCAACATGTATGGTGAAAATCACCTCTCTCAGTACACAGGAAAGAGAGTTAACTTTATATCTACTGTTCACTCCAATGAAGTTATGGACAAGACAGGAAAAGGGGAATTCATGAGGGCAGAATAATAAACAAGCTAGTGTTTGCAGAAAAATACAACAAATGTATGGGCGGTGTCGACCACTTCGGTCAACTGAGTGTAAGACCCACATAGATTATCAACCTTCCAGACAAAGACTCTTGCAGAGGTCTACAGCTACAACTTCAACCCCAAGTAATGAAGGAGACAGCTCAGACTTCAACTAGAGGTCAGAATTTACAAATACTTTTTCTTCTTCTGCGTTCATCTTTTTTCTTTTTTTTTTTTGGACTTGATTGCGTTGTGCCTGTTTACAGCAGAGCTGTGTTCTTGCACCGTTAGGCCGACACATCCAACTTCTGCGAACATTTGTTGAGTGGGTTAACCTTATATACCCAAATACCCAATATATAATATAAATATAACCAAATACTAATTACTAATATCACAGACACAACACACCAAACAAAAACCACAACACAGTGTAGAAATGAACAATTTTTATTTTTCATTTTCCAAGATGGCCGTCATGATCATGTGACAAATTTGCATAAAACATATATTTATGCGTAACAACCATTCATAACAGTACTCTGAAAATTTCAACCCCCTACGTTCAATTTTAAATTTTTAGTGAATTTAATTTAAAAACTAGTCATATTTTAAAAAATCCGCAATCACCCTTGGTAATGGGAGACAGTAATGCTCCGGAGTGCTGGTCAGCAAAGTGTTAAGGCCTCTGGAGTATTTATGCTTGTGGCTGCGATTTGCTTACGCATTTTCCTCGTGTTGGACTGGTAGTACATGGCTCTGTTGCCCTGCTGTTGAGTTGAGTGCGTGGAGCAACACTGTGGATTTCATGTTGAGTGCCTTTACATCTGTCTGCGGTTGTTTGTGTCATGAACTGCGTGTTTGGAAAAATGGCGGCCACTGGTTGCTGAACTAATTGGGTTTGCCTTATGCAGAAATGTGTGACTGCTGGTTTTCTAGTGACTGCTGCTTTTGTGTTGGCATTCTGGAAGCGGCATTATACGTAGTATACTTGTGTTTGCTGTTGGTTTTTCGAGACTCCTGTCTGTCCCACTTTTCACATGGGGCAGTGAGGAGCATTTTGTGTGATATTCACTGGCACAGGAACGGAGCATTATGGGGACTACCCTTTGCCGTGAAGTTGGAACCGTGACTAACTAACTGACTTTTACTCTATGCTGGCTGTTGAATGAGTGGACGGAGTGTGTGTGGGAATGTCCTTAGTGCAGTGGTGTTCTTAGCTCAACTCAACTCAACTTTACTTTATCAGGTTGTGTTTAAGAAGTTTGATCATGAGAAATCTAATATATAAGATACAACCAACATTGTCTTCAAGTAATCCATAACTTTTTCCATACAGGACAATCTATTTGAATGGCATTTTACCATTCGAGGGCCGCTGGACTCTGACTTCCAAGCTGGGCTGTATCACGGCCGGATCATCCTCCCTGTGGACTACCCCATGAAACCTCCCAGCATCATCTGGCTCACTGTGAGTAGGGGGGTCGGTAGAGTGGGCGGGTTATTAATGTATTAGGTGATTACAGGTGTGAGAATTGTGGCAGATGACAGGTGATGGACACAGTTTGTTGCTTTCATAAAGTCTATGTTTGTTCTGTTACATACATTCTCACACAGACACATAAGAACATAGTGCAGATGTGAGTGTTCCATTACATACACTCTCACACAGACATAGTGCAGTTGTGAATGTTCCATTACATACACTCTGACACACTCACACACAAATATAGTGCAGTTATGATTGTTCTATTACATACACTCTAACACAGACACACACAAATATAGTGCAGTTGTGATTGTTCCATTACATACACTCTCACAGAGACACACACAAATATAGTGCAGATGTGAGTGCTTCATTACACACACTGTCATACAGGCACACAAATACATAGTGCAGTTGTGATTGTTCCATTACATACACTCTCACAGAGACACACACAAATATAGTGCAGTTGTGAGTGCTTCATTACACACACTGTCATACAGGCACACAAATACATAGTGCAGCTGTGAATGTTTCATTACATACACTCTCACAGAGACATAGTGCAGCTGTGAATGTTCCATTACATACACTCTCACACAGACATAGTGCAGCTGTGAATGTTCCATTACATACACTCTCACACAGACATAGTGCAGCTGTGAATGTTCCCCATTACATACACTCTCACACAGACATAGTGCAGCTGTGAATGTTCCCCATTACATACACTCTCACACAGACATAGTGCAGCTGTGAATGTTCCATTACATACACTCTCACACAGACATAGTGCAGCTGTGAATGTTCCCCATTACATACACTCTCACACAGACATAGTGCAGCTGTGAATGTTCCATTACATACACTCTCACACAGACATAGTGCAGCTGTGAATGTTCCCCATTACATACACTCTCACACAGACATAGTGCAGCTGTGAATGTTCCCCATTACATACACTCTCACACAGACATAGTGCAGCTGTGAATGTTCCATTACATACACTCTCACACAGACATAGTGCAGCTGTGAATGTTCCCCATTACATACACTCTCACACAGACATAGTGCAGATGTGAATGTTCCCCATTACATACACTCTCACACAGACATAGTGCAGCTGTGAATGTTCCCCATTACATACACTCTCACACAGACATAGTGCAGCTGTGAATGTTCCATTACATACACTCTCACACAGACATAGTGCAGCTGTGAATGTTCCATTACATACACTCTCACACAGACATAGTGCAGCTGTGAATGTTCCATTACATACACTCTCACAGAGACATAGTGCAGCTGTGAATGTTCCCCATTACATACACTCTCACACAGACATAGTGCAGCTGTGAATGTTCCATTACATACACTCTCACACAGACATAGTGCAGCTGTGAATGTTCCATTACATACACTCTCACACAGACATAGTGCAGCTGTGAATGTTCCCCATTACATACACTCTCACACAGACATAGTGCAGCTGTGAATGTTCCCCATTACATACACTCTCACACAGACATAGTGCAGCTGTGAATGTTCCCCATTACATACACTCTCACACAGACATAGTGCAGCTGTGAATGTTCCCCATTACATACACTCTCACACAGACATAGTGCAGCTGTGAATGTTCCCCATTACATACACTCTCACACAGATATAGTGCAGCTGTGAATGTTCCCCATTACATACACTCTCATACAGACATAGTGCAGCTGTGAATGTTCCATTACATACACTCTCACACAGACATAGTGCAGCTATGAATGTTCCATTACATACACTCTCACACAGACATAGTGCAGCTGTGAATGTTCCCCATTACATACACTCTCACACAGACATAGTGCAGCTGTGAATGTTCCCCATTACATACACTCTCACACAGACATAGTGCAGCTGTGAATGTTCCCCATTACATACACTCTCACACAGACATGGTGCAGTTGTGAATGTTCCATTACATACACTCTCACACAGACATAGTGCAGCTGTGAATGTTCCATTACATACACTCTCACACAGACATAGTGCAGCTGTGAATGTTCCATTACATACACTCTCACACAGACATAGTGCAGCTGTGAATGTTCCATTACATACACTCTCACACAGACATAGTGCAGCTGTGAATGTTCCATTACATACACTCTCACACAGACATAGTGCAGCTGTGAATGTTCCCCATTACATACACTCTCACACAGACATAGTGCAGCTGTGAATGTTCCCCATTACATACACTCTCACACAGACATAGTGCAGCTGTGAATGTTCCATTACATACACTCTCACACAGACATAGTGCAGCTGTGAATGTTCCATTACATACACTCTCACACAGACATAGTGCAGCTGTGAATGTTCCATTACATACACTCTCACACAGACATAGTGCAGCTGTGAATGTTCCATTACATACACTCTCACACAGACATAGTGCAGCTATGAATGTTCCATTACATACACTCTCATACAGACATAGTGCAGCTATGAATGTTCCATTACATACACTCTCACACAGACATAGTGCAGCTGTGAATGTTCCCCATTACATACACTCTCACACAGACATAGTGCAGCTGTGAATGTTCCCCATTACATACACTCTCACACAGACATAGTGCAGCTGTGAATGTTCCCCATTACATACACTCTCATGCAGACATAGTGCAGCTGTGAATGTTCCATTACATACACTCTCACACAGACATAGTGCAGCTGTGAATGTTCCATTACATAC
Source organism: Cepaea nemoralis (assembly GCA_014155875.1). Classification (NCBI taxonomy): domain Eukaryota; kingdom Metazoa; phylum Mollusca; class Gastropoda; order Stylommatophora; family Helicidae; genus Cepaea; species Cepaea nemoralis. The sequence goes on along the minus strand of JACEFZ010003327.1, from coordinate 552,582 downwards.
ACTCTCATACAGACATAGTGCAGCTATGAATGTTCCATTACATACACTCTCACACAGACATAGTGCAGCTGTGAATGTTCCCCATTACATACACTCTCACACAGACATAGTGCAGCTGTGAATGTTCCCCATTACATACACTCTCACACAGACATAGTGCAGCTGTGAATGTTCCCCATTACATACACTCTCACACAGACATGGTGCAGTTGTGAATGTTCCATTACATACACTCTCACACAGACATAGTGCAGCTGTGAATGTTCCATTACATACACTCTCACACAGACATAGTGCAGCTGTGAATGTTCCATTACATACACTCTCACACAGACATAGTGCAGCTGTGAATGTTCCATTACATACACTCTCACACAGACATAGTGCAGCTGTGAATGTTCCCCATTACATACACTCTCACACAGACATAGTGCAGCTGTGAATGTTCCATTACATACACTCTCACACAGACATAGTGCAGCTGTGAATGTTCCCCATTACATACACTCTCACACAGACATAGTGCAGCTGTGAATGTTCCCCATTACATACACTCTCACACAGACATAGTGCAGCTGTGAATGTTCCCCATTACATACACTCTCACACAGACATAGTGCAGCTGTGAATGTTCCCCATTACATACACTCTCACACAGACATAGTGCAGCTGTGAATGTTCCCCATTACATACACTCTCACACAGACATAGTGCAGCTGTGAATGTTCCCCATTACATACACTCTCACACAGACATAGTGCAGCTGTGAATGTTCCCCATTACATACACTCTCACACAGACATAGTGCAGTTGTGAATGTTCCATTACATACACTCTCATACAAGCACACACAAATATAGTGTAGGTCTAGCCTAGCAGTCCTAGCCCTATGTACAGATAAGTCTTAAGAGAGGTATCTCTTGCCGTGTCTTCTGGCTCTCTCTCTCTCTCTCTCTCTCTCTCTCTCTCTCTCTCTCTCTCTCTCTCTCTCTCTCTCTCTCTCTCTCTCTCTCTCTCTCTCTCTTTCTGTCTATATATATATATATATATATATATATATATATATATATATATATATATATATATATATATATATATATATATATATATCATCATCATCATCATCATCTTCCACTTCTGCCGTCAAGCGTCGTGGGGAGGAATAATATATATATATATATATATAATATTATAAGTAGCAAAAAAATATACAGAAAGAACTTTACAGGTGTTCAATTAATAATCACATAATAAAGGTGCTAAGTGTGAAGAATACCTTATATTTGGTCATTGCGTTGTGAGGTGATATTCAATAGCCTTTCCTTGCTAAACTTGGAAGTGGAAATCCAGCAACTAATTCAGGACAATGCTCATTCGGGTGATGTGATTATCTACACAGATGGTTCGGTGTCAAGAGGTGAGAGAAGTGGCTGGGGGTTCATAGCCAAAGCTAATGGTCGACGTTTGGTGCAGGAGAGCCTGGCATATGATACCACAACATCCAGCTTACGAATGCAGGTGGAGGCAGTCACTGCCGCTCTCCGCTGGATGGAGAATACGACACACACACACATCATGATTGTAACTGACTCAGAAAGCATGCTGACTAGGGTGAGGATGGGCAGGCTTCGTGCGGAGTGGCTTCGCTTCGGAGGTCACGGGTGACAAGCATCGCCTGGATCTTTTCTCCGGGGCATGCCGGTATGCTGGGAAATGAACAGGCGGACAGATTGGCTGGCTCTGCAGAACTTGGTGGAGTATTGATACATGACAAGGCAGACGTGGTTGCGGCCTTGTGGGAGCACGTGTACACCTCGGAGGAGCAAATGGATTACCATGGTCTGGCAAGAATGAGACAGCGAGGAGTGACGAGGGGATCTGGCCAATGCTCAACGCTCAGAGGAAAGGCGAGACGGACATATAATCAGATTGCTACTGGTACTATTAGTGTTGGAACTCTTCGCTGGCTGCTGAGGATGGGGACGGAGCGCTTATGGGAATGCCCTGAGTGCTGATGTCGATTCCTAAATCAATCAATCATAAACTTGGCTAACTACAGAGCTGTTCTAGTGTGTAGTCAAACTATCATGTATGCTGACTAAATAATGTCCTCATACTTGCATTATTTTATCTGTGTACTCTACTCCCATGGAATCTTGGCACACTTTCTGTTTGTCTTTCTTAAAAATATATCAGGAATGAGATAGTCCTTCAAGAAACAAATGTATATTTATTTATATTAGACAGATTAGACGTAGATAGTCATGACTTTTTGTCTGTGTTATGAGGAGAAATAATTATGAAACTGACAACTGGCAAACTAGTTCGGTAAAGGCATCATCATGTGCCGTGCCGATAAGCGTGGGTGGTCATGTTTCCCCATCTCACGTGATCACCAGAGTCATGGCTCTATGTTCTTGTCTTGATTATGCCATGTGGCCAAGCCATCCAGATACTTCTCTCTCTGCATTCTCCTTGTTCCTTTCACCTCAGTCTTGCCAGTTGTCACTAGGTTTTCTAGTTTATTTCCTTTAATAAAATACCCAAAAATCTTGACTGTCTACGTCTCAGACTATACTCATGAAGGTAACTCATCTCTTTATTGGGACTGCAGGATATAGAAAGCTGATATCCCGGGATGGTTAACCCGGTCAGCAAATGCCCGCAGAAGTCGGATGTGTCGGCCTAACGGCGCAAGAATGCAGCTTTGCTGTAAACAGGCACAACGCAATCACATCCGGAAAAAAAAAACTCTGGATGAACGCAGAAGAAGAAGAAGAAGAAGAAGAAAAAGAAGAAAGCTGATATCAGAAGAGGAAGATGAAGATCATAAGTTACATACACAATTCAAGCTCTTGTATTTCTTTTTAACCTACAGCCTAATGGCCGCTTTGAAACCAACAAGAAGATCTGTTTGAGTATATCTGGCCATCATCCGGAGTCATGGCAGCCATCTTGGTCTAGTAAGTTTTGTTTCACTTTTATCTCATAAAATACATGGGAGTTTTCTTATTTTTAGTGCAGGAAATTTCTGTCTCTTTACGTTTTCAGATGCAGTTAAAAGTTTATAGTTTGTTATTTCCAAAAGTAAATTGTGTAATACAATGTTAGAAACATGTTAAAAGTAATTCCAGGGTTGTAACCATCATATATATATATATATATATATATATATATATATATATATATATATATATATATATATATATATATATATATATATATATATAAAAGATTTAAACTGTTACTTTGTTTCAGTACGGACAGCATTGCTGGCAATTATCGGCTTCATGCCAACTCATCCTGGTGGAGCAATTGGGTCTTTGGACTACAAGCCAGAAGAACGGAAGGCTTTGGCAAAGAAGTAAGTTGTTATTTCTATTAAATGTCTTGGTGAAGTGGCTTAATCATGCAATGTCCACCTCCAACTCAGCAAATCTGGTAGGATTGGCAGTGTGGAGGGTATGAGTTTTACAAAATAAGAAAGTTAGTTAACTAATTTATTAATTAGTTAGCGTTAGTTAATCAACAGAATTATCTTCACAGCACATGAGTAATTCAGTACAAAAGAGCTTGGATCCCCTTCTCAGTATATCACTTAGCGTGCAGTGGGCAAAGCTATCAGTTTTGTGTTAGTTGACTATTTGTCTTTGGCCCCTACATTGTGCTGTTGTCTGGCTTCACCCTCTTTGACTTGGTGCTCTTGCTATCTGGTCAGGGTTGGAGATTCACATCCATCATCATTTGTTTAATTGCCCTACATCACTGAGGGAATTCACTATATCAGAGCAGCCTGTTGCTCATCCACAAAAATAGAAGAAAGATATTCCTCCCATATCCTGGGGTATTGGATCTGACATCTGGCCTTCTTGGGTTGAGCTGAATTGAGTCAAGAACTGACATCACAGCACTCAGGACATTCCCATACGTGCTCCGTCCTAATCTGCTACAGCCAGCGAAGAGTCCCAATACTAATGGTAGTTTTAGCAGTCTGATTATGTGTCTGTCTGGCCTTTCCTCGGTCTGAGTATTGGCCAGGTCCTCTGTTTTTCTCATGTGGAAATTTTGACTCTACAACTGCACATTTGAGCTGTTGTTTGTGGGTAACTTCAATTTCCAGCTGCTGAGAGATTATTAACATGTGCTCACAGGTCCTCTGAGTTGTTTTGGTCTCGTCATATTTTTCTTTTGGTCTTTGTATCTGGCAGGTGAAATAAAGAAAATATTGAATCCTTGTAGAGGCCCACAATTTTTTACCGTTATGTTTATATTGTACCAGGATATGTGGTAGTTGTACGATTCCAACTTCATAGTAGTGGGATGCTCCGTAATTGATCCGTTCCTGTACCGGCAAAAACCACATGAAAAACAGCCCTTGTCACCTGAGAACGCATGAAGGAAACAAAATGTCCTTGATGTGAAAATACAGTTCATTGTTGGAGGAGACAGCCATCCGGGCACAACCCCAGCAACCTGCACATGTATTATCACATGACCAGAGTGCCAGCTGATAACCACCTACTATTTTCTATACACTTCACAGCACAGCAAACATGCACAAACAAAATGCACTCCGAAAGATATCCACAGCTCACAGTGTCGCACCAAGCACCCATCTCGGTAAACATGGGGGAAATGCCCGGATACAAAATTGGTAGGAAATATAAACGTACCTACCTACAGGTAGATAGAGCTCATTACTTTGGATGGATACCGTCTGCAGAAAATGAACCTGACACTTTTGGATGGCAAAGTCATACACACTGACCTTTCATGTGCATAAACAGCATTCACTCCCCTCAGATACGAAGAAGAGGAAGAATGGCTAGAAGTGTTTGAATGGAAGTTCGAGCAGCACACAAGTGTGTGAGGGAACTCATCAATTACAACTGACCTGGCTCAGACTGATGCCTATGAACATGTCTGGAGTGCAGTGATAATACCGTGAACTGAAATTCTTCTTCTTATTCTTCTTCTTCTTCGTACACCTTCGGATACTTACTTTAAATACTTTCAGGAGTATTTCAGGATCATCGCCGATGCAACGGAGTTCGTGCATTGAGCTGAATTTCTCCAGACTCTGGCTTGAGTTAGGAGGAAAATGGAGCGCTTATGGGTTAAACCGTGTGCCGTGATGTTGATCTGACAACTAAACTAAACTAAACACCTTCGGATGTCAGCCTGAATATATTTAAAGAAAGTGGCAGTCAAGTTGAGCTTGTTGGCATCTCCATAGTTTGTTCTCAAATAGAGCGGGTTTTGGATAAAATGATTTTCAGTGTTCTGCATATGTTAGGTACTCCTGCAATACATGTTTAGCTGTCACTTTACCAGTTCCTCAGTTACATTCATCAGTGTGTCCAGTCTCTAGTTTATTGAACAAGTGGTATTTCTGACAGTTGTGTAGTGTTTGAAATCTGTAGATTGCTAAATATTCACTTCAGATGAGTCATGTGGTTTATGATCCTCAGCCTTTAGCAAAATCTTCCTAAATGAAACCTTCTTATCCCTATTGGAGCGTAGGTCTCAACCTTCAGCAAAATCTTACCAAATGAAACCTTATCCCCATTGAAGCATAGGTCTCAACCTTCAACAAAATCTTCCCAAATGAAACCTTCTTATCCCCATTGGAGCATAGGTCTCAACCTTCAGCAAAATCTGAAACCTTATCCCCATTGGAGCTTGGGTCTCAACCAGCTTGCACCAAATTGTCCTATCCTGTGTGATCTCTTTTAGCTCCCTCTATGTTGTCACCATATTATTCTCGTTGTCTCTAATTCTCTTCTCCATGTGTTGTTAGGCCTCCTCCTAGTTCATTCGCCCAGTGAGTTATAGAAAAAGTACTTTCTTGTGATACTGTTATCAGCAAATGAAACTTGATTATCAAACATAAAATTAAACTTTATTTACCATAAATTCTATTATCAAGTTTTCCCATTTGAAATTTGATTGTGAAATGTTGTGACACAGGAGTCGTGACTGGAAATGCCCCATTTGTGGTGATGTCTCTGAGATTTTGCTGGAGCCAAGCCCAGAATCGAACCAGACCTCCCGAGAGGCCAAGGAGCTTGCCAGTCAGATCAGTTTCCAGGTGAGAACACGAGGCACCAGTTTGTGAAGAACAGGATGTGTATATGATAGTAAAACTAATAAATGTTCAAGTTGCCAGTTTGTGAAGATGTGTATATGTGATAGTAATACTAATAAATGATCAGGTATTTGTTTGTGAAGAGCAAGATGTGCATGTGATTGGAATTGTAAAAGCATAAACTGTCTCGCTCACATTTGTAATTATATGAAGAGCCACAGCATATCATTGGCACCTTGCCGTCTTGACAGACGATAGTTTGTGAGGGATGGAGTTATTGCCTCTCCATAGCACAAAGCCTGGGCTAAAATATAGAGATCATGTGTTTCCCATGCAGCATGATCCCTCTCTCGGCCTGCCTAGTTCACTCCAGAGGAAAGGTAACACCTCTACATCTGGAACAAGACAAGCTGCAGAAGCTGCCGGATCAGCAAAGCTATGCTCTAATTGTCCGCCTGTCGGAGCTTCGATCCTAGACCAGCCGCCAGCCAAGGCTTAGGGCCTGGTCTGCCCTGCCATGACACTTTGTCCTTACGTTGCATTTCCTTGCACCAGGGTAAGGCTTGTACCCTCCCAATTGCGCTCTTCCGCCCGAAGCCGTTGGCACAATGTGGGGTGTTGGGTTTGGTAAGGGCCGCCCAACGTTCGGCGCTAACAGAAAGCAGGTAGTACCGTCTACTGTTATACGGTAGCTCAGCCATATCTGACTAAGACCTGACACAAACAGTACATTATATATATTATATTATAAAATATATTCAGCGAGCATCAGCCCCTTTTTCTCCCACCATACTCTCTATCTGTATATATGTGTATCTTCTATCTTTGTCTGTCTGTCTATAAATTTGTTCGTTCTATTCATCTTACATTTGCTTTAACATTCCATCTATCAGGGAGAGAAACCTAAAACTGCAGAAACCAAGAGCAACGATGAAATGACTGCATTAAGTCCACCTCCAGGTAACACCACCACCACCACCCCCAGTACAGAAGCAGCCTCTGCGAATGCATCACCCACCACTACAACTAGCACCCCGCCGGAAACACCATCTACATCTGTCCGGCCAGACTCCAGCTTCAGGCAGTGTGTACCCTCCCTGGGCCTGCCCTCCAGCTTCAGGCAGTGTGTACCCTCCCTGGGCCTGCCCTCCAGTTCTTCCCACTTCCAACATCATGATACCACCACCACCTTTCATGCAGTACCCCTGGACATGCCTGTCCATGCCACAAGGTGGGCAGCTTGGTAGCATAGTATCTCAAATACCCAGGTTCCCTTATCCACCAAGTTATTACGCAAACAACGCTGGAGCATTTTACCCAACAGGCTTTCCCCTTCCTCCCGGCATGGGCATGTTTCCTTGTCCCTTCCCACCGCCTCCGACCACATTTGGCCATAACCTCCCTGGCCACAATATAAATCCACCAGTTTCTGTCAATAACAGTTCATTATCGCCTCCAAACAGAAGCCCTGACAGAGGAAGCCATTCACACTCTCCAGACGCCCCTCGGATTCCAAATATACCACCACCTTCACCAGCATCTGTGGTATCATCGCAGGCAGGCAGCAGTGCGCCAGTTTCCCCACAGTGCAGTCCACTGAAGGAACATGTGCTGAATGAACTCCTTAGCAAAGTCAAGCGTGTGGGTTCTGAGGTTCACGTTTCTTCTAATGCTGTCATGGACTCTGATATGAAACGAGAAGCAGCCGTTAATTCTCAAATACACGTTGAATCTTATTCTACAGTTGTGAAAGAAATTCCTGAATCATGCATACCTTGTAAACAAGCTGCGGAACTCGTCTCTGCCGAGACTAATAATTCAGAGGTTATTCCTGATGTGAAGCTAGAAGACGCTGAACAAGTACAAGAAGTGATGGAAAGTCCCGATCATGCCACAAATTTAGAACCACTTACATCGCAGATTGTGAATATATCTACTATTTCTGAAGCTTTGAAGTGTGCCTTTGATGTCACAGACGAATCGGCAGAAGTGAATAGTCGCCCACTTTGTGATGGTTTAGAGAATCAACAAGATGGAGGTGATCAGTGCCCTGTGGAAGATAAAAGCCAAGTTACCGATACAGATATTTCAGTTTCGTTAATGAAGAAGGAGTCAATAAATGAATCAACTGGAATGGAGATCAGCCACTCAGAGCTTTCTGCAGATCCAGGAGATGATGAGGAATTAGAAAATCTGGCTCTTGAAGTGTCCGACGCAGAGCAGCGGTCGCATTTTGAGAGGAACACCAGCAGCTCAATGCCGGACTTGAAGAAAAAACTCAAACTGGGAACCGTGAAGGGTCTCCGGCAGCGGCAGTCGGCTTTGGCTCAAGTGCCTTGCGATACAGCAGGAGAAGAGCAAACCCTGTCTGATCAGGCCAGCTCTGGAAGTGGCCAGCAGCGGATCGAAGCAGTGGCTGGGGATTCATTCGCAAACCAGCAGCGGTTCCACCAGAATGCTGCCAATGAAGCAGCACAAAACCGTGCCAACCTGGCATATCAGGCAGCCAGAAGGGCACAGGAGGGACAAGCAAATTCAAATTTTGATGTCTGCTTCAGTGGCGATGATAGGCCTGTGTGTAACTACTGTTTTTATTCTTTTAAACCGGCTGTTTTACATGGTTGACTTTTCAGCTGTATTTTACTGATTTAAGTTCTGTTTCAAACAACCTACTGTTGGTTGAGCTCTGAGAACAGGTCAACACTTTACATTTTCTTGACATTCTGTACCAAACAAGCTAAATATGTATTAGCTATAGTACAGTCCTAAGTTTTGTATCATCACATGACGTTATGCTGAGATATCCGTGGATTTCCTACCAACCTCTGGTGAAAATGAATAATGGAATGTCCTTATATGATGTCTATTCAGTGAAGTTCTGGTTCTCTTCCAACCACGAAGGGTGTGTACAATGCTGATATACCAGCTTTATTACTGAGAATTGTGGCTCTGCCCTGTTTAACCAAGGGGTCCGTACCCTCCAATAAACAGAATCACTGTTAGGTGATTCTTCTTTACACACAACATTCTTACAGTATAAGAAGTTATACTCCTTCTTCATTCCTCTTTCACGGATAACTTGTCATACTTAGTGACACACCTGACAGGTCAGTGTGTTTGACTTCAGCAGGCAGTTGTCCCAGGTTAGCTTCCTCTAGACAGTTTCTGTCCATGATAGAGGGCTCCATCTACCCACGGGTAGGTTTTGTTTTGTAACAATTTTGCCAGGGCGGTGGCCTTGATGTCCACTGATTGGCAATTTCCAACTGCCTTGGATTTTTTTGTTTCTTGGGTGCTCATTCTTTGAACTCAAGCATAGTCCATACACAATACTTCTAGTAGTGCTGGACTTAATTTTGCTTGTGGATTAGCTTTCCATATTAACAGTGTCCCTTGCCATCATGTGAACCCACTCTGACTTCAGAGGTACTTGTAATTTACTTCCCAAAGTCAAGGACGATAGGTCAACATTTTTGTCAAACTCTCCGGTGTACAGGTTGAATCCCTTACCTCTGCATCAGCACACCGGATGTTTAAGAACACGCGTTCTTATTCCATTCCGCCATGCTGACCTACGGAATATTTATCTAACAAAACTTGAATATAAGTCCCCATGGAGGTGGTACTTTGTTATAGGGCCAGGCGAAGAATCACACCGGACTCATCTGATGGCTGCAGCCTTGTGTGGGCTCAGGCAATTTGAATGTACATGCATTGGACTTGAACAGTTAGAGGATTCACAATTAACAGACCAACCATCCATCTCTTGGAAGAACAGTAACTATTGCTGAATTGCTCTCACACACTGCTCACAATCTTCTTTGGCAGTATAGAAAGCAATGTATTAGGCCTAACACTTCAACCTCAGTTTTCCTGAGGATTCATAACCCAACACACATACTGTGTGCTACATGGGATTGATAGGTTTCATAAGAAAACATGTCGTCTTGCCCATGCAGGGGAGCAGGATGTCTTGTCCGTGCAGGGGGGAAGCTACTGATCAGTTTGTGGCTTGCCTGGTGTAGAGAGGGTTAATTTCATGATGGTTGAGAATCGAACCTCAGTGGGGAATTTTAACTGCCGCAGATGGTGACCCAGACACAATTTTATACTAGGAAATGTCTTTGGAAGTGACAGCACCCACAGAATGCCAATTGAATTATACAAATATGGGTCGAGAGCCATATGCCCAATGCGTCTGCAGGGCTCTTTGCTTACTGTAGATGGTGATGCTTTGTAGATGTTTTATTTCATGAAATGAGTCTTTCACTCGTTTAGCAATAATTGATATTGTTTTTGACACATGAAAATTGCATGCCCTGCTGCTTAGTAAAAATGATGATGAATTTCTGTTTATTTCAGTTTATACATTTAATCAGCGAGTTGCTTTTATTTGCTTTATGATGTTTATTTACTATTGGGAAATTTTCGGCATGGAAACCATTGATTGCTTGCATTTTCCCATGCAACCTATTTTGAACATCGTAGCTGGTGTTTTCGAGCCTCAGACATACTTTGAACAAGTCAAAGGTGCCTTATTAATTGTGTTTACCCGGTCAAATATATGATGAAGGAATTACTATTAATTGCTTATATTTTCCCTGTCAAACATACTTTGAACGAGGAAAAACTGTTGATTGCTTATATTTTCCCTGTCAAGCATACTTTGAAAAGGGAAAAACTGTTGATTGCACATATTTTTCCTGTCAAACATACTTTGAAAAGGGAAAACTGTTGATTGCATATATTTTCCCTGTCAAGCATACTTTGAAAAAGGAAAATCTTGATTGCTTATATTTTCCCTGTCAAACATACTTTGAACAAGGAAAAACTGTTGACTGCATATATTTTCCCTGTAAAGCATACTTTGAACAAGGAAAAACTGTGATTGCTTATATTTTCCCTGTCAAGCATACTTTGAAAAGGAAAAACTGTGATTGCTTATATGTTCCCTGTCAAACATACTTTGAACAAGAACAAGCTGTTGATTGCTTAAAAGGTTTAAGGGCCAGAGGATCAACTTTCCCTGAACTGTGTTTTATCCTATACTGCTCTTTCTCTTTCCAGTTGCCTTCAGAGCTGCCTGAAGAAAGCGTCGCATAGTATACAAACTCTGTAGCTCTAGAGATGACTCACAGGAGTCTCCAAGATATTGTGAACCAAATGATGGCGTTCAGAAACGAACCAACAACCTTCAGGTCACATGGCAGGCATCTTAACCACTTCACCATTGAAACCTCTTATTAATTATATTTTGCCAGTCAAATATGTGTGGCTGTTGTGTGCCCTGCACTTTCAGTCCCCAAAGAAAAGATGTCACAGCTGTGTTTTGCCAGTCAAATATGTGTAGCTGTGTGTGCCCTGCACTTTCAGTCCTCACAGAAAAGATGTCACAGCTGTGTTTTGACAGTCAAATATGTGTGGCTGTTGTGTGCCCTGCACTTTCAGTCCCCAAAGAAAAGATGTCACAGCTGTGTTTTGCCAGTCAAATGTGTGTGGCTGTTGTGTGCCCTGCACTTTCAGTCCCCAAAGAAAAGATGTCACAGCTGTGTTTTGCCAGTCAAATATCTGTGGCTGTGTGTGCCCTGCACTTTCAGTCCTCACAGAAAAGATGTCACAGCTGTGTTTTGACAGTCAAATATGTGTGGCTGTTGTGTGCCCTGCACTTTCAATCCCCAAAGAAAAGATGTCACAGCTGTGTTTTGCCAGTCAAATATGTGTGGCCGTTGTGTGCCCTGCACTTTTAGTCCCCAAAGAAAAGATGTCACAACTAGGTTTTTCCAGTCAAATATGTGTGGCTGTTGTGTGCCCTGCACTTTCAGTCCCCAAAGAAAAGATGTCAGCTGTGTTTTGCCAGTCAAATATGTGTGGCTATTGTGTGCCCTGCACTTTCAGTCCCCAAAGAAAAGATGTCACAGCTGTGTTTTGCCAGTCAAATATGTGTGGCTGTGTGTGCCCTGCACTTTCAGTCCCCGAAGAAAAGATGTCACAGCTGTTTTGCCAGTCAAATATGTGTGGCTGTGTGTGCCCTGCACTTTCAGTCCCCAAAGAAAAGCTGTCACAGCTATGTTTGGCCAGTCAAATATGTGTGGCTGTGTGTGCCCTGCACTTTCAGTCCCTAAAGAAAAGATGTCACAACTAGGTTTTTCCAGTCAAATATGTGTGGCTGTTGTGTGCCCTGCACTTTCAGTCCCCAAAGAAAAGATGTCACAGCTGTGTTTTGCCAGTCAAATATGTGTGGCTGTTGTGTGCCCTGCACTTTCAGTCCCCAAAGAAAAGATGTCACAGCTGTGCTTTGCCAGTCAAATATGTGTGGCTGTGTGTGCCCTGCTACTTTCAGTCCCCAAAGAAAAGATGTCACAGCTGCGTTTTGCCAGTCAAATATGTGTGGCTGTTGTGTGCCCTGCACTTTCAGTCCCCAAAGAAAAGATGTCACAGCTGTGTTTTGCCAGTCAAATATGTGTGGCTGTTGTGGTGTGCCCTGCACTTTCAGTCCCCAAAGAAAAGATGTCACAGATGTGTTTTGCCAGTCAAATGTGTGTGGCTGTTGTGTGCCCTGCACTTTCAGTCCCCAAAGAAAAGATGTCACAGCTGTGTTTTGCCAGTCAGATATGTGTGGCTGTTGTGTGCCCTGCACTTTCAGTCCCCAAAGAAAAGATGTCACAGCTGTGTTTTGCCAGTCAAATATGTGTGGCTGTTGTGTGCCCTGTACTTTCAGTCTGAAAAAAAGCTGTCACAGCTATGTTTGGCCAGTCAAACACATGACTGTTGTGTGCCTTGCACTTTCAGACCCTGAAGAAAAGCTGTCACATCTGTTCCTAACAGTGAACAGCCCCATGTAGGTCCCCGGAACAGCAGCAGACAACTGTCATAAGAACAGCATTGAGCTGCCAATACTAGACAACTCCACCCTTCCATTCATGGGTGCAGTTTTTTGGGGGGAGATCCCTGGGAGTCGTCGCTGGAGCTATAGAGTAAAAGCCCTGCATGACAATTTAGGCAGGCAGCTCTGTAGAAAGTATACCAAGCAGTACGAGATAGAACCCAGGTCAACGAAGTTGCTACTCTAGTCTTTATCCCCTCGACCTTTCAGGCATTTGGGCAGTATTGGATTGCCAAGAGTAGACAAGCCTGGAATAAACAGTGCCAGATCCAACATTTTGTAAATAATCTGATAAATCCATGATGTATTCTTTTGCCCCACTTCACATATAGAAGGTATAATTCACAAACCATTTCATTTGTTTTATGCTCAAATGTACTTAAGCAGATTCTGTTTTAATGGTGATTGGCACTCCTCTAGTGGGTCACCTCTCCCTATCAGTTCATTCTGTGTAGAATAGAGCATGTATCTACACTAGCATTAGACTCTCTGTTCACATGGTGTATACATTCGGTTGCACGTTAGTATTTTGTAACTTTATGATTTTTCTTAACTTAGACTATGATGTGAATAAAGCTTTGGTACTGCTTCTGAATTGTCGTTATTTTTTTTACATGTCATAGACTTGTTTATGGTGTAATAACTGTCTGAACTATATATATATATATATATATATATATATATATATATATATATATATATATGCTTTCGATAAAATCAAACATGTCAACATGATAAAGATGCTTGAAGATCTACAAATTGATTGGAAACAACCAGCTGCCATAAGGATTGATGTTGAAGTGGGTCAGTATTGACCTATTAAGAAAGGAATCATCATTGGAGGACGAAACAAAATAACAGATATGTGGATGATACAGTATTGATTGCAGACAATGAGCAGGATCTGCAACATTTAGTAGATGTGGTTGTTGCACACAGTGAAAAACTAGGGTTAGAATTAAATTGTAAAAAGACACAGATTATGGTCGTCACAAGGAAGAAGGAAATACCACAAAGTAATATACAAGTTAATGGGGATATTATTCACCCAGTGAATCTGAACAATTATCTCGGAACAGTCATAACATTTGATGGGAGATGCCTTGAAGAGATTACAAGAAGTGCCATGGCGAAGGTAGCCTTTTGCAAGATGGAAAACATACTGACCAATAAAAAGATGTCAATGGCAACGAGAAAAAAGTGTGTCGAGGGGCTTACATAGAACCTGTGCTTTTGTATGAATGTGAAGCGTGGACAATGAGCAAACAGGCTGGAAAACATCTGATGGCTATGGAAATGTGGTTTCTGAGGAAAATGCAAAGAATACCATAGACAGACAGATAAACCAATGAACAAGACCTTCAAGAAACAAATGAAGATTGTAAACTGATTAGAGACATTAGACGTAGACAGTCACAATTTTTTGGGCATGTTATGAGAAGAAATGACTAGGAGAACTTGGTGACAACTGGCAAGATCGAAGGGAAGAGACCAAGGGGAAGACCGAGAAGTAAACACCTGGATGGCTTGACCACAAGGCATGGTCGAGACAGGAACACAGAGCTGATCCATGACTCTGGTGATCGAGTGAGATGATAGAACATGACCGCCCACGCTTATCGGCACGGTACATGATGGATGGATGGATGGAAAGTGCATGGCACACAACAGCCACACGTTTTGACTGGTAAAACAAGCAATTAATAAGGTTTCATAGGTGAGCATAGCCAAATGGATAAGAATGCGTGTTCTTAAACATCCAGTGTGTTGATGTCAGTGTAAGGGGTTCAACCCCTGCACCGGACAGTTGGACTAAAATGTTGACCTATTGTCCTTGACATGGGGACGTTAATTACAAGTACTTCTGAAGTCGGAGTGGGTTGGCCTGATTTAGGGGGGCTGCATGGTCTCGAGGTATGGTGTCCGCCTCGAGTGCTGGAGGTCCCGGGTTCAAGCCCCGGTGAGGACCAGGATTTTTTCATGTGGACTTCTAGTAATAAAATTTCCCCTGGTCTATGGGTAGTGAGATCGGACTGCCTGTGTGTATTGTTGCGCACGTAAAAAAATCACTTGGCAGTTGGAAATCGAAAAAGAGTAGCCTAACGGCGCTGCCCTGGCAAAATTTTCGAGTTAAAAATCTACCCAAAGTATTTCAGGATCCTCGCTGTGCTACAGAGTTCGTGCACTGAGCTGAGTTTCTCCAAACTTAGGTTTGAGTTAGGAGAAGAACTGGAGCACTTATGGATTACACCCGTGTGCCGTGATGTTGATCCATCAACTAAACTGGCCTGATGGCTAGGGACACTGTTAATAGGTAAAGCTTATCCACACGCAAAATTCAGTCCAGCACTGCTAGCAGTAGTGTGTATGGACTAGGCCGCGAGCGAGAGCAAATAACAAAAATATGGATTCCATAGTGACGTGGGTAACATGCCTGCATTGTGCCCCGAACATATATATATATATATATATATATTGCTGGCACTTGAAGTGTGGTACAGGGTATCCTTTTAAACACACCACAATGGCCTGTACTTTTCCTGGTGCCTGTGACGGAAGTCACCATACCACTTATACATTATTACTGCACACATATGAGACATGTAGAAGGCCGTGGGGCTTAATGCACTTGGGTTTAAACTTCCGGTGCACTGACAAGAGGACACAGGGTGTCAACAACTTAACTGCCAGGCATCATCGGGTACTTCTCACACACTCGTACAAGACAACTTGCAAGTCGTGTGGGAGGCAAAATGCATGGTCCATTTTATTGCCGTTGGCTCGCTTACAAGCGGTAAACAGTCGCTAATGCAATACACAATATATAGTCACAGAATTATCTAACACAAACTGCTAACCCTATGCTAACTCTATCTACGAGTGAACCCAAAACTCCTAACGTTATTCTAAACGATGTGAACGCCCCAAGTCCAGTCTCCCGTCTGCCGGACATCTCTCCCGTGGTTACACACCCCGCGGGGGTGACCTTCTCCTTCGTGCGTGTTACCTCACATCGCACGCTGCTGGCAAAACGTGGCCTGTTGAGTGTCTACTCAACTGTGCTCTGGCTTCATGAGGTGCGGTGGTATCGTGATTAGAGTGCTAACTCTCTGAACACCGCCTGCGTGTATTCTGAGGGAGTGGCTAACCTTCCACGATTCCCTCATCTCCCCTGCTCTTGCCTCGGGCACCGTATCTCCTCCTGGTCCCTCCAGGATTGACCGCTCTCCCTGGCGGAGGGGATGCGGTTGAGTCTTTGACACACACCCGCCCCCCTTGTGTTGCGTCATCAACTTTCACTTATTGGTTGTGACGCAAGGAGGTTTCTACACAAAAAATTAGTGTCTCTAATTTTTGTCAAAGACTCTAGATAACCTGGCTCTGGGCTTTCCAATAGACTATTAACAACTATTGTCACAATGTAGCAAAGCCTCACTTGGCTACTGGCAATCGCCACCAACTTGCCTGGTTGGCGTGAGCCCCTTCTCACATGCTATATTATATTTATCAGAGGTATGTCTGAACCGGACCGTTGTCTTATAAGACCTGACCTCACATAGTAAATTAACTTACTACCCATACAAAGTTGACTTTCTTAGGGTCAACACATGAATTGCTTCATGTCCCCCATATAATATTTAACAACCATTCTACAAGAGTGTGTACGACAGGCTTTACCTACTTCGCTTCCGCGCGTAAGACTTTATTACACTGTTAATTTAGTTCTCCGTTGTCTATTATGTCCCCTGACACCAAAGTTATCTGCCTTTGATCTACAAATAGTGTATGCAATTTATATGTTTGTTTTTCTGGTTGTTTGCGTGTTTGGATATAATAAATCTACTAATCTAACTTCTACCCTATATTTCTAACTTATCTGTGTATGTATGTTAGTTTTTTGAGTGCCATAATTTTGTTCAATGTGGCCACAAACAGGTGTATAACACTAATTCGTGACTACATTCCATTGTTATGAGACCCAAAATACTGTATTCTAAGTTCTAAACTATATCACAGACAACACATTCACACTAACACATTTTCATTAATGACAACCAACATTAACACAGACACATAGTAAAAATCGAGCCAGACAGCAGCAGAATCAGCTGACTGATGTCAATTTCTCCCGTTTCTTTTCCATTTGCTCTCACTTTCACACTTCTGTCATACTCCTTTCATCCTTCATTCTGTCATACCTCTTTCATCCTTCCACACTGATTCTTCTGATTATTTAAAAACCTTGGAGTGACACTGTACATGTTTGGCTCAATTTGAGATAGTGGAGCCCACTGACTGTGCGAAAGTCGCTGCACTAGTCATATATTTACAATATATTTACATAGATGAGACAGGGTTGGTGACTTGTCCCCTTGATCTCATCATCAAGTATATTACACTAACATAACTCTACATTCTAAACTAGTAATACTAATTCTGTAACTATGTATTAACTAATTTATTAAATTCGTTATCTTAATTATATTATATGTTTATATTAATTGTTATGTTTATCTAATCTAAGGGATGTAATCTAACTATTTAAATGTGATGGAAGTGTTGTGAGTTATGTACCTTAATTATATGGATGATGTGAATACAAATTATGCATTTTTCTAACTACTATGCTAAATAATGTTTTTAAATGCATAACGAAATTATATGAGTGATGTTCTTAACATAAATGTTGTAAATGATGTATGTTCACTCATCTATTATTTTTAACCTATTATGACGTAACTGAATGATACTAATCAATGGTATGGTTTTCCTTAAGCTAGAATAAACTAAACTAACTGACGCTAAGTGAAATATAATATTCTAAATGATACTGTTCCTATCATAAATTTAATTTAACTTGTAATTAACTATTATTATGTCTAAACTAATATTTTAATTTAATTCTAAGCTAAGTAAATGGGTTAATTACTGTACTAACTAACCTATTAAAATAAATGAGAACTATTATATTACCTAATTGTACCTCTAATTATTTATAACTATTTTAAAAAACATTATTATTTTACATATCACATTACGTTTATATACATGGTATTCAGTTTCCACAGGTTAGTATTTGCCTTCATGTTTGTACTTCGGTTTAGGCACAATATAACTACATAATTTGCCTGGGTATCTGAAATACATTTTACGGTCATACTAATGTTCATCGGTAGTGCACGTGTAGAGATTTGCTGGTGTCGTAGCTTTGGTCTTTATGTGTCTGAAATTAAGCAATGTTCTGACACTGTTTTCTACATTTCACACAAATGATACACCGGCCTGGAGCTTAGTTGGAAATGAGCTGTCCTGATTCACACGGTAGTATCTAAGTTCTGTAGCACAGTTCTTAAGTTAATGTCTACGGACACATGATAGTTCGTTGTACTTGGTACACTCTTAAGAACACCATGGGTGTATATGTAACCTATTTTACATAGCATATTGTACTGTATTCATGTACTAACTATCACTCTACATTATTATGTGGGATTTCAGGTATTATTACCTCAGATGGTAAGATTAGTGACCACCTGTATATCCGATCATTTTGATGCACACCCCTTTCTATGACCGTGATCGGGGAGTTGTCGGTCTGGACAATGCAGTGAACATCCGTCAGAACTCGATGGAGCTTTCTCACTGCATAGATGACGCTTAGGGTTGCAACTGTAATATGCAATCTCTGGACTCAGCAGGTGTGATCTTACGGCTCACGTAGCAGCTCGGGTGGGAGCTCTTCTCACCAAATTGGCCTAGTACTGCTGGCATTTGTCCTAAAAATAATAAACGAGCCTCGGATTAGGCAAGCGGAGGATTAGAATGTTACAAAAAGAATTTTCAATTTTGACAATGCAGAAATTAATAATGCATCTTTCACATTTCATTTCACAAATGCCTTTTAAAACATAGGAATATAGAATTGTAATTTTTTGAGTAATTTACTAATTCCAAAAGGCTTCTGACCTGTTTCTTTCTGTTAGACATGGTCAGATTTATAATTTTGGTACTAATTTTCAGGTCAGTCTATAGTTGGACTTGAGAAATGACATGACCCAAAAATGAATTTATTTTAGGCATAATTTGACTTTACTTGGTTTCACAGTGAGACCGAAGAGTCGCACTCTGTCAAAGGCATGTCTCAGTTTCAGTAGGTGTATTGTCCAGTTATCAGTATTCTGATTTATTCATGTGTCTTCTGTAAGTTCACTACCTGTATGCCCCTCGTCGGATTTGCCAGTCTCGCTAACTAGTGTAGTTGCGCTATGTATGTCTGTCGTCTGATCCCTTGGTGTTGTTGCAATATGTTCGTCTGTCTCTACTTCTGTCTGTTGTCTTGAAAAGTAAAGTTTACGCATGTTGACATGGAATATCTCTAAGTGTATGTTTATCGACATTTCATAGTCAACATGTACCATGGTTATGTACCACCTTGAATAGTCGTTGCCATTTCGCTGGTATGGAAGTAGCCTAAATCTGTCTTGATCAAGTTCAAGATCACTGGTTCTTGCACCGTTGTTTGTGTGTTTGTGGTAGAACTGACCCTTCCTCTATCAAATGGCTTGGGAGCCAGTATAGAAGGTTGTACTTCAGTTGTAGGATGTCTACCCTTAAAGTTTTGTACCAATTGTTGACAGACATTACACGCAAATACATTATGAAAACATAATTTTATCTTCTTGAAAAAACCTGGTCTGGTGTTATATGCAAGATGACCAGTCACCGGTGTTTTATGTGCATATTTTGGCCTAGTTAACCGGTGTTGTTCAGGTAACACCTGTTCATGGTTACCAGTAGCATGACCTGTAGTTGAAATACCATTCTTACGTCTAAATAAACAAGATGCATTTTTGGTCACTCTGGCTTTGACCTTTAACAATTTTAAGTATGGAGACACATTAAGAGTAGATTTCTGGTGGTGTAAAAGTTTCTGTTTGTTTGTGTCATCTGTGCTGGTTGTAGAAAGCATCAGTAGTCTCTCATCTTGAAGTGTGTCTTGATGTTTCACACTGTCTGCTCTTGTTGTTGCATTAGCTGCATTTAATTTCTCCCATGCAACCATTTCTTCATTAGTACATTGTTTCAGTTGGGGTAAGCACCCCAAAATTAAGTCAGTACAAGGGTTGTTTAGTATTGCACAAGTAAAGGTACCAGAGAGAAAAGGAGAATCAATATGGGCTTTTGCCAAAGGGTAAATTTCAATGTTACCCGAGAAGGTACGGCATTTGACAGTATCACCTGTGTAATCACCCGGATTAACCAGTTCTTTCCGAAGACCAATAAGGGTGCTGCCGCTGTCCAGCAAACACTGGCATGGTACCTCATTGACCAATGCATTGTGGAACACAAGATTGCCTCTGGAGGCTACTGCTGCGTTTACACTCTCAGATGAGCATAGTACTGTATGTCCACACTCTAGTTTCGCGTCTGTATGGAATTGGTGACATCGTTCACAGCTGTCGAAGCTCAACATATCGTATGCACCACAAACATTTTCTGCTTGGTTATTAGGTAAGTCACTTTCACTCTCAGACTCATTCTCACTACCACCATCTGAAGAGGTGTCAATCAAAATGGCATTATTGGCTTTCATACGCTGCCGGCCAAGGCACTTATTACTATAATGGCCATAACAGGAACAAAAAAAACATTTGATGGCACGCCTGTATGCAGATCTTTTACTTTGCTGTTTCTTGATCACATTTTCAAGATGCGCCGGATAATTTGGCGATTTGTCACACATAGCATAAGTGTCATGTAAAAGGTGACAATGGATACATTTTTCCATTTTCCTATCTTTCTTATCGTATTTCTGATAAGGTTTCCTATTACTTTGGTAGTTTTTAGTTTGGTCTTTGACAAAGGAAACTATTTCAGAGTCATTTGAGGTCTTAAACACATCTCTGTTGGAAGAAAAATATGCTGATCCTTTCTTTTCAAACTGCTCTATGTTTTCAATGTCTGACTGCTGCAAAAATTTGGCAAAAGAAGAAGGTATGGTAGATATAACCTTGTCCATAGCAATTAAGTTTTTTAATCTATCAAAATCTTTTCCTATATTAGCTGCTTTCAGCCACCTGTCTAGTACACTCTGTACATTTGAAACATAATCAATAAAGGTTTCACTAGGTTTAGGTTTTAGGTTTGAGAACTGAACCTGATACCCAGGGGCATCAAGTAAAAAGTGCTGCATAATCCTATCATGGATGTATTGATAGCTAGATCTAAGCTCTGTCGGTATAGTTTCTATTACTTTAAGGGGCTCACCACTGAGATTCTTCGTATAAATTGGGGCCCACATCTCTAATGGAACTTGATGGTATTTAAATTGATATTCTACATTCTCTGTCCATGCTGATATTGAATCATCTTTACAATATGGTTTGATAATATTCTTGTATTTATTAAACTTATTTTCCTCTTGTTGACTTCTAAGTTTAGTGGCAGAGATTTCTGAGTGTGAGTCTACTTCCAAGCCTTTCATCTTTAACTGTGTCTCTGATTCTACTTGGATTTGTTTTTCTTTAACTCGTGCCATTTCATCTATCTCTTTTTGCTTTAGATCTAATTCCTTTTGTTTTAATTCTTTCTCTTGATCTAATTGCTTTAGCTTAATCTCCTTATCATGTTCTCTATCTCGTTCTTCTTTTTCCTTTTGTTGTTGTAATTGCTGTTGTTTAATGTCTAACTCTTTTTGCTTAATCTGTTTGTCATCTTCTAGCTGTTTCTGT
Organism: Cepaea nemoralis; assembly: GCA_014155875.1. Lineage (NCBI taxonomy): Eukaryota > Metazoa > Mollusca > Gastropoda > Stylommatophora > Helicidae > Cepaea > Cepaea nemoralis. Next base: position 530,879 of record JACEFZ010003327.1, on the reverse strand, counting down.
TTTGTTATCTCAGCTAGTTGAGCAATGTCCTTCTCTTGTTGTAACTGTTGTTGTTTAATGTCTAACTCTTTTTGCTTAATCTGTTTGTCATCTTCTAGCTGTTTCTGTTTTGTTATCTCAGCTAGTTGAGCAATCTCTTTTTGATGCTGTCTTTCTTCTTCTCTTTCTCGTGCGCGTTCGTCCCTTTCAGCATCTTTTGCTTCTTTAAATTTTTGATCTGCATACTGTTGTAGCTCTTTTCCTGTTAATTCTAGATCTTTACCTGCTTTTATGAAGTCTGATAAAGTTGCCATCTTAATTTAGTATTCGGTTAACAGTGATAGGCAATGATGACTTTCATCAGTTATTTATCTTTGATATGTTATGTTGGTTCTTATCTGATCACTATCAGTTGTGCTTTCTGTTTATACCCTGCCCAGATTTATCTTGCAGATAACCAGAGTATACAAATATGTCAATGCGTTACAGCTGAAAAAGAGATGCACTATTAATCAAATTGCATGCCAAAATATATAAGTGTACTCAGCTTTAACGTTCCCGAGGATCGGGGAACGGAACTCCGTTGCCACAGGTCACCTTGGTACTTTAGGGTGGAGACACGTGTCGTTACCAGCAAACTATATTTGGTGCACAGGGCCGTAATCAGGTGTAGTTCGCCCTTTGATATGCAGGGCCGTAGTAATCAGGCCTATTACACGATATGTTAACCCAGACCCCTATGGACAATGACTTATACAATGACAGACAGATTCACGAACAACTAGAATATGTATTAAATAACTTAAATGTCAATGTCCTGTCTTTGCTCTATCAGTTATTGCCTTATGTTAATCTATTTAATTTCTGTACGTGTTGTGCAGGCAGCGTATCATCTGCCAGGCCAAAAATAGTTCCATCGTGACGGTAAACACAGAGAAAATATGACCAAAAATATTCATATCTGGTTTTAAAGAAATAAAAATAACATCATAATGTTTAAATAAATAAATATATTCCTTTAGTAGTTGAAATAAATAAATAATAACTGATATAACGTACCGATTCAGGCGAGCAGCTGTTTGGCAAATTTCTACACACTCGATTGCTGTATGCTAATGAGCCCAGACGACTGTTTGTCAATCATCTGACGTCACAGCACAGCGCGATGAAAAATCGATATTGTCGGCTTTGTTTTGTATCGCTCCGCCCTGAATCATTTTTGGTACTCATTTCTCAACAAAAAGGTAAATATATAAATAAATATGAGAAAGCAAGAATATTAATACTTACAGCTTTGATGAATACATACTTTGACTAAATAAATATTTCATAAACACAATTAAACAGTTTAATACGTCACGATAGGCACATTTCTAGCTTGCAAAATTCTCTCGTCTGCACAAATCATCGTCACTACACAAATTAAACCCTAGTCTTAGAGCCTCGTGGACGAGTGGAGTAGCTTGAATATTACATTCAAGCTTCACTTCTGACAACCACAATTACCATTTACTGTGGGTATTAGCTTGGCGCTTTCGTCCAAGCACCACTTCTTGACACCACAATTACCCTGGCCTGTCAACAACTTAACTGACAGGCATCATCGGGTACTTCTCACACACTCGTACAAGACAACTTGCAAGTCGTGTGGGAGGCAAAATGCATGGTCCATTTTATTGCCGTTGGCTCGCTTACAAGCGGTAAACAGTCGCTAATGCAATACACAATATATAGTCCACAGAATTATCTAACACAAACTGCTAACCCTATGCTAACTCTATCTACGAGTGAACACAAAACTCCTAACGTTATTCTAAACGATGTGAACGCCCCAAGTCCAGTCTCCCGTCTGCCGGACATCTCTCCCGTGGTTACACACCCCGCGGGGGTGACCTTCTCCTTCGTGCGTGTTACCTCACATCGCACGCTGCTGGCAAAACGTGGCCTGTTGAGTGTCTACTCAACTGTGCTCTGGCTTCATGAGGTGCGGTGGTATCGTGATTAGAGTGCTAACTCTCTGAACACCGCCTGCGTGTATTCTGAGGGAGTGGCTAACCTTCCACGATTCCCTCATCTCCCCTGCTCTTGCCTCGGGCACCGTATCTCCTCCTGGTCCCTCCAGGATTGACCGCTCTCCCTGGCGGAGGGGATGCGGTTGAGTCTTTGACACAGGGTTAATTCCCAACACTGGTCAGTACACTGACAAGAGGACACTGTTAATTCCCAACACTGGTCAGTGCACTGACAAGAGGACACAGGGTTAATTCCCAACACTGGTCAGTGCACTTCAATGTTGACTTCTCATTCAGAAAGCAATGGCAAACTACTGAAGGTAAACTTGCCTAATTAATCAACCTGGCTTGGGGTTGACTGCAACATCCTGCAAAAGATATGCATGAGACATACATTAATTAATGTATATATACATATAAGACAGACATCCCAACTGAGATACTTTTACATATATGTATGTATTAGTTATCCCGCTTACATTGTCACAAACAACAACATGGCATATACTTATACATACTTTACAGGCTAAAATTCTCTTCATGAACAAGAGGCACAAGACAGCTGTCACACATGTTGACACAAAATGAAATGAACAAATGTGTCTTAATTTTTTTAAAAAGACAGGTTGACTGAGAATTTGAACCTCTCTCTCACTGTCTCTCACTCACACACATGCACCATCCATAACTAAAATTAATATTAACCCTACAAATAATAATAGTAAAATAATCAAAACACAGCCTCACTTAACTTGCTGTATTTGAAATCGCTGCTTTTCTCATCTTCTCTCTCTCTCTCTCTCTCTCTCTCTCGAGAGAGAGAGAGAGAGAGAGAGAGAGAGAGAGTTGAATTGCATCACTAATTTTTACGTTACAAAATGTATATGTACAATTTTTCTCCATTTTCTTACAATTTTGCGAGAATGCTCACGACAATCATCACTGTATGTGTGTGTAAAGTGTGGGAGTTTGTTCATAATAGTAGGTTGGGGGATGGTGGAGGATGTGTGTGTGGGTGGATTCATGGTGTGTGTGGGTGGGCTCAGGATGTGTGTAGGATTTGTGCGGGATTTGTGTGTGGTTATGTGCGTTTGGCTAGGCAGTTGTGGTGGAGGATATGTGGGTGGATGATTGTTGGTGGGTTATGGGATGGGTGGGGGATATGTGTGGTTGGGGAGATGTGGGTGTGGGGGATATGTGGTGGGTGGTAGATATGTGCAGGTGGGGGTGGTTGTGGGTGAGGGATGTGTGTGGGTGAGGAATGTGGGTGACCGGGAAGGTTAACCCGGTCAACAAATGCCCTCAGAAGTCGGATGTGTCGGCCTAATGGCGCAAGAACGCAACTCTGCTGTAAACAGGCACAACGCAATCACATCCGGAAAACAACTCCGGATGAACGAAGAAGAAGAAGAAGAATGTGGGTGAGGAATGTGGGTTGGGGATGGGTGTGGGTGATAGATGTGTGTGTGGGTGGGGGATATGTCTGGGTGGATGGGTGTGTGTGGCTGGATGGAGGATGTATGTGTGGTTGGTGAGGGTGATTGTAGGTGGGGAGATGTGTGGGTGCGGGATGTGTCTTGGGAATGTGTGTGGGTGTGGTGTTGTGTGGGAGGGGAGATGGGTGTGGATAAAGGATGTGTGTGTGTGGGTTGGTGGGGGTGTGGTTGGGTGTGCGAAGGATGTGTGTGAGGGTGGAGGATGTGGTTTGGATGGGTGGTTGGGGTGTGTGATGTGGGTGGGTAGATGGGAGATGTATGTGTTGATGAGTGGGTGAGGGGTGTGTGGGTGTTAGTGGTTGAGGGATAAGTATGTGTGAGGGGGATGAGTGTATGGGTGGGGGATGTGTGTTGTGTGTGCGTAGATGGGAGGTGAGTGTTTGTGAATGAGGGATGTGTTGGTGGGTGGGGAGATGTGTGTGTATATGGGTAGGGGTGTGTGGCTGGGGGATGGGTGGGTGGGTAGAGGATGTGTGCGTGGGTTATTGTATATGGGTAAGGGTGTGTAGTTAAGGGATGTTTGGTTGGGGGATGGTTTTGTGGAGGATATGTGGGTGGGCGGTGGATGTGTCTCATAACATGGTAATATGCATTGTTTATGTTTACAAAATTAATTTGACAATGTTTTTTCCTATGCACTATTGATGAACAAAAGATGAGTGATTGGAAGGGCCGAATGTAAGACAGGCCTGCATGCCCAATTTGTTACCCTTTGAAAATAAAGTCCGTTCGTCCGTTCTCTCAGTAAAGGCAATGGGCACTTTTCTAAACTTTGAAGCATTTTGGGTATATGGTGCCAACTCCATATCTTGTACAGACCAAATGGCACTCAATGGGTCATGGGGTCAATACCACACCAGCCACCTTCACTCCCCAGGATATTTCCTGGTAGCCATTTCAATCTGATCCATTTTTAAAAAATCCAAGTCTTGATGGCAATTTGAAGACAGGGCTAACAGGCAAGCCAGTGTACCTTCCCCACACCCAGCATGAATAACTTAGTACAAATGTATCAGGGTGCACTCTAAAAGAATAATAACAATAACAGACAAATAAACTACAGTTTGATTAACCTCTAATCTTCCACGGTGCTACTCTTAACCCTGGGGGGTGGAAGAAATCAGACCCAGCCAACATGTCACACACTCACACACACTCTTATTTACTTGCTGAGCTAAGGCATGTTTATTTTTGGCATCTCAATGTCCTGACACCCACACAGTTCAGCAAATGTGCTTATGTCACAGCCATGCTTACTAATCATCTTTCTCACAGAAAGTAATCCATTCATATAAATATATATACTTACATTTAAAACCAAAAACACCCTTTTACCAGTTCACATTCAAACATGTTTATGAATCATGTCATATCCTGCATGTATGGTCTCAACCATACAGCAGGTGGATCCAACTGTGGGGTTGGACTCCATCAATGAAAGAGACTCCTAACATCATTTTAACTACATCTTGCTGAATGGGCAAGCCACGTTCAGATGTAGAATTGTACATTGTAGTGAATACACTAGTTATCCCATACAGGAGCTTCTGTCACAAGAATACTTAATCCGAGCACTGATCATCATCAGGAATAAACCGACTTTCCAAGGGCAACCCCATTTTGCCCTGGAGAGTGATCAGATATATTTTTCAGTATTCATCCTCAATTGATAACTAATGTATCATGTTTAATCAAGCAACATTTATCAGCACTGAGACATGCTGAAAACAACTCAGCTCATGACTATTGAATGCCCAGCATGATGTCGCTGCTGTTTTTGTACTAACTGGCTGTTGTTTACCAGCACCCAAGTTGTAATTCGCCAGCGAACTTACTGCCATCCAGCTGTGGAAGTGCTGATAAGACCAAGTTCTATGTTATGCAATCAGTTAGAGAATTGCAAACCGCCATCTTTCTTTATAACACCCCTGTGACATAGATCTGTTCAAGACAGGCGGTTGTAAACACGTTAGATTCTTCCGCTCACACATCTAATCTTGCTGGAACCATACTTAAGCCCAAACTCAAGCTTTCACTTTTGAGTTCTGGTAAGACACTAAAGAAGTGAGTTAGTAATTCCTTTTCATGACACTGTGACCTGATATACACCCGTACAATCTAACAAGCCATCCATATTACTAAGGCATTATCTTTCCAGTTTATGCAACAATGAGAAAACAAATGACGGCAAGAAACTTTCACACTGACACACAATAAGATCTCAAGTTACGGGGGTTAAACACCTGGACTGCTCATTAAATTATGCGCTCACACCAAACGGTAAACAACATAACCATTTGTATTGCTCCTATTAGCAACATTTTTATGGCTGAGAAGATCCCCAATAACTAACATATTTTACGACTTGATTTGTTCTCCTTGAGTTTTCTGGCCGGAAGTATGCACTCTTCAAGGTTTATCACTGCATTCTTATTTTTATTTTTCAGTGTTTAACAACGTTGAGAAAATAAATTGCTGCTGCTGGTTTTTTTTCTGTTTTCAAGGGTAGTCACAATCCCTGTGTAAAAGTGACATTAAGTCATTCAGAGTTGTGTCCCTGCCATCTGTATGTGATCTAATGAATAAGACATATTTTGACTGTAGCAGGATATGATGGCAAATGAAAACAGTAAATCCTGAGTTCACACAATAAGAAAACAAACATAGATATAAGACAACTAATATGAAATTAAAACACAATAAATAACTACCTCAGAAGTCGGAGTGGGTTTACATGATGGCGAGGGACACTAGAAATGGGAAAAACATCCACACTAAAATATTAGTGCACTAGAAGTAGAAGCTCGTGTATGGACTGCACTTGAGTTCAAAGCAGCGAGCGCACACAGTGTAATAGGAATAATTACAAAGGGGGAGGTGTCAATATTCCTATTACATTTCTTGTGTTTTAGTTTTATATTAATTGTCTTATATCTATGTTTGTTTTGTTCTTAAGAACAGTTGTGTTGTGTTTTATTATTACTTATTTCATTGATATATGTCTTAGATTTTGTTATATTATTTCATTATTTTTGCCGATTTCCACTGAGACCCCAGTCTGGAATGCATATGTATTTGTTTTTATTGTGTGTCCTCGGGATTTAAATACATGTTTGTTACATAATGTTCTGTACAAGGTGTAGTCTATATATAGAGCTTGATTTTGTAACTCGGCAGGATCTCAAACTACCTCAACTGTTACATTTGATATTCTTGAAACTCTGAGCAGTCTGAGCAATATATACCAGTATATATTTCTTTACAGCATATTCAAGTCATTCAAGACACAAGATTTGAAAAAAGTGATAGACCACCAATATACTATGATAGACCTAGACACTGGAGAGATAGATGAAGTCTCAAGCAGGACGACAACTGGTAAACTACTCCCTGAAAGAAGTACACCATGAGATGGGACGAGAATCCAACAACGCCAGGTCTTACAAGTGCGCGACTCTGGCCTGAAATGAGAAACAGCAACAAAGATGAAATTCACACCAAGACACAGCCCAGGCGGCAACCAATCATAATCCAGGAAGCGAAATATGCAGCTCTATTTTCACAAACAGAAAAGAAACATCATAAGGGCCCCAATTTAACTAACCAAATAACTGACAGTTGAATGAGGCCCGAACGCATTTTCTTCAACAGCAACAGTGTGTATTTCATATTTCTTTCACTATGTTCCTTTTACTGAAACTAAATAAAGGAGTCTCCATAAAGATTTAATACTTCTTTCACTATACTTCTAGTACTGAAGCCTGAAGGTGTCTTGGTGTATATTTAACATCTTTTTTTTACTATACTCCTATTGCTAAAATCTAATAAAGGATATATATTTAAGATCTCTTTCACTATATTTCTATCAATGAAACCTGAAGGTGTCTTGGCATATATTTAACATCTATTTCACTACTTTTATTACTGAAACCTAGGATGGAAACGTAATAAGGGAGTCTTTGGTATATATTTAAAATCTCAGTCACTATACTTCTATTGCCGGTCTCCTTGGTCTAGGTGTTACACGACTTTCTCCGTAATCCCGTATACTCTCTTTAGTAATGTGATGTGCGCGAGAATTGGTAGCGGTTCTCTCCGCATCGGTAACTTATAGGGTATGTGAGCCGGTCACTCAGAAAGCAATGGCAAACTACTGAGCGTAATCTTGCCAAGAAATCAACAATCAGCTGAAATTGCTGATGTTGACAGTGATGTCCTGTAAAGGATATGTGAACAAAAAATAATACTTCTATTACTGAAACCTAATAAAGATGTGTTGGCATATGTTTAAAATCTCTTTCACTATATTATTACTGAAACCTGGTGTTTTGGCATATATTTAACATCTCTTTCCCTATACTTCCATTATTGAAATCCAAAGGAATCTCGTTGTTTGAAAAATCATATCAACATGTGGCACTGTGAAAGAAAGAGGGAATAAAATAAGTCAATAAATACTCCAGTGTATAACAGATAATTGCCTAGCCGTGAGAAATAAATCAGCCAGTGATCTCAACTCAATGTTACAGCTGACAGTGATGACTTGGTCCCTATAAGGGGACGCGTGGGCAGCAAGCTCCTCAAGTAATCTTCTCGCTGTCTGTAGATGTTAGCAAGGAATGCCTCTGTTCGTTTTTCTCTTTCAGCTGCGTACTGCTGGATACGAGTCTGAATGTTCTTTTGAGCTGGAATGTTGGTAGAAATAGGATGGAAGCTTCTGTCTGGACTGCTGTCGCTGAGGGGCATCTCCATATTAGATTCTTCCATCACACAGGCGTAGTCGGCCTCTCTCCGTAATCTCTCACACTCAATTAAATAGCTTTGACGGGCAATCTGCAGAATTCAATATTTTATCTGTTTAAAAAAACCTATGGTTTTGCTCTATAATAACACAAGTTTGTTCTAATGTGAGTGATATATTAAGAAACAATTCCAATGTATGTGAAACACCAATTGAACACAGAAAATACCAATAGTCTGAGCAGATCCAAGTAAACAAATATATGAAATGTGTGAACACATCTCACAACAGTTTCTGCATTAACCACCTCATGAGTCATTCTACAAGTCTGAAGTTAAGTATTTTCGTTATCGATTAAAAAACAAGGTGCATATCCTTTATAGGACGTCACAGTCAACCCCGGCATTTTTTTTATGTTTGCGATTTCTTGGCAAGTTTACGTTCAGTAGTCTGCCATTGCCTAATGAATGACCGGCACTCATACCGTTGTATGAAAATCAGCACAAAGCAATCTGCTTCCAAATTGCCTGCAGCTGTGTTTGGACAGAGGCAAGCAGGATTGCCGACTGCGCTCGTAACCCCTTCTCCACGGTGCTCAGCCTAGGGTTCGAATTTTGTTTAAGAACTTGGTATCTACTGATATAGGGTGTATTTTTAATGACTGTGCAGTGTTTGAAAATATTGCCAGTCCAAATTTTGTATTCACCCTTTGTAAAGTTGATGCAACATAACAGATACATACAAAACATGGACCGGCAATATTTTCAAACACTGCACAGTCATTAAAAATACACCCTATATAAAACACCCCCCCCCCCCCCCCCCTGATGTATTGGGCAGTAAGATCAGATACCTAGCCCTCTGGGATATAGATGCAAATATAGGAGGTCCTAGGGGGCATACTATAGCAAGTTCTTGGACAAACTTGCTGCCCTGTGACTCTGAGGCAGACACCCTATTTAGCAGCCACAGCTTCTTCCTTTCTGGGACTAAAAGTACATGCAAGGGAATAACACTGTAAAATAAACAAACAACAGCACTGTTATCTACTGCCATTAGTACCTTGCAGTGTAGGTCAGGGGGGTCTTGAGCCTGAGGTAGGTCAGGGGGTCTTGAGCCTGAGGTAGGTCAGGGGGTCTTGAGCCTGAGGTAGGTCAGGGGGTCTTGAGCCTGAGGTAGGTCAGGGGGTCTTGAGCCTGAGGTAGGTCAGGGGGTCTTGAGCCTGAGGTAGGTCAGGGGGTCTTGAGCCTGAGGAACTAAGCTGCTTGTCTAATGCCGTCACAGTGAACTGTGCAGGCTAGAGTTTCCTGTTTGCCTCCGAGGATTCTAACCCAGGTCTCCAGAAGAAAAACCTGGCATTCAAGCCACTCGGCTAGCTGCTCCTCGGGGAATAACAACAAATGAAGAAAAAAAACAAAGAAGCCAAAAACGGTTACCTGAATTTTGCTGCAGTTACGCTGATAGTGGAGGATTGCTGCATACAAATGCCATATACTAAATTCTGGCCATAGGACTTTCACAAAAGCCAGACAGGAAAAAGAGCTCTGTAGACAAATGCAAAATATCAGGACCTCTTTAAATAAGGTTAGAACTAACAAAAACAAAGCACAAAATGTTATATAACATGTATATGCCACTTTATCATGTGCTGATTTCAATGACAGACTTGAGGGAAGGTTAAACCACAGACTTGAGGGAAGGTTAAACCACAGACTTGAGGGAAGGTTAAACCACAGACTTGAGGGAAGGTTAAACCACAGACTTGAGGGAAGGTTAAACCACAGACTTGAGGGAAGGTTAAACCACAGACTTGAGGGAAGGTTAAACCACAGACTTGAGGGAAGGTTAAACCACAGACTTGAGGGAAGGTTAAACCACAGACTTGAGGGAAGGTTAAACCACAGACTTGAGGGAAGGTTAAACCATAGACTTGAGGGAAGGTTAAATGCATACAAAGTAATATCCTGAACCTGGCTGTGGGTGCCTGTTGGCCTTTGCTACCATTATGGAGCCCATGGAATTCTGTTTTACACCCCTGTCACACACCAAGGATAAATGACCATAACTGGCATGAACCAAGCTGACTGACGAATGCAAAGCACAGCAAACAACTAAATATATTACACATCCTGAAGCTTAGGATAGACATACAAAACGAACTTAGCATTCTCAGCAGCTCAACGGTGGAACAATTTTCCACAAGAAATCAAAGTCATCACCAAGCCTTATACATACAATTGCAAACTATTCGAACACTATCTCAGTATAGAATATCTTCACTCTTAATAATAATAAAACACTAGTATGCAGTCAGTTTCCTATTTGTAATACAGTATGCCCCCATAGCTAATAACAATCGCCACATCAATAATTAATATTAGTGAGTCATGTTGTGTTGATTTTTGCATATTTCCCATGCCATTATAATGCATACTTTGATATTGTTCTTCTTCTTGGTTAGCCTCATAAGTGGTATATGGATGAAATAATGTATTAAAGAGAGTGACAGAAGCGCATAAAGTTAGAACGAACGAACGAACAAACAAACTTTATTTTCAAAGGGTTAAGAATTGGGCACGCAGGCCCGTCTAACATTCTGCCCTTCTATCACTCTTTCATACTGCATGGGTCTGCATGCCCAATTCTTAACTCTTTGAAAATAAAATTTGTTTGTTCATTCGTTCGATCTGAGAGTTGATGGACTCCCAAAAATTTAGTGAGCAGAGGCCACAAAGTGACAGTATCCCTGACCCTTATCAGTTCACTAGATCATGGCTGAACTTAGAATCAGTTCACTAGATCATGGCCGACTTGGCAGATGATAGTTTGCTACATTGTTCCCTTATCAGTTCACGACTAGATCATGGCTGAACTTATGAAAGCCCATGTCTTATAAATGATAAATCATTGGTGCGTGTCCTCCTACTGGATGATAAGAATTGCTGTAAGTCCTTCAACAGGATAAGAATTGCTGGTAAATGTCCATCACGAGCCCTATTAGATGACACCAAAGAATGTCCTTGAAAATCACAAACAACCAATAAATACTGGGATTGATAGTGATGTCCCTGTAAAGGACATGCAACTAATTTAGCTATATTGAAGATACGGTCTTAGTCCAATATTTTCAGTGATCATGTACTACTTTCCAACAGAAATTTCTGGTGACCACTTTGTGGCTAGGTTAATTTTTGTTTTTAATGTTGCATATCCCTTACAGGATGTTGCAGCCAACACCAGCATTTTTCAGCTGCTGTTGATGTACTAGGCAAGATTACGCTCAGTAGTTTGCCATTGCTTTCTGAGCGATCGGCTCACATACCCCCGTAAGTAACCAACGCTTCGCGATCCGCTTAATTGACCCGGTAAAATTATTCACCCACTACTAGGGACTGGATTCCAGATTTTGGTCACTTATGTCGACAGGATGGGGGTTGCGGGATAAAGGGTATCCTGGATGAAAGGAGAAGTAAGGTACCTCCTTTCCTCTGTTAGCCTAAAGGACACCTTTGGACATGGCACAGTACCTGGTGAGGCACCCCCCTTCCCACTACTACAACACTTATGCCACTACACCACTACTACCAGACTATTATACTACTACTCTACTACTACACTACGACTACTACCACATTATTAAACTACTACCACACTATTACACAACTACTACTCTACTACCACACTATTACACTACTATCACATTACTACAACTACACTACTATTACTATAACATTATTATACTACTATTCTACTGCCACACTATTACACTACTACCACATTACCACTACTCTACTACCACATTGCAACTACTACACTACTATTACTACCACACTATTACACTACTACTACTCTACTACCACACAATTACACTACTATCACATTACTACAACTATACTACTATCACACTATTATACTACTATTCTACTGCCACACTATTGCACTACTGCCACATTACCACTACTACACTACTCTACTACCACCCTATTACACTACCATCACATTACTATTACTACCATACTATAACACTACCACACTATTACACTACCATCACATTACTATTACTACCACACTATTACACTACCATCACATTACTATTACTACCACGCTATTACACTACTACTACACTACCATCACCCTATAACACTACCATCATATTACTATTACTACCACACTATTACACTACCATCACATTACTATTACTACCATGCTATTACACTACCATCACATTACTATTACTACCACGCTTTACACTACTACTACACTACCACCACCATATTACACTACCATCATATTACTATTACTACCACACTATTACACTACTACTACTATTACACTACCATCATATTACTATTACTACCACACTACAACCACATTACCAATACTATACTACTCTACTACCACCCTATTACACTACCACCCTATTACTACTACTACTACTACTACTACTACTACTACTACTACTACTACTACTACTACTACTACTACTACTACTACTACTACTACTACTACACTATTACACTACCACTACTATATCAAACTTCTAGAATATATGAAATTAACAGTAAAACTGCCTTAGTAGTCTAATTGAACAGGTCAAAATTCTGCATGCCAATAAAACTTACCTCCCACAAGAGAAAATCACTAAGTCTAACTTCTCCAGAAGTCCGAATCAACAAGTCAACATGTCTGCAGTGGGAAGTGTACAAGCACTTCTCATATAGACTTTCAGAAATGTCACTGAAATACATTAAATATCACACAGATGTCATGACAAATCTAACAGGCTTTCAGAAATGTCACTGAAACACATTAAATATTACACAGATGTCAAGACAAATCTAACAGGCTTTCAGAAATGTCACTGAAACACATTAAATATTACACAGATGTCAAGACAAATCTAACAGGCTTTCAGAAATGTCACTGAAACACATTAAATATTACACAGATGTCAAGACAAATCTAACAGGCTTTCAGAAATGTCACTGAAACACATTAAATATTACACAGATGTGCAGACAAATCTAACAGGCTTTCAGAAATGTCACTGAAACACATTAAATATTACACAGATGTCAAGACAAATCTAACAGGCTTTCAGAAATGTCACTGAAACACATTAAATATTACACAGATGTCAAGACAAATCTAACAGGCTTTCAGAAATGTCACTGAAACACATTAAATATTACACAGATGTCAAGACAAATCTAACAGGCTTTCAGAAATGTCACTGAAACACATTAAATATCACACAGATGTGCAGACAAATCTAACAGGCTTTCAGAAATATCACTGAAACACATTAAATATCACACAGATGTGCAGACAAATCTAAAAGGCTTTCAGAAATATCACTGAAACACAACATCACATAGACACATCTAAAAATACTTTCAATCTCAATTAAAGTTTCATAAGTGTCACTGAAAGAAATCAGATATGAAAATAAATGCCCAGACAATTCATACACATAGTTGATGGAATGTTGCTGAAAGAAATCAGACATCACACAGTTTTATAAAGTTCTTACTCAAATTTGGTGATGTTTCACTTAAATAAATCAGATATGACATAGATGTATAAACAACTCATACACACACTTGATGAAATGTCACTAACAGAAAAATCAGATGTATAGATAATTCACAAAAATCACAGAGATGTATAGATAATTCTTACACAAACGTTCAGAAATGTCACAAAAAGAAATCAGATTTAAGAAAAGTGTACAGGAAAATCACAAAGAATGTTTCAGAAATATCTCTGAAAAATATAAAATATCAGAGAGGTGTATAGGAAAATCTCAACAACAAAAAACCTATAAATGTTACGTAGATAAATTATATATCATCATCATCATCAAGTGCCCTGCCAGATGGCATAGGCGTTCATGGCTCTCCACAGATCTCGGTCCTTGGTGTTCTGGATCAACTCTGCTGATGATATTCCTCCATGTCACCGTCTCAATCCATCCAGCATCATTTCTCTTCGTCTACCTCTACCTCTATTCCCTTCGATCTTTCCAGCTGTCACAATGTTCTCCAATGCCACTCTTCTCATCACATGTCCACAGAAAGCTGTCTGTCTCTTTCTTATTGTTGTATATAATGTTCTAGTTTCAGGCAGTCATTGTTAGTTACTCCAAGGAATTTGCATCATTCGTCTCAGGAACCACATCTCTGTTGCTTCTAACTTCTTCTTAATTTGTTCATTTACATTCCAAGATTCACTGCCATGCAGCAAAACTGGTCCTATATAGCATTTCAGCACTCTTTTTCTTACATTCAGTGATAGTGACTTATGGCATAAGATACTCTTCATTTTCTGAAATGCACTTTTGCTTGCCCTATTCTGTTCTTAATCTCAGTTGTATATCTTCCATCTGATGTTATAAATGCCCCTAGGTATTGAAAATTATCCACGTGGTTAAGAATTGTCCCTTCTATTTCTATGTCACATTTTGTTTTTTGGTGTCACCATTTACTTTGATGTCACCATTGATACTGTTTTCTTGATATTCAAGGAGAGTCCTTTCTTTGCACTCTCTGTTATTACAATATATATATATATATATATATATATATATATATATATATATATATATATATATATATATATATATATATATATATATATATATATATATATATATCTTTAATTGCAGTGCTAGTATTATAACAGTCTATTACAGCTAGGCAACCTTACAAATGAACAGTTAAACTGACCTCTGTCTGATAGATCCTTCTTTGACACCCAATGCCAGCTCTTTCATTGCCATACACATATCATCCCTGGCTGTGTAAGCAAAACATACATTCAAGATGGCCCTGCAATTTGTAAACAGAAAAACATTGTTAAAACTGCATTTCCAAGTGTCGTAACATGACACAATTATCAGTTATATAGTGAGCAAGTTGGTGTCAGGTCGTAGTCAGATATGACTTAGCTACTGTATGACAGTAGACTGTACTACCTGCTTTCTGTCAGCGCCGAATGTTGGGCGGCGCTTACCAAACCCAACACCCCACATTGTGCCAGCAGCTTCAGGCAGAGGAGTGCAATTGGGAGGGTACAAGCCTTACCCTAGTGTGAAGCAATGCAACCTAAAGACAAAATGTAATGGCAGGACAGTTCTAGGATGGAAGCTCAGACAGGCGGACAGTGAGAGCATTGCTTTGCTGATCCGGCAGTTTCTGCAGCTTGTCTTGTTCAGACATATTATTGTTACCTTTCCTCTGGATTACACTCGACAGGCCGAGAAAGGGATCATTTTACAAACTATGGTCTGTCAAGACAGCAAGGTGCCAGTCAGTGAGTTAAAGGTGAGACAAAGACATTAGCACTGAACAGGACACGCACAGAGAAAACCCGGCAATAGCATAACTTTAAAGCCATGCTTCTGGAACCCACAGGGCTTAATATGTAGAGGGAGATGTAAAGACATATGGAGAAGAGAATTCTAAACAGATGAATAAATACTCGTAATGTGGGGAGGGCATGGAGATAACCTCAGGAGATAGCAAAGGAAAGGATGGCTTAAGTCAGCTGGTTGTAAGCCTATCTCTAATGGGAAATCTAGGGCAGAAGGAAGGAAGGTAAATGTGAGGGGGCTTCATATGAATACCTTTAAAGTTTGTGTGTGTGACTATATTCCGAAACAATAAAGAACAAATGTATCATTTTTCGATGTAGTCACCACTGTGTTCAATGCAAGTCCTCCAGCGCTGATAAAGTGCTTGGATTACTGCAGGAAAAAATGTATCTTGGTCACGTGTGTAACCACTCATGCACCACCTGCTGTACCTCTTCATCAGACCATGTTCGTCTGCACTGTGGTGTATTGTTCTTAACACTCTTGACATCCTTAACAACAATATTGACAGGTTACAAGACAATGGCATGGTTATTGTAATTTCTATCACACTTTTAAGTTTTCCATTTGAAGCCCCTTATATGATGAGCAGGTCTCTTGTTATCTGGTTGCGGAGGTCAAAGTGGCTTGAAGATAAGGCATCCATCTAGCATGAAAACTGCAAGGCTTATATCTAGCTGATGAGTGGCATAGGCATTCATGTATCTTCTCAGATGTTGGTCTCTAGTGTTCTAGATCAGTTCTGTTGATGAGGTGTAACATCATTACTCCTCTATCTCATCATCTTAGGCTTTAGAGCATCATTTCTCTTGGTCTGCTTCTGCTTCTACTAGTGATCTTTCCAGTTGTCACAATTTTCTAATGCTTCTCCTCTTGTTATACAACCAAAGAACACTGTTTGTCGCTTTCTTATAGTCCAATATAATGCTCCACTTTCATTAGCCTTCTCGGAGTAACCATTGTTAGTTACTCTGACAGAGCAAAGTATTTGCAACATTGGTCTCAGAAACCACATCTCTGTTGCTCCCAAGCTTGTCCTAATTTTCATGTCTTTGTGCATGATGCTAAATATCTATCTGTAATTTGAATTCATAAAGAGTAGGCTGCAATAACTCCAGCCCTGGAAAATATGTCAAAAGATTGATAACATACCCACAATAGAATATGTATAGTATGTATGCAGTTGAGGAAAGACAACCCCTGTCCAAC
Source organism: Cepaea nemoralis (assembly GCA_014155875.1). Taxonomy (NCBI): domain Eukaryota; kingdom Metazoa; phylum Mollusca; class Gastropoda; order Stylommatophora; family Helicidae; genus Cepaea; species Cepaea nemoralis. Next base: position 514,067 of record JACEFZ010003327.1, on the reverse strand, counting down.
CAATGTTGTGCTGACATTACATGTGCTGGCTGAATGGCACAAATATCACAGCTTAGCTGCAAACTAACACAATGAAACTAATGGGACAAAGCTTTGGTTTTCATTACTTTCCTTGTTTTTCAGCGCATTCCATTCCCTAGATGTAAGTTGTCATTCTTCTCCCCTAGTGCTAAGTAGCAGAGCATGTGTTTTCTTCTTCATTTTTTGTTTAGATTATAAAGGTACATTATATCCCTGTGGAGAAATGTGGGTAAACATCCGGTGTGCTGATGCAGGGGTAGAGGGTTCAATGCATACACCGGTCAGTTTGGCTAAATTGTTGAATTCTCCCCCCTTGACTTGGTGATGTAAATTACAAGTACCTCTGAAGTCGAAGTGGGTTCACCTGATGATGAGGGACACAAGCAATAGGGAAAGCTAATCCACATGCAAACATCAGTCCGGAAGAAGCACGTATGGACTACGCTTGAGTGAAAAAACAAAACATCTATATCCTGTTGTGAAACAACAAACAGAAGTTTATGACTGCACCTCACAGAAATGCCAGGCCAGATGAAACATAATCAAGTAACACTAATCCCACTTGAAAATGTATAAAAAATATACAAAACATGTGTACATAAACACCAAAGAAAAGTAACAATAATTTTTTTTAAGTAATGACACACATGTCCAACGCTTGAAGTACAGCCAACCTTTGTCAGGGAAATACACGTTCGGAACGATGGCAGTCAGCCTGTCACTTGGAATTGACTGGATTGCCTTTCGGTTCACGAGTGCATTTTTCTCAGGGAGACTTGGGGGTCGTCGCCAGAGCTATGGTGCTCGTACTTTGTGTGATGCTTTCAGCGGGCCGCCCTGCCGAATCATATGGGATAAATCCCGGGGCAATGAAGTCGTTCCTCTTGACTTTTAATGCAGTAATGATCAGTAATGAGTTGCTGCTGGTTTTCTGCCGCTTCCATCAACGATGACCTGTATTTTCCGTGGAGGACTTTTGTGTTGGCATTCTGGCGGCGGCCTTATGCACATTGTACCTGTGCAGGCTGTTGGCTTGTCGAGACTCCTGTCTATTCAACATTTCACATAGGGCAGTGAGGAGCATTTCGTGTGATATTCACTGGCACAGGAATGGGGACGACCTGTTGCCGTGAAGTTGGAACCGCGACTAACTAACTAATTTTGTCAGGGACAACAGCAACAATATTAATAATAACATACAATAGAAAACAACAAATATAATCAGCTAAAATGATCGAGAAATTCTAAAGTGGTGCAGAAAAGGTGTTGCCTTTAGTGAATCAGAGAGGATGTGCAACATTCTGAATAAAAATAGGTATATTAGTACCAACACAAGAAAGTAGAACTAAATTGAGATAATATAATAAATGAATGGGGGATTATACTCCAGGGGGAGATAAAGGACAGAAGAAGAAGAATAAAACACAAAAGAGGAAAGGCATAAAATGAAATGAAAAAGAGAATGCCACACTGGACTTGAGAAACAATAATTTTACACTGAAGCATCAGTAACAATTCTGATTTCTGCTTCAGGCTAACATCTAAGAGTGAACGAAGAAGAAAATATTGTATAATGTGAAACTGATTTACACCTATAAGTTAGTTGCATATCCTTTACAGGCCATCACAGTCAACGCCAGCATTGTTTGGCTGTTTGTCATTTATAGGTAAGTTTAAGTTTAGTATTTTGCCATTACGTTATGAATGACTGGCACACATACCATTGTATGAAACCAATGCAAGGCTGCCAAATCACCCATAGCTGTGTTTCGAAATGTGGTATGTGGGATTATGAATTACGTTCGTAACCCCTTTGCCACCTTAAGACAGAAAGTAAAATAAATCATAATGCCTAGACAACAAAGCAGCCAAACATCCCCCGGGGACCTCACAGAAACAACCTACCCACCTGGTGTTATGTGCGGACGTGCAGACAGCCTCTGCCAACAGCTCCTGCAGGTCTTTGGGAAGCAAGGAGATGTTTCCAATGATGCGAATACACACCCCATGCTGCTGGATCAGGTCTCTGGGAAAACAGTTGTCAAACTATAACACACACGCAAGAAAATCAGAACACTCATTTATTAAATGTTAACAGAATGGAGGGAGCTGAGGTCTTGCAGTGGCTAGCACACTTGCCTGCCAACCCAGGGGTCATATGTCTGTTATCTCCATCAAGGCTCCCAGGTAGCTTAAAATGGGTAGGGCAGCAGAAAATGTCCTGGACAGTAAGGTAGCTGACATGATATTAACCTCAACACCCACCAAGTCCCAACTGGTCTATAAAAATAGGGGGTTGGCACCATATACAGATTACACCTCCAGACGTGTAAAAATATCCTTTACTTTTGTTCTGACACCTGCAGCCTTGGAGTCTTACAATGGATGGGTACTAGAGAAACAATACCAGAAGAAAAACTGTATGGACCACTGAGTGAATTAAATATGGCTGAAGTTTATACACGAGGCAACATTGGAGATACAGACAATCAATTTCCAGTGAACTAAAGAAGAAGAGGAATGTCCAAAATGACAACCAACATTGTTTGGTCAGAATTTGAGAAGAGAGGCTGTAGAATATGTGACAGCTGAGAAGAGGCAGACTAGAATATGTGACAACAGAGAAGCAACAGACTAGAATATGTGACAACTGAGCAGACTGTAGAATATGTGACAACTGAGCAGACTGTAGAATATCTGACAAATCACAAGAGACAGACTGTAGAATATGTGACAACAGAGAAGCGACAGACTAGAATATGTGACAGCTGAGAAGAGGCAGACTGTAGAATATGTGACAACTGAGCAGACTGTAGAATATCTGACAAATCACAAGAGACAGACTGTAGAATATGTGACAACAGAGAAGCGACAGACTAGAATATGTGACAGCTGAGAAGAGGCAGACTGTAGAATATGTGACAACAGAGAAGCGACAGACTAGAATATGTGACAACTGAGAAGAGGCAGACTGTAGAATATGTGACAACTGAGAAGCGACAGACTAGAATATGTGACAACTGAGAAGCGACAGACTAGAATATGTGACAACTGAGAAGAGGCAGACTGTAGAATATGTGACAACTGAGAAGCGACAGACTAGAATATGTGACAGCTGAGAAGAGACAGACTGTAGAATATGTGACAACTGAGAAGCGACAGACTAAAATATGTGACAGCTGAGAAGAGACAGACTGTAGAATATGTGACAACAGAGAAGTGACAGACTAGAATATGTGACAACTGAGAAGCGACAGACTAAAATATGTGACAGCTGAGAAGAGGCAGACTGTAGAATATGTGACAACAGAGAAGCGACAGACTAGAATATGTGACAGCTGAGAAGCGACAGACTAAAATATGTGACAGCTGAGAAGAGGCAGACTGTAGAATATGTGACAACAGAGAAGCGACAGACTAGAATGTGTGACAGCTGAGAAGAGGCAGACTGTATAATATGTGACAACTGAGCAGACTGTAGAATATGTGACAACTGAGCAGACTGTAGAATATCTGACAAATCACAAGAGACAGACTGTAGAATATGTGACAACAGAGAAATGACAGACTAGAATATGTGACAGCTGAGAAGAGGCAGACTGTAGAATATGTGACAACTGAGCAGACTGTAGAATATCTGACAAATCACAAGAGACAGACTGTAGAATATGTGACAACAGAGAAGCGACAGACTAGAATATGTGACAGCTGAGAAGAGGAAGACTGTAGAATATGTGACAACTGGGCAGACTGTAGAATATCTGACAAATCACAAGAGACAGACTGTAGAATATGTGACAACTGAGAAGAGACCAACTTTAGAATATGTGATAATTGAGAAGAGACTGACTGTGGAATATGTGACAAATGAGAAGAGACCAACTGTAGAATATGTGACAACTGAGAAGAGACCAACTTTAGAATATGTGACAATTGAGAAGAGACTGACTGTGGAATATGTGACAAATGAGAAGAGACCAATTGTAGAATATGTGACAGCTGAGAATATACTGACTGTAGAATATGTGACAACTGAGAAGAGTCCCAACTGGTCTATAAAAACAGGGGTTTAGCACCTGAGAGAGAGGGAAGGGGTGAGAATGGGAAAAAGAGAAAGGAGAGAGACAGAGAGAGAGGAGAGAGACACAAAGAGAGGAGAGAGAGACAGAGAGAGGGAGAAATGGAGAGAGAGAGGGAGGGAGAGAGAGGGAAAGAGGTAAGGAGAGATGAAGGGAGAGAGAGAGGAGAGAGACAGAGAGAGACCAAGAGAGAGAGAGAGAGAGAGGGCTGCAACACCAAACATTTGATTTGCCCGAAATATAAATGCTAACCTAGTGGGTAAGAAAAACATAGGCCTGATCCAAGACTACAGAATCGTCCTAAACTGCCAAACAATCATCACCTATATTACCAAGCTTGGCACATGATAATGATGTTACCTCTTGTAAAGGCAAAAGGCAACTTATTTTAACACTTACCTTTCCTGTAGCAGTTTAACAAACTTTTGTCGTGACAACTCCATCAGGCAAGCCACTTCCTCTGCGGACCTCTTGAAGTTCTCAATGCTGAAGGCATACACGGTGACCTCAGATATTCCCAGGTCCAGACACCATTCTAAGGTCTATGGGGTTAGGATTTAAAAGTGTAAATCAGAATCATAGCCATCCGTTCCCTGAAATGTACCTAATATTACTAAATTACAATTTTATGTTATCATTTCTTTTATAAGGGTAAAAACAGATCGAGAATACCGTTTTCATGCCATCAGCATCATGTGGCAGATAGAGAGTGTTATTTTGAGTGCAATTTAAAATGGCTGCCTTATGAAGTGGAGTGATTACGTGCCTCTTCTGACTAGCTGTAGGCCGAAGGGGTTATGGGCGCAATTTGTAATCTGCGTTCGAAACAATTTTGTGGGCAATTTGGAAGCAGGCCATCTTGTGTTGGTTTCCAAATAATGGTTTAAGTGCCTGTCATTCAGAAAGCAGTGGCAAACTACTAAACATAAACTTGCCCAGGAATCACAAACAGCCAAAAAAATGCTGGAGTTGACTGCCATGTCCTGTAAAGAATACGCAACTAACTTCTAGCTAGCTGCCTTTTTTCTTCAATAAATCTGAGCAACATTCATGAATCTGTGCATCAAAGCAACTGTGACTGTGTTTTTACCTGGCCACTTTTAACCTAGAGTATTACATAAACTATGAGATGCGTGGTGGCCAGCATGCGTGCCGTCAGCCTGGTCGTGATGGGTTTAAATACACACAGAGCAGATTTGTCCCAGGTTGATCAGCCTAAAATGGACGCCAGGAAATAAATGTCTCAGGAAGTAAAACTGGTCAGTGTGAACTGACCACATCACTCCTTGAGTGCTGATTGGTTTATACAAATATGAGGCAAGCATCAAGGGCCCAATACGTCTCGATGTGTGTAATAAAGGGGGGGGGGGGGGTTTTTACTTATTTACTGTTATTTATGTAAAGTCATGAATATCTTTAAGCTCTTAACAACGGTGGATTGCAACATTTTTCAACCAGGCTTTTGATACCATCAAAATCTCCATATCACATACAACATGTTAAGTTAAAAAGTTAGTTGCATATCCTTTACAGGACGTCGCAGTCAACGCCAGCATTTTTTGCTGTTGTGATCTCTTGGCAAGTTTACGTTCAGTAGTTGTTTGCCTTTGACATACAAGATGGCAGGTGGCTTCATTTGCCAGCCCCGATGAAGGGGTTTTCAAGTTTTTGAGGGTCTAAAAAAAAGTTTTGCCAGTAGAATAAATTCAAGGTGCGGTTGGGAGCCACGGTAGTGTATGGCTAGACACTCACCTGCTGTCCCAGTGGTACTGGGTTCAACCCACATTGGGGTGGAATATAATTTTTGTGAAAATTGATATAGCCTCCCAGGTCGACCCAGCTTAAAATGTGTACCAGGAAATGTCTTAGGAAATAAAGGCAGCCGGCACGATACTGACCTCATCACCCACAAGTGTCAATCAGTTTATACAAATATGGGTCTAGCAACATAAGCCTATTGTGCGTTAAAGAATGCTAAAGGAACCGAACCTTTCTTTTTTTTACAAAGCGTGGTCATGTGATGATAGCTGAATGGTCGCAGCTTAGTCATTCAATCAATGCTGACATTGATTCATGGCTGGGCAATGAAGTTTGTACATATGTGCCAGGATCTTTCTTGCTAACTCACCAGCAGCCTAAGGCACACATTTGTTTGTCACTGTATTCTTCTTCTGCTGCCTCTCACCTCCCTACGGAGGTTAGGCCCTCAACCAACTCATCCAAACCCTTTGTAAACTTGTTCATGATTGGTTGATTTTAAGGCTTAAGCTTTCTACCGGGTGAGGTAGCCACTCTCAAGTCATCCCCCCTTAGCTGCCCCTTACGAGTTTATGTAAATGTACGGGTGGTGTTGCAATTCATTGCTTTCCTTATGGGCTCTGGTGGGGTAGTCAGCATGGCTGAATGGATATAAGTGCTTGTTCTAAACATCCATTGAACTGATGCCAAGATAGCAGGTTTAACCCCTACATGGGACAGTTGGACTAAAATGTTGACTTCAAGTCCTTGCCAGCATACATTTAGTTTCCAGAGCCCATGAGTGTACGCTCGCTCACTTTTGAACAAGCATAGTCCATACACATACCACTAGTTCTAGTGCACTGGACTGATTTTTGCAAGTGGATTAGCTTTCACTATTACCAATATCCCTCCTAATCTGGCGAACCCACTCCGACTTCAGAGGTACTTGTATTTTACATCCCCAAGTCAAGGGCGATAAGTCATTTTTAGTTCAACTGATCAGTGTAGCGGTTGAGCCCGCTACCTCAGCATATGCACAACGTACGTTTAAGTACGAGCGCTCTTATCCATTCAGCCACTGCTGACCTCCGCTGACATTATTATGTCAACAGATTTTAATTCTCCCGAAATTTACAAGGTTGGGTCAACCCCAGAATTATACCCATCAAGACAACCTTGGCCACTGCTGGCACAAATCCAGGGCTACAATGTTGGTAGGTAAATGCACCGATCATCACAACTCCAAAGACATAGAAGCTACAGCCAAAGCAGCTGGCACATTAGTGTAACAGTTCAGACATTACACCTACAATGACATGTGCTCAGTCAGGCAAGAGTTTGATGCCACTGCTCATCATTTGCTTCAGAAGGAGACAGACTGACCACCTAATCCCCCAGCATTCAGACCTATAAAAATGTGATAGTTCTAACACTGACCACCTAATCCCCCAGCATTCAGACCTATAAAAATGTGATAGTTCTAACACTGACCACCTAATCCCCCAGCATTCAGACCTACAAAAATATGATAGTTCTAACACTGACCACCTAATCCCCCAGCATTCAGACTTATAAAAATGTGATAGTTCTAACACTGACCACCTAATCCCCCAGCATTCAGACCTATAAAAATGTGATAGTTCTAACACTGACCATCTAATCCCCCAGAATTCAGACCTATAAAAATGTGATAGTTCTAACACTGACCACCTAATCCCCCAGCATTCAGACCTATAAAAATGTGATAGTTCTAACACTGACCACCTAATCCCCCAGCATTCAGACCTATAAAAATGTGATAGTTCTAACACTGACCACCTAATCCCCCAGCATTCAGACCTATAAAAATGTGATAGTTCTAACACTGACCACCTAATCCCCCAGCACTCAGACCTATAAAAATGTGATAGTTCTAACACTGACCACCTAATCCCCCAGCACTCAGACCTATAAAAATGTGATAGTTCTAACACTGACCACCTAATCCCCCAGCATTCAGACCTATAAAAATGTGATAGTTCTAACACTGACCACCTAATCCCCCAGCATTCAGACCTATAAAAATGTGATAGTTCTAACAATTCACAAGCTCACAGCACGTTTCTGCTATGGGAATCTTTTTTATTTTTTTTTAGAGCCAGAGCAGCTGTGTTCAAATCCATAGCAGCACACAGTAAAAATGTACGTACTCCCAGACTGGTTGTTAGCTGTTTTTTTTTTAAATGTTAATGTTGCATATCCCTTACAGGACGTTGCAGTCAACACCAGCATTTTTCAGCTGCTGTTGATGTACTAGGCAAGTTTTACGTTCAGTAGTTTGCCTTGCTTTCTGAACGACCGGCTCACATACCCCCGTTAAGTTACAAGCGCAGCGCGAACCGCTGCTGATGAACACAGCTGCTATTTTCCCCACGTGGATATACAGGATTACAAACAATGTTGTTAACCCCTTGGCCTGGGTGAACTTTATTTTAGCTGTACATGCTTCATATTTGATATTAAGCTAAAAAAAAAAGAAGCTAAAGTTTTATTAAAATAATCCTGTCAAATTTAAACAGTAACATGCAAACCTCAGCCAACTTGTCAAATCCTTTGACATGGCCCTCAGACTTGGCCAGGCTTTTCTTGGCTGCAAAACGTCTGTTTCCATCCATTATAATAGCCACATGTCGAGGCACTGGACCTGTTGTTAGCACAGCCTCACAGGCTCGCTGCACCCATGTTTTCTGTCGCTTTTGGGTAAACATTGTCTAAATCTGTAAAGCATTTAACATTTGCATTATTTGTAAGAAGAACAGGAGCAAAACTGTATACCTTCCACACAAATAATAGAAGTACAAACATTGCTCTACAAAAGTTGAGTGGAAGTATGAATAAAATTAATGGAACTGTGGTACAGCTGTGGAAATGTAAACAATATAAAATAACACAAAGTAATGCAGCTATACATAATACTGTCACCTGTCATCTACTAGCTATAGTACCTTGCAGTGTAGGGCAGGGGGGTCTTGAGCCTGAGGAATTAAGGTTGCCTGGCTGGTGCAGTCACCAGAAACTCTGCAGGTTAGAATTTTCTTGATGCCTCCGACAAAAAAAAATCCATACTTTACCAAGGATTCAAACCTAGGTCTCCCGAAGGAAAACCTGGCATTCTTAGCCACTCGGCCAGCTGCTCCACAAAACACAATTACGGAAAACAGGACTTTGCAGCGACTAGCCTTCATCAGCAAACAAATTGGGGAGATAAGTAGCAAATTTGTTTCATTTTCTTTTTATTGTTTTTTGTTTTTCATCTTTCTATTATGCCTTAATGTAGTGTCTTCTCTGTGTTTATATGTTGTGTTATGTGTACAGCCGTATGTTAAAACTATGTAACAGGCAAGGACTCTTTTTCTAACTTTCAAGGACAGTGACTTATAGCACAAAACTTTCTTCATTTGATAGAATGCAGTTTTTCCTTGATTAAAATTCATTGGACAAAAATGAATACTCATTCATTCATCATTCAGTAGCATGACCCTAGCAGAAGCTCGCTCCCATAGCAACCTTCCAGAAAACTTTTCAGTCATAAGCAACCATCTGGAGATCATCTGCCACATCCTGTGCCCATCTTCTCTTTGGCCTTTCTCTTTCTCTCTTCCCGGGCAAATCGTGCAATCTATTGTTTGTGTCTTCATTATTCAAATATGCTTCTTCATTACTGTTCTCTCCAAACTTTCATGACATTTCAAGTGACCAAAATATTTACAATTTCTTTGTTTTATCGTCTTTAGTAGCCAATCCTCTTCAATATTCAGCTCTTATCATATGGATGCATTTGTTCTTTTTTATACCCAAGATATTCATAGAACCCGTCTATAACATTTATATTCAAAGGCATTTATGTGCTGTTCAGCTTGTTTAGTAGGTGTCCAGGTCTGAGAGGCGTATGTTGCAATGGGAAAGATGCATGCTCTTAAAAATCAACTTTTGTGGGTCTATTTGTCTCACGCCACAACTTATTCAGTTGTCTTAGCTTTTGAACAGCAACAGATATTCATATGATGAATACTAGAATGTATAAATCATCTAAGGGGGTTTGGTGAAGGTACAAAACAGTCTTGTTGACTGTGAGAGGCATATTTGAGAGGAGCCAGTGCTACTGCTTCACAGAAATGGGTCTTCTTGGTGGAAGTGTACAATATTGGTGATATCATCATGAGCCCTGCCAAGTGGCATGGTTTTTGTATCTCTCCACAGATCTCGGTGTTCTGGATCAACTCTGCTGATGATATTCCTCCATCTCAGTGCATCGAGCATCATTTCTCCCAGTGATTGTTTCAGCCGTCACAATGTTCTCCAGTGCCTCTCTCATAATATGACCAAAGAATGCTGTTCATCTCTGTCTTATAGTTGTAAATAATGTCATACTTTTATTAGTTTCTTTCAGGTAATTGTTCTTAGTATTTGCAACATTCATCTCAGAAAGCACATCTTTGCTGTCAGTGTCTTCTAACTTGACTTCCGTTCTAAAGCTGTACAGGTCTACATGGCCACAGGGCTTATTACACTTAAACTTCCGGTGTGCTGATGTCGCAAAGGTCAGTTGGATTTCAATATTGACTACTCATTTAGAAAGCAAATGCAAACTACAGAATGTAAAATTCTACAGAAAAACGTCCTATGATATTTTTGTTAACTAAAGCTGAAGAATGTAAACTGTATAAAAACATGAAGCGTAGAGCAGCTTTGAAAAACTGGGGGACATAATTAATGATAATAATTGTAAGGGAGAGTTTATTCGTAGAGCTCTACGAATAAACAAAGCGTTTATTCGTAGAGCCCTACGAATAAACAAAGCGTTTATTCGCAGGGCCCTACGAATAGACACTTTGTTTATACACAGGGCCCTATGAATCAATACTTTATACTTAGTTGAAGTATGGCTGTTTAAATATCAGGCGAGTTTAAGAATTGTTAACTTGCGTTTCTATACACTTACTGTTTACAGGCATCCATCTTTGTTTACGTTACTGACCTACTATTTCCTACTATTTATGTCCTGATAATTCTGGTCCAAGCTGACAGTAATATGCATCACCTCAGAGAGACATGATTAGGGTCGTTAGGCAATACAAACACCAGGCTTTCGACTGATTGCCCTCATGAATTAACAAATAAACAAGGAAATGCTACGGATATAAAGTGCAGGAAAACCTGGTATATGTGAAGCGGGTTGAAAAGAGAGAAGAGAGAGATAGATAATGAAGATAGTGTGCGAGACAGATATGTGAGATATGAGAAAGATGTGTTGAAAGACATAAAAAAGTGATAAAGACAAGAAAGAGAGAGGGGGAGGAGGGAGATAGAGAAGAAGAGAGAGAGATGTCTGTATGCCTCTCTATATGTCCGCCTGTCTGTATGCCTCTCTATTTGTCCACCTGTCTGGATGTCTCTCTACATGCCCGGATGTCTCTCTGTCCCTGTCTGTCCGTCCGTCTGACAGCCTGTGTGATTTCTTGTTCTCTATCAGCCTACTTGTATCTGTCCATTTGTATATATGTCTATCTGAATCTCTATCTAACAAACTGTCTGTCTGTCTTTCCATATGCATATGTATGTCTGGTTGACTCTCTGTGTGTATGTATGCGTGTGTCTGACTCTCTATCTGTCTGCCAGTTTATATCAGTTGTTTATTTGTCTCTATCTCTGACTGCCCCCCCCCCCTCTCTCTCTCTCTCTCTCTCTCGGCCGGTCAACCTGCCTGTTCAGAGTATTGCAGGGAGAGGTTGAAAGAGATGTACGAGCGAGTGTCTGGTTGGATCTAGCTACCCATCTACCTGCGTACCTACTATCCACCTACCTGCCTAGCTACCCACATACCTGCTTACTTAACTACCTACCTGTCTACCTCCCACCCTTCTACCTGCCTACTTAACCACTTTCGTGTCTATGAATATGAAAACTATGAATATTACAAAGAATTATCGCCGAATCAACGGAGTACGTGCTTTGTGCTCGATACTTTTGACAACAGCCAGCGGGGAGAGAATTAAGCGGAGGAGAAGAGGTAGGGGAGAGGGGGGAAGGAAAAGGAAGAAGAGGGCTGGAGCCAGAAGGGGTAGAAGGAAAACGGATCGTTTGGGACTCAAAAATGTGTGGGTTGGGTATTGGAATTGCCGTAGTGCAAAGCAACGAGGACCAATACTGGAGAAACTGGTACTGGTTCGATACTGGTACTGGAAACTGGTACGAACGATTGACATTTGACTTTCATCCAATTAATTGCTGAACCATTATAAAAAAAATAAAAAAGGTCCGGAAAGGAAACGAACCTCGAGCTCCCGCCCATCAGGCGGGCGCACTATCAACTATGCCACTGACGACACGTTTTCCAATCAACGAAAATGTATAATATAGCCGCAAACTTACGTTAAATCACGTGACCAGCCGTGCCCTACGAATAGACGCTTTGTTTATTCGTAGGGCCCTACGAATAGACACTTTGTCTATTCGTAGGGCTCTACGAATAGACACTTCGTAATTGTAAACTCCCATCAAGGATGTTTAATTTATTTTATCTTACATCTGAGATTCTCTCTCTCTCTCTCTCTCTCTCTCTCTCTCTCTGTGCGTGTATGTGTGTGTGTGCATGCATGTATGTGTGTGTGTCCCAGATCAATTCAAGCTTCTCTGTTCTGAATATGTCAGATTAGAGCAGTTTTTAAGTTTTAGTTCTAGTAATAAGTAAAAGAAAAATTCAGACTGTATGGCAGTATGGGGTTATGGACACAATTCAAAATCCTGTACGTAGGCGATTTGGTAGCAGACTGCATTCATGCAATGATATTTGTGCCAGTCATTCAGAATGCAATGGCAAACTACTGAACATAAACTTTGCAAGAAATCACAAACACTTCAAAGTCAACAAATGGTGCTGGTGTTCGTTCTGTTGACTGGGACGTTCTGTACTAGGATGATTAGGATTAGGATGCAACTAACTTAATTAAAGTGTTGTATTTTAACAAATGGTTTATCTCGTGTTTCCATTCCTAGATGCGTCACCTATATTGAATGTGACATCTGACTAACCACTAATGTAAGTGACAGTCTCTGTCATAGATAGAAAGAAAATGACGTACTAAAAAAAAAATAAAGAGAAATCAATTTCAATGAATTGAAGTCATATGACGCAACTTTGTTCGGATAAACTCATCGAATCACGAATTAACACATTACATTTATACAGTTCAAATGAGTTATAATTTTCCGAATCTGTTACAGAATACTGATCCGAAGTTAAAAAGCGGAGAAATTAAAGAAACCCAATAAATACTTGCATTAAGTGTAGACGACACACTAACTTTCCTCCATCAGTAATCCTAAATTTTAACTTTCTCCTTTCTGCATCGATGCCTCCGTAGTTCGCCTGTGAGATCTTTCGCAAAATTCGTATTTTACGTGTCAGATCTGTAAACGTATTACTAATTAGGCGGGGAGTCTGGAGGGAATAATTAACACACACTGAGTAATTAGAGTTACAAGTAGTTACTGACATCATTTAAAGACAAATGAAAAGAAGTAGATTATTCATGGACTAGTAGATAAGAGCAAATGAAAGTCACAGTTACGACAGCTTTGAGAAACAAGTGTCAATATCATTTTATCGATTGACACTGTTGTAAGGCTTGGGAATGGAAGTAGATTTCACCATAGGCCTAATAATTAAAAGGAATAACAAGGTTTTATTCTAAACTGTTAGATCCGAATTATCCCATTGCTCTTCTTCTTCTTCTTCTTCTTCTTTTCTTCTTCTTCTTCTTCTTCTTCTTCTTCTTCTTCTTCTTCTTCTTCTTCTTCTTCTTCTCCTTCTTTTGCTTTTGCTTTGACCACAAGCAGTCTGACTATGGCAGTCTTGGCAGTAAGTAAAGCAATACCATGGCTCGAGACAGACATTCAATCGGGCATGTGTCCTTAGTGACTCAATGAGTATCCTCGGGAGGATAGAAATGGGGTGGGTCCGAAGATAGTGGCTGCTGTGTTTGGAGCGGTCTCGGCTGGCAAAGATTAGTTTCACCTTTGTGCCAGGGCATGCGGGCGTACAAGGGAATGAACAGGCTGACAGGCTTGCAGGTAGGGCTACTGTGGAAGGCGGACGAGCCATGGACCAGGCAGACATTCTGAATGCTCCACACGAGAAGTAAGTCGTTTACGAGAACCAAGCGATGACTAGGAATCTACAACCATGGTCAGGCTGCGAGAACGGCAAGTTAAAATTATTTGGCGCTTATAGAAGGAGAAGAATGAAGTAGAGATTAGAAGACACACTAGACAACATACAATTTGAAAGCTATATAGTTACTGACCGGGATGACGAACCTGTTACCTCCAAACGACGACAGCGCCTCACTGCCGGAACAAATGTACTTCGACGCATGACCAACTAGACACTCCAAAAATAAGTGTCTTCATTAGCCATGTCTATCGTACAACTGGTTTTTCCGATATGGTGCATGGCACAACACACCCTAGAGACCAGATCTGCACACCCAACGGTTTGTCAGAACAATGTAGAAATCAGACGCCATGACTGTGATAAAATTATTGATGTTACAGGGAAAAACACCTACAGAAATACACAGGGAGATGGAGCCAGTGTTTGAGGAAGTCTGTCCTTCGTATGCTTATGTAAAAAAAAAAAATTGGTGTTTGCAGTTTAAGTGTGGCAGTTCCCAAGTTGCTGATCTGCCAAGATCAGGACGACTGTCCTCAGAGTGCAATGATGCAAATGCTGCAAAAGTTAAGAAAATCATAGACCAGGATGGGAAAATGACAATTGCAGAGATATCGGGTTCAGCAAAACTGAGTAAGAGTACAGTTTTAAGAATTTAAAACATGAGAAAAGTGTGTGCCCGCTGGGTCCCGCGCCTGCTGACATGTGAACAGAAACAAGCACGGGTTGATTGCTGTGGCCTGATGCTCAAACATATGGTGGTCGAAAAACATGTTGACGGCCATGATGACTGTAGATGAGACTTGAATTCACCATTATGACACAGAATCCAAAATTGCCATCATGCAGTGGAAAACCCCGGGCTCGCCAACACATGTCAAGCCAAGAGCACAAAAATCTGCAAGAAAAGTGATGCTGATTGGTTTTTGGGACGATGGATAGAACTCTTACATAACTATTTTCGCATGCAATCATATGTTAAAAGGTCTGTTGTAGGCCGATCTCATTAAGAAATGACTGTGACGAATGCTGGTGTACATCGTAATTTAAAGATTATGGTTTGAAAAATTCAAAGAGGCGCACTGACATACATTGTGTTACTAGACACCGTAATGGTGCGAGTTCGGACACGTCTGGAGTCGAAAAATAGTATTAAACACTATACTTGCTATTTTATATTTCTTTTCTATAAAATGTTAGTTAGTTAGTTAGTTAGTTAGTCGCGGTTCCAACTTCACAGCAATGGGTCATCCCCATTATGCTCCATTCCTGTGCCAGTGAATATCACACAAAACGCTCCCCACTGCCCAATGTGAAAAGTGGAAAATGTGTTCTTGGTATGCATTTTGGAGTGTCCACAACGAATTAATTGGATTTACATTGATTCGTATGGGCATAATTGTCTCGGTTTTCGGCGGTTTCGGGTTTCGTCGATTGTTTTCAGATGGATTATCTACGAAAATCGAGATTTGGCTGTATAACGCGACAATTTGGTTTTGCTAAGGGAAGCAACTTATTAATGAAGAAGTACTTAGATCTGTCAGAGTTGTACACTTGAATGTCAAAGTAACTTTTAACTGAAGAATTAGATTAATCTTTACAAGTAAAACTGAAGTAACTGGATATGGAATTAGTGGAATGTGAAACCAAACAGGATACATGTTGTACATCAGCCCCCCAATATATTGTACAATTATCCAGCAGTAATTCATCAAGAACTAAATCCATGAAATGTAATTATCCAGAGCCAATGTTGGTTATGTCATCCATAGTATTTGTCTAGAAGGGGAGGTAGCAAGCCGAGAAGCTGCTACACCCCTTAATCATCAGAATAAATGATATAAGTACGGATGTTCTAGAAAGAAGATGAATCGCAAGCACTACAGAAACAATTTATTGTTAATTTATTGACTTATTTTCCAATACAGCTGTAGTTTTCTACTCTGAATGTTTTGTGTCCATGATCAACGGCAATGTACGGTTGTTCACATGAAATCACACACAGGCTGGCTATGGCAGTGCAGAGGTTGAATAGTTTTGCGAACCTATGGTACAACATCAGTAAACAAGATAAATAAACATTTTGAGAATATGCATCTGTTATCTATTGGGGTTTTTTTTTTTTTTTTCGCTCGCTCGATTTGAACAACCTCTGAAGTCGGAATGGGTTCGCCTAATGGCGAGGGACTCTATTAATAGGGAGAGCTAATCCACACGCAAAAGTTGGCTCATCACTTCTATAAATAGTGTGTATGTTCTACGCTTGAGTTCAAAGTGAGCGTGCGCAAAAAAAAAAAAAAACTCAAGTGTAGTCCATACACACTAATTCTAGTAGTGCTGAATTGAATGTTGCGTGTGGATTAGCTTTCTCTATTAACAGTGCCTCTCGCCATCAGGAGACTTCACTCCGACTTCAGAAATGTTTGTAATTTACGTCCCCAAGTCAAGGATGACAGGTCAACATTTTAGTCCAACTGTGCGGTGTAGAGGTTGAACCCCCTTACATCGGCATCAGCACACTGGATGTTTAAGAACAAATGTTCTTATCCATTCAGCCATGCTGACCTACTTGTTTTGGTATAATCCTAGCACTCCGGACAAATCCATATCAATCAATCAGGTGCCGTCTCCACAATGAAGGTTGGCTGCAATGGATCTCCAACACTGTCTGTCTCTCTTTCGCCTTGACTGTACATTCTGTCAGGCTGATGTTCGTCCAACTCTTGATGGTATCCTCCCACTTGTATCGTTGTCTACCTCTTTCTCGCTTGCCATTAACCTTGCAATCCAGTTACGGTTTTTATAACAGTATTATGTCTTTTAACGTGGCCAAAATATTTCACTGGCCTCCTCGTTATTTCTTTCATCAACTCTCTCTCCATTCCCAGTTTTTCTAGAACCGCTGCATTTGATTGTTTTTGTTTCCATGAAATACGACATATTCATCTGTATATCTACATCTCCAGGGCCTTTATTCGACTTTCAAGTTGCTTGTTCAATGTCCAGGATTCCGCGCCATACAATCATGTTTAATATACGTAGCATATGACAATTCTCATTTTTAATGCGTTGTTAATCAAGTCCCTCCCCCGATGGTGTTTCCACCTTGTCGTGGTGGGGGAGCTTGAGTTTCTCAATGACCCTGAGAGCTATGCCGGCGGTAGCGTAGCTACCAGCAGGGCCTCCCAAGCCGGACAGGTCAAAGGGTAGAGAACAGACAAAGAGAAACACCCTGGTCCTCCAGGTTGGGGGTTGAAGCGTGGGGTTAACATCCCCACCTTTGTAAAAACCTTTCTTTGTTACGAAACAAATACATGAGCCTCGATATCGGACTGACTTATCTGGACAACGACCTTGGAACGTTAAAGGACTTTTGAGATTTGGAACATGGAATGTACGGACACTATATCAAGCTGGAGCGGCCGAAGAACTAACCCGGGAGCTGGTTGAATATCAAATGGATATCACAGCAATTCAAGAAATAAGGTGGCCAGGAGAGGGTACTTTAGAGCAAAATGGAATGATTATAATATATGGAGGAAACACCCAAAATAAACATGAATTAGGAACAGGATTTGTCATCAAAAAAGAGTTATGGGGGAACATTTTAAACTTTAAAGCTTTTAATGACAGGATTAGTAAATTACGAATAAAAGGTAAATGGAAAAATATAACGATGATTAATGTACATGCACCTACTGAAGAGAAAGAAGATGATATTAAAGAAGACTTTTATAATGATCTGGAAGATGTCATAGAAGAAACCCCCAAACAGGACATCCTGATTGTGCTGGGAGACTTCAATGCAAAAATAGGTAGAGAGCAAACTAATAAAAAAGTGGCCGGTATGGAAAGCCTACATACAACTTCAAATGATAATGGATGGAGAGTCATCAACCTGGCAGAAGCCAAAGGACTGCAGATTAGCAGTACCAGACTACAAAGAAAGGATATACACAAACAAACTTGGAAATCATGTGACAAGAGAACCTATAATCAAATAGATCACATTTTAATTAACAACAGAAATGCATCAAACATACAGCAAGTCAGAAGTTATAGAGGAGCTGAGTGCCACAGTGACCATTTCCTCGTTGGAGCAAAATTTAAAATAAAACTTAAGAGAGCTTTCTATACTAAATTACAAAGATTACACCCAACATATAACAGAGAAAAACTACAAGACATTACAGTCAAAGAGAAATTTACAGATGAAATAAAATGTAAACTTGAAACTTTTCAAAACCCTTTGGAGGAAAGCGTTGACCAAACTTGGTTGAACATCAAGAATACAGTTCAATCTACCGCAGAAGAATGTCTCGGTGTGTCAACCACGCATAGAAAGAACAGATGGTTCAATCAAAAATGTGAAGAAGCAGTCACTAAGAAGAAGAATGCCAGACATGTATGGTTAAATGACATCAATAACATCCAAAAGGAAGAGCATTATAGAAGTGAATGTAAAGAGGCTACAAAAATAGTCAGACAGCAGAAGCGAGAATATATGAGTAATATAATCAAAGATATGGAAACTAATCACCAGAAAAATGAATCCAGAAAGTTTTTTAAAGTACTGAAGTCAATGAAACGAGGGCACCAACAAAACACATATGGTTTAAAAGACAAAAATGGGAATATGATAAATACCAATGAAGAAATGTGCAACACATGGAAAGAATATTTTATTGAATTACTAAATTGTGAAGCTCCAAGTAACATTTTCCCACAGGAAGAGGTTCTAACATGCGAACCACAAATTGAAGAACCTACATTTGAAGAAATCCTATATGTAATCACACGACTTAAAAACAATAAGGCAACTGGGACTGATGGAATTGCTGCTGAATTTATAAAGGCAGGTGGCCATGCATTACATCTAAAGCTATACGAACTAATAATAAAAATCTGGAGGACAGAAGAATTACCCCATGACTGGAAAGAGTCATTATTGATACCTATCTTTAAGAAAGGAGACAAGTTCCAATGTGGAAATTATAGAGGAATATCACTACTGTCCACAAGCTATAAGATACTATCCGCAGTATTACTAAATAGACTAAAACCATATTCAGAAGACATATTAGGTGACTACCAGGCGGGTTTTAGACAAAACAGATCAACAATAGATCAGATATTTATCTTACGACAAATAGCCGAGAAACATTGGGAATATAAAAGAGATCTCCATAACATTTTTGTGGATTTTAAAAAGGCTTATGATAGTGTCCATAGGAATAGTCTATGGAAAGTTATGCAGGAATTTGGAATACCAAGGAAGTTAATTAACATGACCAAACTATGCATGGAAGATACTTATAATATAGTAACATATAAAGGCAGGAAATCAGACCCCTTCCAAATAACATCTGGCTTGAAACAGGGTGATGCACTATCGCCGCTACTCTTCAATCTGGCTCTAGAGAAAGTTGTAAGGAAGGTAAAGGAGGAATGTGATATTGGAGGAACATCCAGGCTGCTTGGTTATGCAGATGATATAGATATTATAGGGCAAAGTGAACAAAAGACATTAGAAATATTGACTCACTTAAAGGAAAAAGCCCAACAGATGGGGCTGGTTATCAACCAAGATAAGACAGAATATATGGTAATTTCAAGAGACGGAATGGCTAAAAACTCTGGCCACATACAAATAGATAATATGACCATTAAAAGAACGGAAACATACAAATACCTGGGTACAATCTTCAACTGCTCCAACATCATAAGGGAAGAAATACAAACTAGAATCAACTCTGGAAATAAGATATACTATGCACTACAACATCTACTAAAATCAAAGGCGCTATCTCGTAACACCAAAATCACAATATACAAAACACTGATCAGACCAGTTGTGCTGTATGGCTCTGAAACCTGGAGTACAACGAAAGGAGACGAAGCCTTGTTACAAACCTTTGAGAACAAAATTTTAAGACGCATCTTTGGACCCATTAGGGATACACAAAGTGGAGAGTGGAAAAGAAGAAGTAACAAAGACATTTATGATTTGTTTAAGTCCCCGCTAATCACTGGTATCATGAAGGCTAATAGACTACAATGGCTGGGGCATATAGAAAGAATGGAAGATAATAGGGAAACAAAACTCGCTTACACTCAGGAAATAAATGACCGTAGACCCCGAGGTAGACCAAGAAGGCGGTGGAGAGATAATATACATACAGACCTACAAGCACTTGGAATCAACGACTGGCAAGAGAAGGTCCACCAGAGAGACGAATGGAGACAGATTGTATTTGCAGCAAAGAACCTCAATGGCTCGGAATGCTGAAGAAGAAGAAGAAGAAGTTAATCAAGTCCATACAGACACACTCATATTTTAGAACACGTCCATAAACAAACAAATCCAGTTACAGGACCCTGTTGTGGGTAGGTGCTGTGTTCAGACCATCGAATTTTGTAGGTCTGAGTGCACGGAGGAACAGTTGGCAAGTCTTTCCATCCCATAGTGAACGTCCAGCACAGGCGTCGAACCTCGTCCGACACTGCTCATGCCACAGTCAGTCTAACTTCACAACCGGCACACTAACGTGCCAGTTCCGGACCATAAGGGGAGACAAAAACAACACAACTGTCTTGCTAGGTTTTATATTATTTCAGCCTCATGCTTAACGGGAGCTGAGGTAGCGCTATAATAGCACGCTCGGAAGAAGAAGATGAAGAGGCGAATGTGGGGGAGAAAGAAGAAGAAGAAGAAGAAAGAGGAGGAGGAGGACAGGGAAGAAGAAGAAGAAGAAGAAGAAGTGAAAATGCGTGTTTAGTTGACATATCGATAATACAAGCACAAACACGACTGATACATGGATCCCAACACCGATGAACATCCATGTACAACGCCAATGAAACCACGTGCAAACGTAATAACAAACTGAATGCCTTGTGTGTACGTGATTTATTGCACATGTTTTGTGGCGTAGGCAATCTTGGGTCTGCACCCAATACCAACCTTCCCTGTCCCTGGAATGTGCATTAGTCAATAGCATAGTTCTGCATGTTTACCAGATCTGCTCTAGCGTACATCAACCCACTGCTTGTATTCAATTTAGCAGAGCTGTCAGCTTAATGAAGCAAAATAAACAATTTCGGTTTAATGCACGCTAAATAATATCTCCATTCAAAACACTTTCACTGCTTACTTATTTTTCTTGTTCTTCATTCTTGTCCTGCTCATAATTTTTAAGTAACGAGAGGTAAATTTCAACACATTCTTCTTCTTCTTCTTCTTCTTCTTCTTCTTCTTCTTCTTCTTCTTCTTCTTCTTCTTCTTCTTCTCTTCTTCCTTCCTTCCTTCCCTCCTTCTTTCCTTCCCTCCTCCTCCTTCCTTCCTTCCCTTCTTCCTTCCTTCCTGCTTCCTTCAGTCCTTCCTTCCTTCCTTCTCCTCCTTCCTTCCTTCCTTCACCTCCTTCCTTCCTTCCTTCCTCCTCCGTCTCCTCCTCCTCCCCCTTCTCCTTTTCCTTCTTCTTCTTCCTTCCTTCTTCCTCCTCCTCCTTCTTTCCTTCCTTCCTCCTTCCTTCCTTCCTTCCTTCCTTCCTTCCTCCTCCTCCTCTTCCTTCTTCTTCTTCTTCCTCTCCTTCCTTCCTTCTTCCTCCTCCTTCTTCCTTCCTTCTTCCCTTCCTCCCTCCTCCTTCCTTCCTTCCTTCCTCTTCTTCTTCCTCCTCCTCCTCTTCCTTCTTCTTCTTCTTCTTCTTCTTCTTCTTCTTCTTCTTCTTCTACTTCTTCTTCTTCTTATTCTCCGCATCCTTCATTCGTTCGTTCGTTCATTCGTTCATTCCTTCCTTCCTTCTTTCTTCTTCTTCCTCCTCCTCCCCCTCCTTCTTCTTCTTCTTCTTCTTCTTGGAGTCTCCGTGGCGAAGTGGTCAAGAAGTCAGCCTCTCGCTCCGAAGGTTGTGGTTTCGATTCCGAGCTACGTCTCTCCGTTCACGAATGCATTTTTCTCGGAGACTCCGGGGTCGTTGCTGGAGCTACGGAGTTTATTATTTACGTGACGTTTCGGAGGGCCGCCCTGCTGAAATAGACCGAGCCGTTTGGTATAAACACGGTGCAATGAAGTCGAGATTCTCTCGACTTTTAAGACTTTTTGTTTACTTCTCAAATACAGTTTAGTAGTTTGCCATTTGATGTCTGAACTGCCGACACCTTATATTATCGAAATCAACGCAAAGCTGTCTTCTTCCCAAATTGTCAACAACTGATTTTGAACCCTTAACTCCGCATATCTGGGAATTGGGAATTGTAGTTTCACTAACACCAAAACCACAGCGCTGGTCGCCATACGTTTACATTATAGAAAATTACTCTTCATCATCTTCTACGTTTGCCGTCAAGCGTCGGGGGGAGGAATAGTTGGGGCTCCACGCCCGACAGGTGACACTGGATAGTGTCATTCCGCGTGAATGTACAAAGTCTTTGATGTTGTCAGTCCATTTTCGTCTCGGGGCGTCCTCTTGCTCTCGTATCAGATCTTCTGTGATGTAGGGCCAGTGCTGGTAGTTGATGGTGTTGCATTCTAACGAGATGGCCGAACCACTTGATCTTCGGCCTTTCAATATACGTGGCACAAGGTGTTGATCCCACTGTCTGTTTGATAACGTCATTTCTTATTCGGTCTCGGATAGTTCAGTTGGCAGTTCTCCTCAAGCATATATTCTCGCTGGTGTTTATTTTACGTACGTGATAATCGATATGTATCAATTCCAAATTTGACACAGGTAGAAAAGGGTTGGTTTTAATAAGCTATTTCTTATCTGTCGTTTTGCGGACATGGGTATATTTTGATGTTTCAGTATGCGTGATAGTTGATATAGGGTGTTTGTAAAGTCTCACTACACTTTGTATGTAGAACAGCTGTTTGTTGGAGAGTATGTTTTTCGTTTGCAAGACGGAAAACATACTCTCCAACAAACAGCTGTTCTACATACAAAGTGTAGGGAGACATTACAAACACCCTGTATATTAGCGCACTTGCTTTTTGACTTCTGATTTTAGATTTATGTCTATACTGCCATCTTCTGTGATCATACTTCCTATATATTTAAATTCTGTTACTTGTTTCACGGCTGTGCTATTTATCAGTTTACTTAGTGGACTAGCAGATTAGGCCTACTTCTTAACAGGTTCAGTACAAAACAAAAAGTAGGTTTGGATCAAACAAACATGGATGGCTGTAAATGGGAAGTAGGGGGTGTGTCACAATTGTTAATATTTAGCAGACATGTTGTATTATATATCAGGTAAATTACAACAAAGGGGGAAAAGAAAAACTACTGTATATAAGCCAATGACAAATATGGGAAATAGCTGAAGTCTATCAATCATCCCATGGCATTTAATCAGTTAAGCGAATGCTCTCTTTTCTGCCATTCCACGCCCACCACAATCCATCTCAGCATAAGCTCCGCCCTCCCGCCGGCCATGTTGTTGACTTCCCAGCCAGACAGGCGCACTGACACGCACTTTAGTCAGAACCAGTTGCTCCCACTTATTTCTGACCTCGGTGAACTTGGAACCAGTCCACGGTGTACTGCTGTTTAGGCCCTTCATACCCATTGCGTATTTAGATAGAGCAGGTGTGAAAAACGAAAATTAATAGCCTGTCGATGACCCGCAGACTACACAAGTCAGCCTCACCTCACCGTGATGTAGACAGGGAAACCATGACCTCGAGATCATGAGCTAACGGGACTCTGGCTCGCCAGGGGGACGGATTCAACTTGGTCACATTTCCCTGTTCTAAACCTGCTCCTGGCCTGGTAAGCTGGCAGGGGATTTTCCTTACTGTTCAAAAGCGTAATCCAACTGTTTATGCTACACCTTAACACCGCAATGTACAAGAGAAATAAGACGAGATGAAACAGACTGGTAGACATACAGTACACAGAAATATAAATTGTTGCGCAACATGTGAGGCTTCTAAGACATTAACAAATTCATAAGTGTTGACAGGCGCTCATAGCAGTAGAATAGAGAGTAGAGATCTTTACAATATAAGTGATAATAAGCGGGGTCAAAGGTCAAAACAGGGAACTTAGTCTGAATGAAAGGGGGAAGGGGAAACAGAAGAAGTGTTTATTACAATGAAAAATGGTATACCAGTATACCATTATACGCTGGTATACCCAGGTGCAACATCAAATCGAATGGAACAAGTCAATGCATTTATGTTTTTGGGTACTTTAGCACCAACAGATGGAAGAAGGAAGGCAAATGTTGAATGGCCCAAGCAAAGGGCATCATTTCACAGGATGAAGGAGTATTCTCTGCAGTTTATCTTTGTCAATCGAAGTGGTGAAAATAGTTCTGAAGAGTTCGCAAGTCGACAGGGTCGACTTCATTGCACCGGGTTTTATCCCATACGGCTCAGTCTCTTTCCGCAGCGCGGAAAGCGTCGCACAAAGCACGTACTCCGTAGCTCCAGCGAAGACTCTCAGGAGTCTCCAAAAAGATACGCTCGTGAACCGAAGGACACGGCCAGGAATCGAACCCACAACCTTCGGAGCTCGAATCAGACGGCTTGACCACTTCACCACGAAGACTCCCAAAGAGTTTAGATCAACTCAGCCAAGTAATCTTAAGAGTTATATTGAGTCAGTCCCCATGTACGGAAGCGAATCGTGGACAATTAGCAGCTACGCGAGGAATTATGTGGAAGCTGTGGAGATGGGTTTTGTTTAAGATGATGAAAACACTGTGAACGGATAGAAAGAGCAATGAAGATATCTTAAAACAGCAATGAAGATATCATGAAAGAGCAATGAAGATATCTTGAAAGAGCAATGGAGATATCTTGAAAGAGCAATGAAGATATCTTAAAGCAGCAAGGACGATATCTTGAAAGAGCAATGGAGATATCATGAAAGAGCAATGAATATATCTTGAAAGAGCAATGAAGATATCTTAAAACAGCAATGGGGATATCTTGAAAGAAGCTAACTCACAAACAGAACTGGTTAATCGCATCAGAAGCAGTCTACATTCTTTGTGCGTGTCATGAGGAGAGGACAGCAGGGGTATGTTGTCACAACGGGAAATATGGACAGGATGAAAGGCAGGGTGTGACTAAGAGAGAAGATGCTAGATAGCTTTATAAATTGATACAGAAGACCATCATTATCAGAAAGATTAGAAGCACACGAGACAGAAGGCTGCGGACAGACGTGATTACCAATGCCACACGGCATGAGCTACAGGGTGTGTTTTTAATGACTGTGCAGTGTTTGAAAATATTGCAGGTCCAAGTTTTGTAATTACCTATTATGTTGCATGAACTTTACAGAGGGTGAATACACAATTTGGACTGGCAATATTTTCAAACACTGCACAGTCATTAAAAATACACCCTTTTTTCGCATATCCTTTACAGAACATCGCTGTCAACAACAGCATCTTTCAGCTGATTGTTGGTTTCTTGGAAAAAATTACGCTAAGTACGAAGAAAGTCGTTTAACACCTATTCCAGAAAGACCGGCACACCCTATATAAGAAGAAGAATTTAAAATTTATAACCAGGAATAAAGAAAACAAAAAGCTCAGTACATGTCCTGTGGTGGACACTTGAAAATATCAGTCTCAAACACGCACCCTTTAAGAGTTTATAGACATACTCTTCCATGCGAGTTACCACTCAAGAGTAGGTCATGGACAAACATGTGACCCACTGAGGGAATCACTGTTGGTGCAGGTAAAAACATGACCCAGATAACCCGCCACCACGATTACGTAAGTCAGTCCAAATATCAACACGAAAGCAGCATTGGCTATGCACGTGCTAGCAATCTGACAGTGTGACCCAACGGCTTCTCTTACGTAAAAATGTTATTCTTATCTGCTCGTGACTGTTTTGTAAACAGTCATCATCACCAAAATACCTTGCCAGCTGGAGTAGGCGATCATGATTCTCTAGAAGAAT
This sequence comes from Cepaea nemoralis, assembly GCA_014155875.1. Taxonomy (NCBI): domain Eukaryota; kingdom Metazoa; phylum Mollusca; class Gastropoda; order Stylommatophora; family Helicidae; genus Cepaea; species Cepaea nemoralis. The sequence continues at coordinate 488,092 of JACEFZ010003327.1, read as the reverse complement.
GTATCACAGCTAGTGGTGAACCTGTACAAACTGAATACTAGTCAGCCTGGATGTCAACTGATCATTAGCCAATGTTGAGCGAATACCAACTGAGCACTAGCGGGTGATGAACTGATGTTAACTGACCACTCTATGTTCAGCTGATCTTAACTGACAAATAGTCAGTGTTGAGTTGATGTCAACTGCCCACTAGTAAGCAATGAACTGAAGTCAATTGACTGCTACCAGTGCTGGATTAATGTCAAATGACCACCATTAAGTGCTGAACTGATGCCAGCTGACCGCTAATCAGTATTGAGCTGATGCCAAGTGACCAATAGCCAGTGCTGAACTGAGGTAAACTGAATAACCGTTAGCTGGAATCCGAATCAAAGCACATATGTGACTAGAAAGCTCAACTAATGGAACACAGATACAGACGAACGTTCTATCAATCTTTATCAACGGGATGACAAAATCAAAACAACACAATGATAATAAAAAAAAGTTGGTTGCGTATCCTTTACAGGACGTCGTAGTCAACCCCAGCATATTTTCGCTGCTTTTGATTTCTTGGCATGTTTACGTTCAGTAGTTTACCATTGCTTTCTGAACGACCTGTACTCATACCATTGCATGAAAACTAGCTCAAGACGGTCTGCTTCTAAATCGCCCGCATCTGTGTTTCGAACGCGGTATGCGTGATTGTGGATCTCGTTCGCAACCCCTTCGCCACACAAAAGAATACTTATCTTTTCAGAAGTAATACAATTACTTAGCTTAACGTTGAACAAAGATCAACTCACAGAAGTAATCCAATTACTTAACTGAACGTTGAACTAAGATCAACTGACAGAGGTAATCCAATTACTTAACTGAACGTTGAACTAAGATCAACTCACGGACCGCTAGCTCATTGCCAGACTGAGTTCAACTCATTGTTAGTAGTCGGTGTGTCATAATAAGGTCTGTTATTTGTGATGATCATCTTTATAGCACTCAGGACAGGGCCAAATGTGCTCCATCCTCTCAACATCTCTACGAGAGTATATTGACTGGCTGTACCAGTTCTGTGTTGGGTAATCAGATGTTATGTGCTGTTGACAAAATGTATAGGGTGTATATGACTGTGCAGTGTTTGAAAATATTGTCGGTCCAAGTTCTGTATTCACCATCTGCAAAGTTCATGCAACATAATAGGTAAATACAAAACTTGGACCGGCAATATTTTCAAACACTGGACAGTCATTAAAAATACACCCCGTACATATCTGGCGGCTCACCGCTTCACCCCCATCTTCATTCTGGACAAGGAAGCAGATTACCAAGTGTTTTAAAAGTTATCTGTTTGTCCAGCTTCTCTTATAGCGTTGACGATGACTGACGCTATCCATAGCTCTTCCCACCTGGAAGAACAGGCTGATAGGTTGGCAAGGAAGGCACCACGTTGTGGTAGATTATATACAGATAAGGGAGAGGAGGTCGAGCGCCTGTGAGACCAGGTGGAGAAGGCGGGGGAATTGATTAGAACCTGAATGTGGAAAGAATGATATTGCGGAGGATCGACAGGCGTTCGGGAATATTCTCAAAACTGAGAGGGAAGACCAGGAGAACTTGTAATCAGATAGCGGTGGGAACAATTAGTAATATCGCGCTTCACTGGCTGTTGAACGAGGGGACTGAGCACGTATGGGATTGTCCTGAGTGCAATGATGTCGGTTCTTAGCTCAGCTCAACTCAACCGCCTGGATCTTCGCCAAGTTCGCCAACCGATCAGCAGACTAGTTGCCTTTCACACTTGAGTGCCCCTATACATAGGTTGAAGTTTGCTTGATTAAGTGTGGGGTGGGGGGGGGGGCTGAGTGGCCTCGAGGTATGGTGTCCGCCTAGAGTGCTGGATGCCATATAGCTATTACAACATTGAGGCACTGGAGGCCCCGGGTTCAAGCCCCGGTGAGGGCTGGGATTTTTTCACGTGGACTTCTAGTAACAAAATTTCCCCTGGTCTCTGGGTAGTGAGATCGGATGTCCGTGTGTATTGTTGCGCGCGTAAAAGATCCCTTGGCAGTTGGAAATAGAAAAAGCGTAGCCTAACGGCGCTGCCCGGGAAAAATTTCGAGTTAAAAATCTACCCAAGGTATTTCAGGATCCTCGACGGTGCTACGGAGTTCGTGCACTGAGCTGAGATTCTCCCAACTCAGGCTTGAGTTAAGAGTAGGGCGATGCATTTGGTTATACCCGTGTGTCATGATGTTGATCCGTTGACTAAGCTAAACTTAACTAAACTTGTCTAAGTGTGGTTCCAAATGTTGCTGTATGTAGCCGGGGTGCAGTGTTGGGGTAAGAGCCCAACATTGCTTACATACCCCAATGGCTCGTGAATACATAACCTCTGCAGCAAAAGTCTAACTCCTGGCCTTCACGTGGCGGAACTGTTTTAACTAACAGGAGAAGGAGCGAGGGCGAGTTACTGGCACCGAAAAATAACCAGTATGCTCTAGATGTGTATGCACGTACATGCATGCGCAGACACGTGTGTGCGTGTGTACACATCTAAACTCGAGTGAGACCACAGTCTGCTCTAAAGGAAAGGTGCTGAAGACGGAGGCAACCAGCCAGGAGGCGCACCACAGAAATCGGGATGCCACGCGATTACGCAAAATGTAATATGTCGACTACTGCTAAATGTTATGGTGCTCGCCCTGCTTTGGAACCCCAGGCAGGTGCAGCGCCGGACCCTATGTCTCGAAAGGGTCCAACCACAACTACTGGAGGTCCTTCTCAGATGTCCTGTGGAGCCAGGGGACCTGAGAGTAGAACGGCTGGCCATACTAAACAAAGACTTAAAATAATGCACTGGAATGCGGAGGTAGTCAGCAACAAAAGAAAAAATATAATTAGAAAACATCCTGGACCAAGAAAAAGTAAGCGTATGTTGCTTGCAAGAAACTCACCTCAACGAATATTTAGCCTTCAAAATCAGAGGCAACCAGTGTTACCGATCTGACCGAAAGGACAGGCGAACGGTGGGATACTGACCCTTGTAAAAAAATAACATCACTGTTTCCCAAATCGAAGTCTACATGGAAGGGGCTGAGTATTAGACACTTAAACTTAAGACAGGTAATACAGATCTACATCTGATCAATTACTACTGTCCAAGTGACCGCCCACAGGCACTGGACACACTACCACTAAAAGAAAAAATGATTGTGTGTGGCGATTTCAACAGCCACTCGCAGAGCTGGGGCTATGATCACATGGACCAGAGAGGAGAGAGACTGGAAGACTGGCAGGATGAGAATAGATTCATGTTGATTAACAAGCCGTCCAACCCACATACTTTCTACTCGAGATCATGGCACTCTACAACTACACCTGACCTGGCTTTTCATTCACCAGACCTGGAGTGGAACATTACAAGAATTGTTGGGAAACAACTAGGTGGCAGTGACCATCGGTCAGTCTTTCTAACTGTAGAAATGAGCTTGTCAGTGAAAGCAGCACCCTCTCGAGGTGGAACTACAAGAAAGCAGACTGGGCAATGTACAAGAATCGCAGCAGCATACTGGTTAGAAACTTGAACACTGAGAAAGACATAAATAAAGTAGTTGAAGAGTTTGGGAAATGCATACCATAGGCAGAGTGAGAAACAGTACCAAGAGGAGCCCGTAAACAATATAAACCCTACTGGAATAATAAACTGGAACAGTTGCATAATGATGTGGAAGTGTGTAGAAAGCAAGCAGAGGCCACACCCAGCCACGAGCACCACAATAAATTCCAGCACGCAAAAGCCAAATTTCAAAGGGCCAAGCTGCAAGCAAGACGGAAAAGCTGGCAGGAGAAAACGGAGTCTCTGAACTTTGAAAGAGACACAAGGAAATTGTGGAAGCTAATAAAACAGCTTAATGACGAGGGCACATGGAGAAACTCAAAAATTGCACTACATAAAGATGGAAACATCTTAACAAGAAAGCAAGCAGCTGACCATTTTGCGGACTCATTCGCACAAGATAACATTATCAAAATTAGTCCAGAGAAACAACAAGAGATTCGAGGGAAACGGCAACATACAGGACAGAGGGAAATAGTACATGAAGTTCTGGAGGCATCCATGACAATCAGCGAACTGGAGCTAGCCATATCAAAACTTAAAATGAGAAAGTTACTAGAAGCTGATGGTATCTCCAATGAAATTATCAGGAACCTAGGAACAGAGGCCAAAGCAAAGCTGTTGCAGATCTTCAATAACAGCTGGACCGTAGGCAGTGTTCCACAAGCCTGGATGGAAGCAATCATGATACCCCTCCTAAAATCAGAGAAAGATGGTTCCATTGCATCTAGCTACAGAATAATTAGCCTCACCAGCTGTCTGCAAAACACTGGAGCGCATCATCAATCACAGACTGCAGTAGTACATTAAAAGTAAAATCATCCTTGTGCCACAGCAGGCTGGCTTTAGGCAGTGCTACTCTACGGAAGATCAGACAACCTACCTCTCTCAAGAAATTGAGGATGCATTCCAAGAGAAGAAGCTGATGCTTGCGGCATGGATAGATCTGAAGAAAACCTTTGACAAAGTCTGGAAAGAAGGTCTGATGAGGAAACTGAGAAACTGTAAAGTCAATGGCAGAATGTACAAATGGGTGAAAGCATACAACAGAAGAGCCCGAGTACAGATAGACGGACTCCCCGGGAAGGTTAACCCGGTCAACAAATGCCCGCAGAAGTCGGATGTTTCGGCCTAACGGCGCAAGAACGCAGCTCTGCTGTAAACAGGCACAACGCAATCACGTCCGAAAAAAAAACTCCGGATGAACGAAGAAGAAGAAGAAGAAGAAGATAGACGGACTCAAGAGCAAGAAAATACTACTGCGTCACGGTGTTCCTCAGGTCGGGGTCTTGTCCCCCACACTTTTTCTAATCTTCATCAATGATCTTGTTGCTAATCTACCGCGTGGAATTAAAGCGGCAATGTACGCCGATGACCTTCTTCTATGGAGCACAAATGAACATGCATCAGTGGCCACCAGATCGCTACAAAGAGCTGTAGATACATTTGTTGTATGGGCAAATAATAGATGGTGTGTCAGCATAAAGACTGACAAGAGCAGCACCACTCTATTTACTCTCTCTCCAAAACAAAAGGCAGGGATCATCCAGATAAATGAAAAACCCATAAGAGAAGATAAATAACCAACATACCTTAGAGTAACATTTGATGGCAGGCTGACATGGAGAAAGCACATCAACAAAGCAGTAGCAAAAGCCAGAAGGAAAATAGCCATCCACAGAAAGCTAAGTGGAACCACACTGGGAGCCAGTGGGAAAATGCTTAGCAAAGTTTATCAACAGAGCATACGGCCACACCTGGAATACGGGTCAACTGCGTAGTGTTCCGCATCAAAATCCACACTACAAGAACTAGACAAGGTGCAGAACCAAGCACTTAGAGTCACCACATGAGGGATGAGATCAACCCCTATAGTGGAAATGGAGAAGCTGGGGAGGACACAAGCACTGAGAGAGCGCAGAGATACGAAAACGCTAATACAAGCAGAAAAGTTCCTCAGCTTGCCAGGCCACCCCATGAAGAACATATTTGAAAACCTAGCTAAGGGGCGGTTGAAAAGAAGTAGTTTTATCCACCAGGCCAAACGACTCTGCAGAGAAACCACCGATCTGCCCACAGTTGGTATACCCCTAACAACTATTCCAGAGCGAACTCCATGGAAAGATGAACATTACAAATCCAGACAAAAGTGAGAGGAATATTTGACAAGGAAGAACAGAACAGTGTGCAGCGCAGAACAGCCACTCCCAGCTTCCATGATGAAGAATACCCACAGGACCTCTGGATACGAGTCTACACAGATGAGTCAGCACAACATGCTGTTCGAAATTGAGGAGCGGGGGTGTACATAGAATACCCAAATAATACTAGGGACACAGACAGAGTACCGACAGGAAAGCACTGCCATAACTATGATGCTGAAATTGAGGCAATCAAGATAGCAACAGAGAAATTACTACATACCAGCAATGGTACACAACCTGAGGTGCTATTGACAGATGCAAAATCAGTACTCGAGGCGCTCCTGTCTGGGAAATTGTCAGTACCTAAGGACACTACTTTCTGAACTTAGCAGTCAGCATAAGGTCACCATACAGTGTATACCATCCCATTGTGGAATACCCGGAAACGACAGAGCTGATCAATTGGCTAAGGAATGAGCTAAAGAAGAACAGTCTGATGTGCCCGTTACATACCATCAAAAGAAAAGAATGATCAAATCAGTCAGAAAGACACCAACACCTGCTCAAGATGACTACCACGTTATGGACAGACCAGAACAAGTCATTATTTTGCGCCTCAGAACAGGACACAATAGATTATGCAACATGTATACAAAATTCAAGATTGGTGAAACAGCCATGTGTACATGTGGATTGGCGTCGCAGACAGCAGAGTACATACTCCAAGACTGCCCAAAATATAACATATCTAGGCAAAACCTCTGGCCTAGAGAGACGACAGTGGAAGATAAACTCTATGGACCGCTGTGTGAACTTAAAAAGACAGTTAAATTCATACAAGAGACAGCATAGGCATATGTCAAGCGAACGAAAGAAGAAGAAGAAGACAAAGTGTGCTAAGCTCAGTGTGTCGAGCCACTCGTGTCGTATGATGCCAATCTGGGCCTTCTTGAACATGTTCACTGAGTCGCTCAGTCTGCATGCGGGTGACTACTTTTACGTTCTATGCCAATTCGGGACATGGTTACAGGCATTGTTTCCATCTTAAGGCTGCTTGTTGTCACTACAAAGGTACCACTTGCTTCCTTGACAGTTGTGCAGCTTGAGGTTGCCGAGAACGCCCATGTACTCCGCTTGCCCTCGACCACAGTATCATCTGTAAACACCCTTCCATCACCAACTCCAGTGTGTACAAATGTCAAATGACTGCTAGCCCAAAAGTGGCGGAGTCAACCAACTGATAGTCGAGTGTGGAGCTATGTGTCGTGAAATCACTCCAAGTTTACAATCAGATGTAAAAAATACCAAGGACAGTCAGAGTAATAGCTGCAGTTGTTTACTAGGGGGGTTGGTGAGATCAATCAATACACCGTCCTTTGAAAGTTCCCCACCAGTCAGGAAATTGTAACCATGTGGTTGTAACACGCGGGCTTGTTTTGGTTATCCGGACAGGAGGAGACAACTGGGAACATTGATTAAAAACAAGGGAGATAAGAACTTATTCTGAAATGGATAATCTGCCCCTGGGACCATCCGGTGTGTTTTGTTTTGGGTGTTGAAACAAGCGAGAAAACTTTTGCATGGGTTGCGCAAAAGGGAGAGAACCTATTCGGAAATGGATAGTCTGCCCTTGGAATCATCTGATGTGTTGACATCAAAGACTTCACTAGAACTTCCGGCTCTTTGTGACATAAACAAGACTTGTGTACGTTAGTGTTGAAGAAAACGTTGACTAGAGCAGACGTGCTTTGTCACTGCAGTTGTGGATTTTAATAACATCTACCGTGTGCGGGATTAATTAGATTTAATTTTACACGTGCCTGTTATGGCAAAATGTAGATGTGATTTAGAAGAACTGCTGTGTTGCCTAAGGTATAATAGATAGTATAATTAAGCCTAATTAATATAAGCAGTAGCTTTCGTAAAACTAGCTAGAGTAGTGAAGTGATGATTAGCTCTGTTAGTTGAGAATAGAGTAGGGAAGGGAGAATTAGCTCTGCTAGTGAGAATCGTGTAGTGGGGTGATATTTGGAGAGATTTAAGAATGGGTTGGGAGATGGGGGAAGTGTCCAATGGTGGGATCTTTCAGTGGGGTGCCCACTGGGGTTCTGCACGCTGTTATTGGTCTTTCCTTGTCAGTAACCTGATTCAGATTGAAGGGGATGAACTCTGCTCTATGACAGAGTTGGTTCACTGATAAAAATCTCTGAGCAAGGCAGTAGGCCTACATTCAGCTAGTAGGGATTAGTATCAGGCGGCCTTCACCAGATGTGGTCTCTTTCTCTAACAGGTTCCCCTACGTCTATGAGGAAGCTCTACACTGGGTTTGATGGAGGTCAACTCTCATTAAGAAGAACATCCAATGAACATTCATTTTATGTTTATATGATGAATAAATACCCAGAAGAAAGTACAATCAGCACTGTTTATGCTAGGCCTAGAATCCAGAGGGTTCATACGAACCGGGCTCAAGTGAGAGAAACATTATAAACGATTCTTTTACAATAGGGATTCACCCAGGGTGGGTGATACTCGTTTCTTCACCACATACCACTGAACAATAGAGTCTAGAGAAAGACATTTTGACATGAAGTTCTCGTGGAATAAGTTAGTCTAGAGAAGAACATTGAACATGAAGTTCTCGGGGAATAATTTAGTACAGTGAAGAAGTACTTTAGAACAGTTTGTGTGTGACAATCTATGAACAGGGATTAGAACAAATGTGAGACCTGTGACATTGAAACCTAGTTTTCACGGTACAGTGATCCGTACTTATTTGAGTTATAGGGACTGTAGTCTTTACAGTGATTGACAGATCCATGATTAAGGTTATACAATAACTATTTTTGGTGGATCATGCATCTAGTCGACCCAGTGGATCCCGGAGAAAGTCAACGTCTGGAAGAAGAGGCGCATCAATCGGTGAGGTGTTCACGTACTAAGCTATCATGCTGTGGTGTACCCTTGCTATGATGATCATCTGACTTGGCTCCTGATCTGCTGCTCTGAATCTACATACACACTAGAATATTCGACACACATTCTACACAGTACACACACACACCTCTCACACCCATACTCTTTGCTTTAATAAATTATTTTTTATTTATTTGTTAAGGCTAGAGTTGTTGAGTATGTTGTGTTGGGGAAGAGTGAGAGGGGGCATGATCTAGGGGTGAGTGAGAGTGAGAAAGAGGTGTCTGCAGACTGACGGAGTTTTGTGGGCGGAGTCTGGTAGTTTCTCTAGGACAATAATATTGGGTTATTAAAAATGTGGGTATTGATTCCCCTCACTCCAGGGACGACACTAAAGTAAGAAAGGATAACTTACGACATTATGGTCACCTGATTACTAACCCAGCTGGAACTGAGGTCAGCTAACTAACTATTGGGCGAACGTAGAGTTGAGGCCAATTGTCTGACCGCTGTCTGAACGTTCAGCTGAGACCAACTGTCTGACCGCTGTCTGCACGTTCAGCTGAGGCTAACTGCCTGACCGCTGTCAGAAAGGTGAGCTAAGACCAACTGTCTGACTGCTGCCTGAACGTTGAACTGACGTTAATTCACGAACACATAGCCCAGCCTTGAAGTGAGTTTGTGTGTATACTCGCGCACGCGTGCGCCCGTGTATGTGTATGCATGCGTGTGTGCGCATATCTTTGCGGGCGCGCGCGCTCTTATGTGTGTGTGTGTGTGTGTGTGTGTGTGTGTGTGTGTGTGTGTGTGTGTGTGTGTGTGACACTTTCGAATCATAAAAATCAGAACAAAAACATACACACACACGAGTGCAGTACTGAATTTATCAACACGACAACTATAGTGCATTCACATTTGTTTGCCTCAATATAAACATCCATATCTCAGTAACCAACTGAAGGAAAATTATGAGATTTAGTATATAACATTATAACCTTATCATTATGTCCACCCAACAAAAAAAAATTTGTTCTGGAGGTTTTACAGCAGATTTCAGTTTGTTTATATACGGTATATAATTTACGAGTCTGAGATGAAATTCATAATTTTAAATGTATTACAGCGTAGCCAGACAATCAGCGCTCAATGTTGAATATTTTCACGGGATTGGCCTTATGCCAACTCCCTGCGTTGTTTAAACTAGGAATGTCCAGAGGTGTCTCAAAATTTCATGAAACCTGATTAATATGTTTTTTTTTTTTTTTTTTTTTTTTTGTGTTTTTAAAAATCTTATCACTTATCGCTAACATTGAAATGTGTGAATATTTTTCAATGGGATTGAATGCGAAATTGTGTATACACTTCAAAGAATCGCCATGAAGTTTGTACACATATTTTTGTCAAGAAGCTGATCGCAGGAAACTGTTTTATACTGTTACAAATTCCGAAAAAAAGAACAGTGCATGTATTGGATTTGAGTAAACGGTCATTACGTCGATGGGTGCAAGAATCTGGAATTAAACCACCACGCAATAACCAAATGGTAGGCAGAAAGATTATTGTAGACAGCTTTGACAAAGATGTCATAAGGCGAGCTATTATAAAAATGCTTTAAAAAGTCGCTTAAAATTCGACAGAGTCGACTTCATTGCACCGGGTTCTATCCCATATGGCTCGGTCTCTTTCCGCAGCGCGGAAAACATCGCACAAAGCACGAACTCCGCAGCTCTAGCGACGACCCACAGAAGTCTCCGAAAAATTTAATTCGTGAACCGAAGGATGCGGCCCGGAATCGAACCCACGACCTTTGGAGCCCTAGTCAAAAGGCTTGACCACTTCGCCACGAACTTCTACAATTATAAAAATTTTGGATTTTATATCCAGGATTATCCAGCATTATAAAAATGCTGGATGCCAAAGAAACAGTGACTGTAAGAAAACTTAGGGTTTGGTTGAGAAAGAACAATAACATAGAGCTATCCAAAACAACTTTGTGGAAAATTAGAAGGACATTATCTTCACTTTTTGAAAGTACAAGGGCGGTAGAAATATTCTTTGCGAGCAACCGCATTTAGGAGCCATGAGAAGCAGATACCTACATGAAATAAGGGAAATGCGCAAAGAAAATTATGGCATAGTGTGTTTGGATGAAATGTGGATCAATGCGCACCACACAAGTGATAAGGAATGGCAATCAGTGGGTGGACAGATAAAGCGATATGTGCCCAGTAGTATAGGACAGCTTTTGGTCATGGCCCATGCTGGTAATACGCATAATGGCTTACAACAGAATACTGGGCTCGTGTTCGTATCAAAGCATACAGACAATAGGGATTATCATAATAAGATGAATGGTAATGTATTTAGAGATTGGCTGGAGAATACTGTGCTTAAATCTGTCATGGAGCTGATGACAGCGTAGATGAGTTAAAATGATGAGCGAGTGCATCAATAATTAGAAATAGGAAAGTCTTAGAAAGGTGCACAATAGAGCACATAGAATAAACGAATGCCATGTCATACAGTACGTAGCATAACTACTCAACGGTAGTTTTGTGGCATTCGACCATCAGCCTTCGTACAATACAGACGACAACATTCGATTAGTTTCTAGACACTACAGATCTACCAGCGTTGATAGTTAGAGTTCAGATAATACAGAAGTCTAGATTCCTTCATCAGTGTAAACATATCAAGGTAGGATCATACTTTGTCGGTACGATATAATGCAGTAGGTATTCTCCAAACGCAACCACATTAGAGCACGTGAGGAGGTATGGGCAAATGAACTTGTCCCTAGACATCTTGACACCACCAATGCAGGCGTTATCACTCTCAGTGGCCTAACAGTCCAGCTACATATGTATGTACGAGTTGTAGAATCATTGCGATAGTGAGAGTAGTGGGTGACAGTCTGAAGACTCGAATTTGCACATCACTAACAGTCGTACTATGATGTCTGCCGGCAATAAAGGCGTTGCCGTTCGTCTCATATAGTCTGAAAGACTTGTTGGTGCTTTCACTTGAGTTGTGTTGTCCTGTTAAGGGAATTTTGTCAGTAGCCAAACATAATGAACATAAGCCCAGGACCCCGCATCGTGTCACCATCCCCAGATAGACCGTCGTGTCCAATTATGGACAATGCATGATTTTGCCCAAGAAAACAAAATACCTACAGCATCGAGCACAAAGGGAGCAATAAAGATATGACTCCGAATGGAAAACATACCATTTCCAGAAACGTATTTCTAGCTAGAATTGTTGTCCCTTGTAAAACAGATGCCAAAAAGCAAGAAATATTAAATCGACAAGTTGATAGAAGAGCATCGTCATGGATGCTTGAGACTTCCGCCGTACCATTCTCATTTTAACCCTATAGAACTTGTGTGGGCTAAAATCAAAGGACAGGTGGCAGCTGACAATATTATATTCAAATTGTCTGACGTCAAGATACTAATCCAGTCCACGCTATTAAATATTGATAAAAGTTACTGGGATACTGTGAGGACCATATGTTGAAAGAGGAAGAGCATTATTGGAGAAAGGATGGATTGAATTTTATGCAACCGAGAGCAGTCATCAACCTACTGGAATCGTCCGACACAGATTAAGGTCTGAGCAGATCGCAGACCTTAATCCACGTGCACACCAACTGGGATATTTTGCTACAAATATTCAGAAGAATTGCAGGCCCCTAAACATTACAGCATCAGCATAATGTAAATGGCAACAGTTTGTATTCCACGATGATGAATTTTCAATTCCGCAAGCCCTCAGCGGTGACAAACAACTGTATTGAAACACACACACACACACACACACACACACACACACACACACACACACACACACACACACACCAACACACACACACACACACTAAACGCATTGAATACCAACAGAAGAGTAATATTGCGGTGGAAACTGACATATTGTGGCATAACAAGAAACGTGAGAGCAAACACGTTGTCAAATTAGGGGACAACACACGTGCATACGAATCAATCTATAAACTTCAATGAAAAGAGGACCAACATCTTGGTCGTTAAGAAGAAAGCCCACTACAGAGACACTGACAACTATTTGCATAGTGCAAAACAGGTAATCATGTTCCGTCTCTGAACGGTAAACAGCAGAGTAGACAATCTTTCATGAAGACTCAAAGCGGGCCTGTCACCCATGTGTACGTGTGAACAAACTACACAGACAGCTGAACAGGTCCTTAAAAATGGAAACATGATGACTAAATTGCGGTATCATTTCTGGTCACTCCATACGCACATTAACGCACAGCTATTTGGAAGCTTTCACGAACTCAATATAAAAAGCTAACATGAATACTTGTGTACACATTATTAACCAGCAGCTGAAGAAACAAGAAAGAAATGAAAAATAAGGTAAGAAATATATTCCTTCTACTTTCCTGTCATTATTTACACATTATTTACCCCATGCCTCTGTAAATTCTCTGTCTTTACTAATATTACACATTGCACCCCTCTCGGGATTCTCCGTGGTGAAGTGGTCAAGCCGTCTGACTCGGGCTCCGAAGGTTGTATGTTCGATTCCGGGCCGCGTCCTTCATTTCACGAGTGCATTTTTTCGGAGACTCCCGAGGGTCGTCGCTGGAGCTACGGAGTTCATGCTTTTGTGCGACGCTTTCCGCGCTGCGGAAATAAACGGAGCCATATAGGATAAAAACCCGGTGCAATGCAGCCGACTCTGTGGACTTTTAAGCTACTTCTTTTATTGTACCCACCCCCATAGGAATCCGGATACGCCTTGTGTCGTCATGTGAATTGGCGGGGCGTTCCTTACTGTAAAAACAAGTTTGTTAGCGAGAATTCACTAGTTTTTCAGCAAAACATCAAAGAAATGTCGCCGCTTTCGATGATTTAAGTTGCTTTTGAACCTATCAAAGACATATTCCTTGGGTGGGGGTAAATATAAGACGGCAGGAAAAATTTCATAACGGTGCAACAGACAGTTTTAAAAATAATTGATCGTGAATGACGGCATTCGTTTGTGGACATCTTATATATAAAAGGCAATCTCCGTCTGTATGTCCGTATGTCCTTTATGCGTTCGCGAACGGCCCATCCGATTGAAATGAAATTTTCTACACGTCTTCCTTTCATTCCAGCGCAGCCCACTGTGATATTTTTTTTAGTGTGAAATTGGCTGCTTACCCAATATTATTTAATTTTCCATTTTTCATTGTAATTTCTATACAGCGAGGGGACTTAACTCTGTAAAAGTTATTTCAAGGGGCATAACTTTTCTGTATAACTTATAGTCATATTGTGGCATGGTTTTCAAAGATTTATAAACTCGTTGTCCATAGTTATGTACCGGCATATGAGTTATAATAAATAGTGATACAATCTTTAAGGCATTTTCAAAGTTTTCATAAAAATAATGCATAATGCATAACATTGTAACTCATCGTTTCATGCTTAAAGAATAAATAAATAATAGTTACCTTATCTCTATCAAGTTTGAAGATTTTATATTTCTTTACACTGTCGCCAACTCTAAGAAGACATGGAACAACTTCAGCCATTATTAAATCTACAGGCATATGCGTTATATTCCTCCTCCTCCTCATCTCCCCTCCTCCACCTCCTACCCTCTTCCTCTTCTCCTCCCTCTCCCTCCTCCATCCTCCTCTTCTCTCTTTCTCCTCCTCCTCCCTCTTCCTCCTCCCAGCTCCTACTCCTCCTTTTTCTTCTTCTTCTGCTGCTGCCGCTGCTCCATTTACCCAAGTTAATTGTTGGGGAAGATGTAAAGATCTTTCAAGTGCTCTTTCTAATGCTTTTTGTAAGTTGGTCTTCGTTTATCTAAGGTTGTTCTAACTGCAACCAATAAATGATTAGACAGACAGACAGACAGACAGACAGACAGACAGACAGACAGACAGACAGACAGACAGACAGACAGACAGACAGTCGGGAACGGGAACTTATATGACTACTTATATGAATTAAATGAGATGCTCCCCATCAGGGGCTGGGCGAAGCCGGGCCGGATCAGACAGACAGACAGACATATAGACAGACAGACAGATAGTCGGGAACGGGAACGTGAGCTTATATGACTACTTATATGAATTAAATGAGATGCTCCACACCAGGAGCTGGGCGATGCCGGGCCGGGTCAGACAGACAGACAGACAGACAGATAGTCGGTAACGGGAACGGGAACTTATATGACTACTTATATGAATTAAATGAGATGCTCCCCACCAAGGACTGGGCGAAGCCGAGCCGGGTCATACTATATAATATAATCATTCTTCTTCTTCTCCGTCCGTCCGGAATGGTTTTGGACGTAACTGGGTTGTGCCTGTTTACTGCAGAGCTGCGGTATATAACGCTATTTCGGCAGACACATCCGACTTCTTCGGGCATTTGTTGAATGGGTTAACCTTCACGAGATATAATCATTCAATAACGTAAATTGCCAGTCGAATATTTCTTTCGCCTAATATATAACATTGCGACATACGCCTGTGAGACCTGGACACTTTACTAAACAAGCTGAACAATGCATTTGAATATAAACGTTATAGACGAGTTCTAAGAATATCTTGGATAAAGAAACGAACAAATACATCCATACTTCAAGAGCTGAATATTGAAGAAGGTTAGCTATTAAAGACGATAAAACAAAGAAAATTGAAATATTTTGGTCACTTGAAACGTCACAAAAGTCTGGAGAGAACAATAATGGAAGGGTATATGCCTGGGAAGAGATGAAGAGGAAGGCCACAGAGAAGATGGGTGCAGGATAGTAGTATATAGGTACAAAAGCACGCGAATTTGTGGAGGTGGAGGTGGCGCACATTCCTTATATAAATCAACCATTTATCGATTTTGTGGCGCAAATTGCAATCTATTTTTAGCTCTTATCGACTTGCGCCTCAAAGGGCGATAACTCCTGATATGATTATTTTAAGTGGGCGGGGTCAAGTGACTCATCAGAGTGGGTGTGGTCAAGAGGTGGTCAAGCGGTCAAGAGGTGGTCAAGTGACCTCTTAAATTGTATGGAATGGTACGTGTAGTGATGTGGTGATGATCAAGAGGTGGTCAAGTAGTGGTCAAGTGGTGGTCAAGCTGTGGTCAAGTGGTCGAGTGACCCCTTAAATTGTCAGGGAAAGTGGGTGTAGTAAGTTGGTGATGATCGTGAGGTGGTCAAGTAGTGGTCAAGAGGTGGTCAAGCGGTATAGTGACCCCTTAAATTGTATGGGATGGTACGTGTAGTGACTTGGTGATGATCAAGAGGTGATCAAGTGGTGGTCATGGTGTGGTCAAGTGGTGGTCAAGATGTGGTCAAGTGGCCGAGTGTCCACTTAAATTGTCGGGGAAAGTAGGTGTAGTGATATGGTGATGATCATGAGGTGGTCAAGCGGTGGTCAAGAGGTGGTCAAGCGGTGGTCAAGTGGTCAAGTGACCCCTTAAATTGTAGAGGAAGTTACGTGTAGTGACATGGTGATGTTTAAAACGATCGCTGACGTGGTCAAGCGGTGGTCAAGAGGTGGTCAAGCTGTGGTCAAGTCGTCAAGTGACCCCTTAAATTGTAGAGGAAGTTACGTATAGTGACATGGTGATGTTTAAAACGATCGTTAACGTGGTCAAGTGGTGGTCAAGCAGTGGTCACGTGGTCAAGTGACCATTTAAATTGTAGATGAGAGTGTGTCTTGTGATGTGGTGATGATTAAGAGGTGGTCAAGTAGTGGTCAAGGGGTGGTCAAGTGGTTAAATGACCCCTTAAATTGTTGAGGAGAGTACGTGTAGTGATGTGGTGATGATCATGAGGTGGTCAAGCGGTGGTCAAGAGGTGGTCAAGCGTTGGTCAAGTGGTCAAGTGACCCCTTAAATTGTAAAGGAGAGTGTGTCTTGTGATGCAGTGATGATCAAGAGATGGTCAAGTAGTGGTCAAGGAGTGGTCAAGGGGTGGTCAAGTGGTCAAGTGACCCCTTAAATTGTAGGGGATTGTGCGTGTAGTGACAGAGTGGTCAAGAGGTGGTCAAGTGGTGGTCAAATGACCCCTTAAATTGTAGGAAATGGTGCGTGTAGTGACGTGGTGGTGGTGGTTAAAGTGAGCTATGACGTAAGAGCTTCCCGAGTTACCCCTCAATGTGTAGGTACTCTAGTATACAACATAAAAAAGACAACAATAAAGAAAACTAACAAGAAAGGTAACATTTTCACACGACTTTTATTGGTAGACAACACCTATTAGGTTACAACATCTAAATCTTCCGTCGTTTACGTTCCCAAAGCGATCAGTGGTCCTTGTTTATGGTTTCTAAACAACATCATAGAGGGAATTCCACCAGCTTGTAAATATAAAACGTGATACTAGGTATTGATTCAACACAGAATTTGTATCTGGTCTAACTATACCAGCTGAATTTAACAAATCTACAGCATTCACTTTTGCCACAAACGCCTCGAAATCAGACCTATTGGATACTAAAAAGGGTGTAGGGAACAAGGACGAATTATTTGGGCATGCATGGTAGAACCGTAGGGCTTGTGTCTCTCGATGCCTCAATATTGTATGCAGGCTGACGACAATTTTAAAATGAGAGGTCTGGGCGTTGAAGATCGGGAATAATCGGGAACCCCAGTCAACGGTGGCATGAGTATCCGGTCGGTTAAAAAAAGTCCATTCAGACAAATAACGACCACACCGTCTGTGTGATCTAAGCGTGTCCCAATTTTCAATATAAATGTTTTTAATATCCATGGGTAAAACCCACAGCGTAAGACATTCACTAGCTGATGATGATGATGAGGCTGATGCTGATGCTGGTTGTGCGTCACTCGGTAAGGCACTAGATGTTGACTGTTGTTGAGTCGATTTCATGTGTGATGATAATTCCTCATTTGCGTTCAGTAAGGTAATAGATGATGCTGTTAGAGTGTCTGTAACTATCGACAAGGGACTAGCTACTGACTCGTTATTGTTAACCGGCGAAAAGCTAGCTGGCGGTATCTGAGTGTTTGTAAAATACGACACTCCATCATTCGATACTTGTTGGTTAGTTGACTTCCGGCGTTTACCAGTAGGTTGTTCGTCTGTGGTCGGTTCTCTTCTTCTCTTGCGACTTGCATCTTGGTCATTGTTAGTTGTTGTTTCATGTTCACTCTTCACGTGTCGCCTTAAGGTATCTTTCCGGGCATAAATACGATCACAATAACCACAATTAAAAACACCCCCACAATGAGAAGTCGCAACATGTCGACGTAGGTCAGCAGGGCGTATGAAGGTTTTATTACAGAGAGTACATGCGTGCTTCTGTGTAGTTGCCATTCTCCGATGAAATGACCGAACTTGAGAGCCGTTTCATTGAGGTTGTCCAGACATACATAGAACCACCTTGTAAGACGAAGAAATTACTCGAATATCTTATCCATAGACATGAGCCGTTGTGTTGACTCTGTTGTAGACAATAATATTTCAACAGAGGAAGCATACACTGTCTTTGTGAATATAGCAGATCAAATATTTTCAGATGAAGGCATCAATTCCGGTCGGGTAATAATATTAATGTCTTTGGGTGGACATTTGAGTAATAAACTAGGCGACTCCTTGTTCAATAGTCATGTGTATGTCGAACAAATCGAAAGAGTATTCGCACATTCAACTGGCACATATATATTTCAGAAGACACGATTGTTAACTTCCAATGAATTAGAAAACATGTTGAAATTATTTTAAACAAACTTCAAAACGCACCCTTCCTTGTTTATTGTGAGCACTCAAATGACTTCGCATTCGTTTCCTCACCAATTTGTCTGTGCTGTGCGTGAGTGGGTGTTGTATATACGAAAATAGTAGTTGAGGGTGCTAGTTTTCTAACACAAAATCTGATTGGTTGGTTTGTATTCCACCAATGGTTGAGTGGGTTACAAAAGAGTTTGGGTGTTGTTTGTTGCATACAAGTGACGTAGAAATTCTGTACTATGCCAGTATAATGTGTGCTATGTATTACTCTAAGTTGTGGTATCTTGTGTACTATGTACTTCAAACCTAGTTTGTGTTGTATGCTGTGTAATGTGTGACTGAAATATCTGTATTTTGTAGGTGTAAGAGGTGATAACATCATAATCCACCACTCTATCATGCTCACTAAGTTATTGATAGTGTCTTCAGGGCCGCGAAAAAGGCTCATTGTGAGATATCGATAACTTCATTCTCCACACTGAGTCCATCAAGGGTGCATGCCCATTACGAGCAAACAACGATACGACACTTAAAAGGTAACTACAAGGCAAATGGTGTCGAGTATAGTGTAACGTACAAAACTTATGAAGTCATCGGTTGTCCATTCCATCACGGTCGACAAATAGGCGCTCACTAACTTCACAATATGCTCACTCAAATAAACATATAGGATGATAAGGCACCGACCCAAACAAGGAAAACGGACAAAAACAAGGAAAACAAAAATGACATAAGCGTCAAAATATAACACATACAAAGACAGATACAACAGTGACTAAAAAAAATAATAAAAATGACACGAAAAAATAACACACACACACACACACACACACACACACACACACACACACACACACACACACACACACACACACACACACACACAATGAAAACCGAAACAACCAATGAAAAATCGCTGACACGAACACTAGAAGCTGACACAAACACTAAACAAGGTACCTAAAGAAAAGCTAAACTTTGTTAACCAAAATGCGAAAATTGGAAAATTGATAACCAAACGGGAAATATATTGACCAACTAGGGAAATTTGTTACTCAAAGAGGAAAAATAATGACCAAATAACGAAATACATCGCTCAAACTTATGAAAACTAGGAAACTTTGTTAGCCAAATGGAAGAAACCTTGGTCAAGTAGGAAAAATCTGTTAGCCAAATGTGAAAAATGTCGGCCAAATGCAGAAATAGTTCGGCCACACGTAGGCAAACAAGGAAAGGTTGTTAGCCAGATAGGAAAAGTATTAACCAAGTAAGAAAATGTGATAGCCAAAGGTGAAAAAATATCACCCAAAGAGAGAAATATCTCATCCAAACTTATAAAAAGAAGGAAAATTCTCAACCAAATGAGAAAAAGTTAGACCAAATATAGTAACATCTCAACCAAACTTATGAAAACTAGGAAACTTTGTTAGCCAACGAGAATAAAAACCTAGGTCAAGTAGGAAAATCTGTTAGCCAAATGTAAAAAATGTCGGCCAAATACAGAAATACCTCGTCCGCACTTATTAAAATTAGGAAAAATTTGTTAGCCAAATAGTAAAAATATTGCCCAAGTAGGAAAATTTGATAGCCAAATGTAAAAAAAAATATCACCCAAAGAGAGGAATATCTCGGCCAGACTTATAAAAAGTAGGAAAATGGGAAAAAGTTAGGCCAAATACAGAAATATCTCAACCAAACATAAAAAATTAGGAAAATTGATAACCAAACGGGAAATATATTGACCAACTAGGGAAATGTGTTACTCAAAGACGAAAAATAATGACCAAGTAACGAAATACATCGATCAAACTTATGAAAACTAGGAAACTTTGTTAGCCAAAGTGAAAAAAAAACCTTGGTCAAGTAGGAAAATCTGTTACCCAAAAGTGAAAAATGTCGGACAATACAGAAATAGTTCGTCCACACGTATGCAAATTAGGAAAATTTGTTAGCCAGATAGGAAAAGTATTGGCCAAGTAGGAAAATTTGAAAGCCAAATGTGAAAAAATATCACCCAAAGAGAGAAATATCTCGTCCAGACTTATAAAAAGTTGGAAAATTTGTCAACCAAATGGGGTAAAGTTAGACCAAATACAGAAACATCTTAACCACACTTATAAAAATCGAGGGGAAATGTCGACCAAATACAGAAATAACTCAACCCGAATTTATAAATATGGCAACCAAACTTATGAAACGTAGGCAAATGTGTTAACCAAAAGGGGAAAATATGGTACACGTAACGAAATATCTCATCCAAACTTATAAAAAGTAGGAAAATATGTCAACCAAACGCGAACAATGTCGGCCAAATACAGAAATTTCTCAACCAAACTCATGAAAAGTAGGAACAACTTGTTACCCAAATAGGAAAAATATTGGTCAAGTAAAGAAATAGCGTGGTCAAACCTATAAAAACGTACCAACATTTGTTAACACAACTTAGCCACTTGTTCTTACAAACTTGCTCGCTGGCTCAAACAATTTGTCCACTTGCTATTACAATCGGTCGACCTATCCTATCAACTCACACACTTACCATAACAACTGTCCCTTTTCCCCAACAACGTGTCCACCGACTCTCTCATATTATCGACTCGCCCTATCAACTTACCCACTGACTCTAACAACTTCCCCACATGGGCTCACAAAATTTCCACTTGTTATTACAACTTGTCGACAGCCTCGCCCAAATTACCACTTACTCTTACAAACTGTCCCAACTGCGCGCACAAAGGTGTCCACTTGTGATTTCACGGCCTCCTCACCACATAGATAAGTAGCCCTTATAAAATACAAATGTATCCCGCAAGTCATACAGAAGTGTCCCCCATATTGTCATTAAAAAAAATATTTGTGTGTGTAGGTAAGTTCATGTCTTTGACAGTTCATATTTTGTAAATTCATTTCTTCAGCATAAGATTTTGTGTAAGTTCACCCCCTCATCATAAATTTTGTTGTGTAAGTTCATGTCTTCGACAGTTCATGTTTTGCTAAGGCCTAGTTTTAGTGAAAATGCAGAAGCCTATTGGCTAGAATTTCAACCTGGGTGGTCAATTATTAACACTGCCTGTGGACAGCTATTCTTACCCATGCGCTAAAGTTGAGAAAATGAACTTCCGTTGAATGGAAGCTACCGCAGACTTGAATTATTAAACCCCTCTGGAAGAAGTAGCGGCAGCTTAACCAGGAAAAGATCGAATTAGTTATCCCCCCCCCCCCCCCCTTAGTCTGGGAATTATGAAAATATATGCTCCCACAACCGATATTACTCATGAAGTCATATAAACAAAAATATAAAGGATAACAAATGAGGCCGTGAAATCACAAGTGGACACCTTTGTGCGCGCAGTTGGGACAGTTTGTAAGAGTAAGTGGTAATTTGGGCGAGGCTGTTGACAAGTTGTAATAACAAGTGGAAATTTTGTGAGCCCATGTGGGGAAGTTGTTAGAGTCAGTGGGTAAGTTGATAGGGCGAGTCGATAATATGAGAGAGTCGGTGGACACGTTGTTGGGGAAAAGGGACAGTTGTTATGGTAAGTGTGTGAGTTGATAGGATAGGTCGACCGATTGTAATAGCAAGTGGACAAATTGTTTGAGCCAGCGAGCAAGTTTGTAAGAACAAGTGGCCAAGTTGTGTTAACAAATGTTGGTACGTTTTTATAGGTTTGACCACGCTATTTCTTTACTTGACCAATATTTTTCCTATTTGGGTAACAAGTTGTTCCTACTTTTCATGAGTTTGGTTGAGAAATTTCTGTATTTGGCCGACATTGTTCGCGTTTGGTTGACATATTTTCCTACTTTTTATAAGTTTGGATGAGATATTTCGTTACGTGTACCATATTTTCCCCTTTTGGTTAACACATTTGCCTACGTTTCATAAGTTTGGTTGCCATATTTATAAATTGGGTTGAGTTATTTCTGTATTTGGTCGACATTTTCCCCTCGATTTTTATAAGTGTGGTTAAGATGTTTCTGTATTTGGTCTAACTTTACCCCATTTGGTTGACAAATTTTCCAACTTTTTATAAGTCTGGACGAGATATTTCTCTCTTTGGGTGATATTTTTTCACATTTGGCTATCAAATTTTCCTACTTGGCCAATACTTTTCCTATCTGGCTAACAAATTTTCCTAGTTTGCATACGTGTGGACGAACTATTTCTGTATTGTCCGACATTTTTCACTTTTGGGTAACAGATTTTCCTACTTGACCAAGGTTTTCTTTCCATTTGGCTAACAAAGTTTCCTAGTTTTCATAAGTTTGAGCGATGTATTTCGTTACTTGGTCATTATTTTTCCTCTTTGAGTAACACATTTCCCTAGTTGGTCAATATATTTCCCGTTTGGTTATCAATTTTCCTATTTTTTATATGTTTGGTTGAGATATTTCTGTATTTGGCCTAACTTTTTCCCATTTGGCACATAGTTCTCCTACTTTTTTATAAGTCTGGCCGAGATATTCCTCTCTTTGGATGATATTTTTTTTACATTTGGCTATCAAATTTTCCTACTTGGGCAATATTTTTACTATTTGGCTAACAAATTTTTCCTAATTTTAATAAGTGCGGACGAGGTATTTCTGTATTTGGCCGACATTTTTTTTACATTTGGCTAACAGATTTTCCTACTTGACCTAGGTTTTTATTCTCGTTGGCTAACAAAGTTTCCTAGTTTTCATAAGTTTGGTTGAGATGTTACTATATTTGGTCTAACTTTTTCTCATTTGGTTGAGAATTTTCCTTCTTTTTATAAGTTTGGATGAGATATTTCTCTCTTTGTCTGATATTTTTTCACCTTTGGCTATCACATTTTCTTACTTGGTTAATACTTTTCCTATCTGGCTAACAACCTTTCCTTGTTTGCATACGTGTGGCCGAACTATTTCTGCATTTGGCCGACATTTTTCACATTTGGCTAACAGATTTTCCTACTTGACCAAGGTTTCTTCCATTTGGCTAACAAAGTTTCCTAGTTTTCATAAGTTTGAGCGATGTATTTCGTTATTTGGTCATTATTTTTCCTCTTTGAGTAACAAATTTCCCTAGTTGGTCAATATATTTCCCGTTTGGTTATCAATTTTCCAATTTTCGCATTTTGGTTAACAAAGTTTAGCTTTTCTTTAGGTACCTTGTTTAGTGTTTGTGTCAGCTTCTAGTGTTCGTGTCAGCGATTTTTCATTGGTTGTTTCGGTTTTTCTTTGTGTGTGTGTGTGTGTGTGTGTGTGTGTGTGTGTGTGTGTGTGTGTGTGTGTGTGTGTGTGTGTTATTTTTTCGTGTCATTTTTATTATTTTTTTTAGTCACTGTTGTATCTGTCTTTGTATGTGTTATATTTTGACGCTTATGTCATTTTTTTCTCCCTTGTTTTTGTCCGTTTTCGTTGTTTGGGTCGGTGCCTTATCATCCTATATGTTTATTTGAGTGAGCATATTGTGAAGTTAGTGAGCGCCTATTTGTCGACCGTGATGGAATGGACAACCGATGACTTCATAAGTTTTGTACGTTACACTATACTCGACACCATTTGCCTTGTAGTTACCTTTTAAGTGTCGTATCGTTGTTTGCTCGTAATGGGTATGCACCCTTGATGGACTCAGTGTGGAGAATGAAGTTATCGATATCTCACAATGAGCCTTTTTCGCGGCCCTGAAGACACTATCAATAACTTAGCGAGCATGATAGAGTGGGGGATTATGACGTTATCACCTCTTACACCTACAAAATACAGATATTTCAGTAACACATTACACAGCATACAACACAAACTAGGTTTGAAGTACATAGTACACAAGATACCACAACTTAGAGTAATACATAGCACACATTATACTGGCATAGTACAGAATTTCTACGTCACTTGTATGCAACAAACAACACCCAAACTCTTTTGTAACCCACTCAACCATTGGTGGAATACAAACCAACCAATCAGATTTTGTGTTAGAAAACTAGCACCCTCAACTACTATTTTCGTATATACAACTCCCACTCACGCACAGCACAGACAAATTGGTGAGGAAACGAATGCGAAGTCATTTGAGTGCTCACAATAAACAAGGAAGGGTGTGTTTTGAAGTTTGTTTAAAATAATTTCAACATGTTTTCTAATTCATTGGAAGTTAACAATCGTGTCTTCTGAAATATATATGTGCCAGTTGAATGTGCGAATACTCTTTCGATTTGTTCGACATACACATGACTATTGTACAAGGAGTCGCCTAGTTTATTACTCAAATGTCCACCCAAAGACATTAATATTATTACCCGACCGGAATTGATGCCTTCATCTGAAAATATTTGATCTGCTATATTCACAAAGACAGTGTATGCTTCCTCTGTTGAAATATTATTGTCTACAACAGAGTCAACACAACGGCTCATGTCTATGGATAAGATATTCGAGTAATTTCTTCGTCTTACAAGGTGGTTCTATGTATGTCTGGACAACCTCAATGAAACGGCTCTCAAGTTCGGTCATTTCATCGGAGAATGGCAACTACACAGAAGCACGCATGTACTCTCTGTAATAAAACCTTCATACGCCCTGCTGACCTACGTCGACATGTTGCGACTTCTCATTGTGGGGGTGTTTTTAATTGTGGTTATTGTGATCGTATTTATGCCCGGAAAGATACCTTAAGGCGACACGTGAAGAGTGAACATGAAACAACAACTAACAATGACCAAGATGCAAGTCGCAAGAGAAGAAGAGAACCGACCACAGACGAACAACCTACTGGTAAACGCCGGAAGTCAACTAACCAACAAGTATCGAATGATGGAGTGTCGTATTTTACAAACACTCAGATACCGCCAGCTAGCTTTTCGCCGGTTAACAATAACGAGTCAGTAGCTAGTCCCTTGTCGATAGTTACAGACACTCTAACAGCATCATCTATTACCTTACTGAACGCAAATGAGGAATTATCATCACACATGAAATCGACTCAACAACAGTCAACATCTAGTGCCTTACCGAGTGACGCACAACCAGCATCAGCATCAGCCTCATCATCATCATCAGCTAGTGAATGTCTTACGCTGTGGGTTTTACCCATGGATATTAAAAACATTTATATTGAAAATTGGGACACGCTTAGATCACACAGACGGTGTGGTCGTTATTTGTCTGAATGGACTTTTTTTAACCGACCGGATACTCATGCCACCGTTGACTGGGGTTCCCGATTATTCCCGATCTTCAACGCCCAGACCTCTCATTTTAAAATTGTCGTCAGCCTGCATACAATATTGAGGCATCGAGAGACACAAGCCCTACGGTTCTACCATGCATGCCCGAATAATTCGTCCTTGTTCCCTACACCCTTTTTAGTATCCAATAGGTCTGATTTCGAGGCGTTTGTGGCAAAAGTGAATGCTGTAGATTTGTTAAATTCAGCTGGTATAGTTAGACCAGATACAAAATTCTGTGTTGAATCAATACCTAGTATCACGTTTTATATTTACAAGCTGGTGGAATTCCCTCTATGATGTTGTTTAGAAACCATAAACAAGGACCACTGATCGCTTTGGGACGTAAACGACGGAAGATTTAGATGTTGTAACCTAATAGATGTTGTCTACCAATAAAAGTCGTGTGAAAATGTTACCTTTCTTGTTTGTTTTCTTTATTGTTGTCTTTTTTATGTTGTATACTAGAGTACCTACACATCGAGGGGTAACTTGGGAAGCTCTTACGTCATAGCTCACTTTAACCACCACCACCACGTCACTACACGCACCATTTCCTACAATTTAAGGGGTCATTTGACCACCACTTGACCACCTCTTGACCACTCTGTCACTACACGCACAATCCCCTACAATTTAAGGGGTCACTTGACCACTTGACCACCCCTTGACCACTCCTTGACCACTACTTGACCATCTCTTGATCATCACTGCATCACAAGACACACTCTCCTTTACAATTTAAGGGGTCACTTGACCACTTGACCAACGCTTGACCACCTCTTGACCACCGCTTGACCACCTCATGATCATCACCACATCACTACACGTACTCTCCTCAACAATTTAAGGGGTCATTTAACCACTTGACCACCCCTTGACCACTACTTGACCACTACTTGACCACCTCTTAATCATCACCACATCACAAGACACACTCTCATCTACAATTTAAATGGTCACTTGACCACGTGACCACTGCTTGACCACTGCTTGACCACCACTTGACCACGTTAACGATCGTTTTAAACATCACCATGTCACTATACGTAACTTCCTCTACAATTTAAGGGGTCACTTGACGACTTGACCACCGCTTGACCACCGCTTGACCACCGCTTGACCACGTCAGCGATCGTTTTAAACATCACCATGTCACTACACGTAACTTCCTCTACAATTTAAGGGGTCACTTGACCACTTGACCACCGCTTGACCACCTCTTGACCACCGCTTGACCACCTCATGATCATCACCATATCACTACACCTACTTTCCCCGACAATTTAAGTGGACACTCGGCCACTTGACCACATCTTGACCACCACTTGAGCACACCATGACCACCACTTGACCACCTCTTGATCATCACCACGTCACTACACGTACCATCCCATACAATTTAAGGGGTCACTTGACCGCTTGACCACCTCTTGACCACTACTTGACCACCTCACGATCATCACCAACTTACTACACCCACTTTCCCTGACAATTTAAGGGGTCACTCGACCACTTGACCACCACTTGACCACCACTTGACCACTACTTGACCACCTCTTGATCATCACCACATCACTACACGTACCATTCCATACAATTTAAGAGGTCACTTGACCACCTCTTGACCGCTTGACCACCTCTTGACCACACCCACTCTGATGAGTCACTTGACCCCGCCCACTTAAAATAATCATATCAGGAGTTATCACCCTTTGAGGCGCAAAATCGATAAGAGCTAAAAAATAGATTGCAATTTGCGCCACAAAATCGATAAATGGTTGATTTATATAAGGAATGTGCGCCACCTCCACCTCCACAAATTCGCGTGCTTTTGTACCTATATACTACTCAGGATTTGGCGGATGATCTCCGGATGGGTGTATCGGACGTGGGGAATCTTGCTTATGACCGAGAAGTTTTTAGGAAGGTTGTTATGGGAGCGAGGTTCAGCAAAGGACATGTTACCGAATGAATGAATGCATGAATGAATGAATGAATGAATGAATGAATGAATGAATGAATGAATGAATGAATGAATGGATGAATGAATAATAGCAAAGTTACATATTTTTTCTGATATATGGAAGTGACTCGTGGACAATTCGCAGACAAGCGAGGAATTATGCGGAAGATGTCGTTTTATATAGAAAAATGATGAGAACGTCGTGATCGGATTGAAACAGCAAAGAAGGTGTTTTGAAATAAGTTAACTCATGAAAAGATCTGGTTACTCGCATCAGAAGAAGACAGTCCACATTTTTTGGGCACGTCGTAAGCAATGTAAAACTGGAGTACATCTTGACAAAGTGAAAGTAGGAAGGGAAGAGGCAAGGGTTTCACTGGTATTTGTATAGTTCTCTCCATTAGCTCCACGCTGTTGTAAAATATTTAATCGTCGCCACGTCGCCTTATAATTCCTATTTCAGCCTGCACTTACATCATTTATTCATTCTTCTTGCTTGGTGGAGTATTGATGCATGACGGGGCAGACGTGGTTGCGGCCTTGTGGGAGCACGTGTACACCTCGGAGGAGCAAATCCAACACTGAGCTGATCCACGACTCTGGTGATCGAGTGAAATGGCGAGTCATGACCGCCCACGCTTTCCGGCATGGCACATGATTGATTCTAATCCTGCTGGAAACAACACATTGATCGCACACTTCTCATAGACACAACCCTTCAGCAGAGGCAGAAATCAATCTAACCTACCCTTGCACAGATAGTTCACCATTAACGGATTCAGTGCTAAAGGATAATATATCGTTACATGTGACCTCCCATCTGTACAGAAGGACGATATATTGCCACACAAGGGACATCGTGTTATTTGTTTTGTTTCATATCGTATATAACTGATTCAGAAAGCATGCTGAGTAGGGTGAGGACAGGCAAGCTTCGTGCAGAGAGGCTTACTTCGCTTCGGAAGTCACGGGTGACAAGCATCGTCTGGATCTTTTCTCCGGGGCATGCTGGTGTGCTGGGGAATGAACAGGCAGACAGATTGGCTGGCTCTGCAAAACTTTGGAGTATTGATGCATGATAAGAAATACGCGGTTGCAGCCTTGTGGGAGCACGTGTACACCTCGGAGGAGCAAATGGCTCACCATAGTCTGGCAAGAATGCGACAACGTGGAGTGACGAGGGGATCTGGCCGACGATCGACACTCAGAGGAAAGGCGAGACGCATATATAATCAGATTGCTACTGGTACTATTAGAGTTGGAACTCTTCGTTGGCTGCTGAGGATAGGGACGGAGCGCTTATGGGAATGCCCCGAATGCTGTGATGTCGGTTCCTAAATCCATCAATCGTATCTTCCGCAATTTCAACTCCCTGTGAATGGAAGTTTACATTATATTACTTGATTGTGTACCTTGTCTGGTCCAAAAATACATTTTGTTTGGCACTGAATCAGTTAACAACTGCAATAGATTAAAAAGAAAAATAATATTTCAAGGTTAGATAACAATAAGGACTGGAGGGAAAAAATTGATCATTCATTCTCAGCGTGATAATAACAACCTAAACCCACCACTTGCTCTATCGTTCATAGACCCAGACTGGGGTTTTATAAATATACGATTCAAAGTTGAATGAATTTCTTCAGTACCGGAACAAAATATGGTGTCAACAGTGAGGCACGTCTTATGTATATTCATAAAAGTATGTAAGTAGTGTGTATGTGCGTGCTAGCGTGCGGGCGTGCGCGCACGCGCAGCATCAGTGCCCTTGCCAACAGAGATGGATGAACATGGCTCTGCACATCCCACGATCTCCAACAGAATGTATCGATTCCCGCGTTGACACTCTCTCGTGCCAGAATGTTTCCCGTTCAGAAAGCAATATCAAACTCATCATCATCATGTGCCATGCCGATAAGCATGGGCGGTCATGTTTCGCCATCTCACACGATCACCCGAGTCGTGGATCAGCTCCGCGTTCTTGTCTCGATCATGCCATATAGTCAAGCCATCCGGATATTTACCGCTCTGCCTTCCCCGTGTTCTTTCCCCCTCAATCATGCCAGCTGTCGCCAAGTTCTCTAGTTTATTTTTTCTCACAACGTGCTCAAAAAATCTTGACTGTCTTCGTCTAATTTCTGTAATCAGTTTACGACTTTCATTTGTTACTTGTAGGACTTGCTTATTGCTTTTTCTGTAAGCCCATGGTATTCTTTGCATTTTCATGAGAAACCACTACCGAACATAAACTTGACTATAAAATCAAAATCGAGTTGAGAGTTGATTACAACGTTCTGAAACGGAAAAACATTTTATCAGGCGATAGAGAGGTTCGAAAGGCATGATCGCTAGAGTCTTCCTCAAACAAACGTGGCATCTGAAGAGGAATTGTATTCAGTTTAACTAAACCATTCAGGCATCCATGTTGTTTGTCTTCGTCACCTTTTTTTTTCGGGCTGCTACTGTGATATACGGGAAAACCCGAAGACAAGATAACAGAAAGGCTTGGGGGAAAGTAGTGATCTCTTGTTGCCCGCGTGATAATAACGACCCTGATGATTACTCTGAATGTTCACGGACCCCGGGTGTGATTCTAAAAATATACAATTCAAAGCTGAATAAGGGTAAAAAATATACGCCCTGTGTGTGTTTGTGTGTGTGTGTGTGTGTGTGTGTGTGTGTGTGTGTGTGTGTGTGTGTGTGTGTGTGTGTGTTTGTGAGTGTGTATGTGTGAGCGCCAGCGTATCTGTGTGTATTTATAATTTAGCATGGCTTCGACTGAAAATGTGTCTTCTTCTTCTTCCTCTTCTCCGTACCTATTTCAAGGGGAGTGTGTACCACCCCTTTCTCCACCTCAGAATTTTGTGCCTTCTTGATATCGAAGAGTTGTCTTGTAATATTATTTTATATTATATAATTTTATGTTTTCTCATTAGATCTGTTTGTGTTGCCCCGTTCCTGGTGAATATTTATATAATCAAAACATCGTTTGTTGTGTCCTTATTTTATTATTATATGTACATTGTGTCCCTGTTTAGTATGTCTCATCTTTTCGCAGGGGCTACAAATATAGGGTGTATTTTTAATGACTGTCGGGTTTTTGAAAATATTGCCGTTCCAAGTTTTGTATTTACCTTCTGTGGAGTTCATGCAACATAAAAGGTAAATACAAAACTTGGAGCGGCAACATTTTCAAAAACCCTACAGTCATTAAAAATACACCCTGTACCTAACTGTTTGTATCTCCACACCTCAGAGACAACATCATGATTTGCCTGCATGTTTACTATTTGGGTTTGTGGTAACAGTAAAGTAAAGGGCCGCTTTACACACCCAGGTATATGGTGTTAGTCCCATATTGTATAGACCATTCCACACTCTTTGGGTGAATATCCCACCGGCCGACTTTATTTCGCAGGATATTTCCTGATTCCATTTTATATTTAACATACAGTATCTCAAGGAAACATGATTCCTCATGAAGGCAACATTGACAAGCTACAACTAGCACCTCGTCCAAAACCGAAAAAAAGATGTCAGATCTTTTGTTTCATTATGTAGATTCTATCAGAAATAGACCAAGGACTTTAATTCCCTCACCACTCCTTTAACCAACCTTACCAGAAAAGGGTAACCAGAGAATGACATATGGTCGGCCGAATGTGAGAACGCTTATTCAGCACTCAAGAAGGCATTAACTGCAAACCCAGTACTTCATCTTCCAGATCTCAAACGCCCATTCATTCTTCGTTGTCAAGGTCTCACATCCGAGGTTGCAACGCGTTGTCTGTACCAACGCCAGACACCATAACAACACGCAACCCTGAGTAATGTTAAACACGGCAGAGAGAACGCGGCGTCTTTACCGACGCCTGGATAAGCAGCCACGCACAGCAATTGAGTTCACCCCGTGAACCGTGCAGGGGACACCAGCTGACGTGAGCGTGTAGCGTGTAGGAACGCCAGAACTGGCAGACGGGCTTAGGTTGTTGAACGGACAGGTCGCGAGTTGTGTTTGAATCTGCCTTGAGAGCTAGCCTGTACGACAGTGGGAGACTGAGTCGAATGCTTGAATAGTTTGACTTGTAAGTGAGATGTTTATTGCTTGCATGTATTATTATGTATTGTAGTGATATTGTTCATGCTGTAATGATTGTTATGGATTGTCAGTGCGCGATGTTTGTGCGATGATAAATGCAGCGCGTCAATAAAACGTGTGAATAATACTTTCGGATATTCACTTCGTGTGATTTGATAGTTTGATATTACTTCACACTTGCCAGAAAACGAGCTACTTGTCTTGTGTTATGCAAGAATCTGACAAATGCGAATGTGGTGGGGCTCGTCCGGGTTTGGAATCAAATGCGAACGTGGAAATTTTTTTGTCCGAGTTTGAAGCGAATGTGAACATGCCGATAGAAGTGCGCAAGTCATAGATTAAGGTAAAGTAACGAATTAATAGAGTTGATTTAATTAAATTATAAGTGTGAAGTCAGGTCTTAGTCAGATATGACTGAGCTACCGTATAACAGTAGACGGTACTACCTGGTTTCTGTTAGCGCCGAACGTTGGGCGGCGCTTACCAAACCCGACACCCCACATTGTGCCAACGGCTTCGGGCGGAAGAGCGCAATTGGGAGGGTACAAGCCTTACCCTGGTGCGAGGAAATGCAAGCTAAAGACAAAATTGTCATGGCAGGGCAGACCAGGCCCTAAGCCTTGGTTGGCGACTGGTCTAGGATCGAAGCTCCGACAGGCGGACAGTTAGAGCATTGCTTTGCTGATCCGGCAGCTTCTGCAGCTTGTCTTGTTCCAGATGTAGGGGTGTTACCTTTCCTCTGGAGTGAACTAGACAGGCCGAGAGAGGGATCATGCTGCATGGGCAACACATGATCTCTATATTTTAGCCCAGGCTTTGTGCTATGGAGAGGCAATAACTCCATCCCTGGTCTTAACTGGTCTCGGAATCAAAGCGAGAGGCAACTGTTACGGGTTATAAGTCCTTGTCAGTTGGCGTAGACATGGGGCGCCACGCGTTGCCTCTGACGGTGGGAGACACCTATAGGTGTCACTGATCAGCTACCGCCCGCCTCAAGCTGGGCAGCCCCCAGCCAATTGGGTGCTGATCCGCCACAGCCTGCCTGCTTCAATGGTGCTTGGGGCTAGGACAAAATCTGAATCGCAGGCTGTAAAACCAATGCACCAGGTACAAACAAAAATAAAAATAGAAACCTCAAGCTACGGCTTGCAACCTGGAACGTGAGAACCATGTGTCCAGGATTTTCCACTGACTTGACCAATATTGACGATGTGAGAAAAACGGCTGTGATTGATGCCGAACTCAATCGTCTTAACATTGATATTGCTGGCCTGCAGGAGACTCGCCTCGCTGAGGAAGGGTCACTCAGGGAAAACAACTACACCTTTTTCTGGAAGGGTAGAGGGCAGGCAGAAAAAAGGCAACACGGTGTGGGCTTTGCAGTGAAGAATTCGCTACTGGGAATGATTGAAATTCCAGCAGGAGGAAATGAAAGACTATTATCCCTGCGCTTGGCAACCTCTTGTAGGTTTGCCACCATTATTACTGCATATGCACCGACACTCGATTCCTCTGATGATGTGAAGGATTTGTTCTATGAGGAGTTAGACTCCGTGATCAAGGCAGTTCCAAAATCTGACTACATTTATATGCTCGGTGATTTCAATGCTCGTGTGGGCAAGGACTCGAGTTCATGGCCAGTGTCCCTTGGAAAATACAACATCGGTCGCATGAATGAAAATGGGCAAAGGCTGCTGGAGCATTGCACCAGTAATGACCTATGTATTACAAACTCTTTTTTTAAAACAAAAGAGATGCATAAGGTCACATGGAAACATCCAAGATCCGGCCATTGGCACCAGCTGGACTTCATCATCACACGGAGACAACATCTGAACCATATATCATTGACTCGTAGTTACCACAGTGCTGACTGTGATACAGATCATTCTTTGGTTGTTGCAAGAGTTAGACTGAGACCAAAGAGAATCTACACAGCTAAACACAAATCTAGCCCCAGGATTAATATTATTAACACTCATGATCCTGAAAAGTGCTTTCAGTTTCAACAGCAACTTGAAGACGCTTTCACTGATACACCAGAAAATTGTACAGTAAATGAAAAGTGGGGTCAAATTAAGGAAACTCTTTATAAAACTGCCGTAGGGGTTTACGGCACTGTGGATCATAAGAGGCAGGACTGGTTTGCGGCCAACAGCGAGACTCTGCAGCCCTTGATTGATAAGAAGAAGAAAGCTCTCTTACGAAACAAGGAAAGACCAACGCGTAACACTCTGAGTGAGCTAAGGCAAGCTAGGAAGGATGTGCAAAAGGCTGCCAGGCAGTGTGCAAATGATTATTGGATCAAGTTATGTGAGTCCATTCAAATCGCAAGTGATAAGGGAGACATAAGAAGCATGTATGAAGGAATAAAGAAAGCCTGTGGTCCAGTGATCAAAAGAAGTGCACCATTGAAAACCTTGACTGGAGAAGTCATCACTGATAAGAAACAGCAGATGGACAGATGGGTAGAGCACTATTTGGAGCTTTACTCAAGTGAGACCAAACTAGCGGATGATGCCCTCAACGCCATAGAGGCTCTACCAACTCTTGACCACCTGGACACACTTCCCACCATAACAGAAGTTAAGTGTGCTATAAATGAACTTGCATCTGGCAAGGCTCCAGGTAAGGATGGGATTCCAATAGAGGTTATCAGGAGTGGGCAAGACACACTCACTATACAGATCCACCAGCTAATAGAGCTATGCTGGCGTGAAGGACAAGTCCCACAGGATTTCAAAAATTCAAGCATCATAACACTGTACAAGAACAAGGGCGATCGGAGCGACTGCAACAACT
This sequence comes from Cepaea nemoralis, assembly GCA_014155875.1. Lineage (NCBI taxonomy): Eukaryota > Metazoa > Mollusca > Gastropoda > Stylommatophora > Helicidae > Cepaea > Cepaea nemoralis. The sequence goes on along the minus strand of JACEFZ010003327.1, from coordinate 453,642 downwards.
ATAGGGGTATCTCACTTCTGTGTATTGTTGGAAAAGTATTTGCCAGAATTGTTCTGCGCAGACTTCAAGTCCTAGGAGATCAAGTCTACCCCGAATCACAGTGTGGCTTTCGACAGAACCGGTCTACCACTGATATGATATTCTCATTGCGACAAATGCAAGAAAAATGCCGTGAACAGAATCAACCACTGTTTATTGCCTTCATCGACCTCACAAAGGCATTTGATTTGGTCAGTCGTGAGGGTCTGTTCAAGGCACTAAAGAAGATTGGCTGCCCACCAACTCTTCTGTCCATTGTGGAATCGTTCCACACAGGCATGAAGGGTATAATCAAGTTTGATGGTGCAACTTCTGAAGAATTTGAAATCAAGAGTGGAGTTAAGCAAGGTTGTGTACTAGCTCCCACCCTCTTTGGAATATACTTTTCACTTCTACTGAAATATGCATTTCGTGATCAGGATGGTGGTATATACATTCACTCACGCTCAGATGGCGGCCTCTACAATGCTCAGAGATTGAAGGCTAAGACCAAAATTAGGAGGGTACTGATCAGAGAGTTGCTTTTTGCAGATGATGCTGCAGTTACGACCCACTCTGAGGAAGAATTGCAATGTCTACTATCTGCATTCTCCAATGCTTGTTCTGAATTTGGTTTAACAATTAGCAAAAAGAAGACACAGATTATGTCACAAGGTGCACATGGGGTACCATCAATCTTTATTGACGACGCCGAACTAGAGATAGTAGACCATTTTACATATCTAGGATCAGTGGTAAATAGCAAATTATCCCTAGATCAGGAAATCAACATCCGGATTGGTAAGGCAGCAACAACAATGAACAGGTTAAGAAAAAGAGTCTGGGAGAACAGGAAGCTTACTGCCAAAACAAAAGTCCTTGTCTATCAAGCCTGTGTCCTTAGTACTCTTCTCTATGGCAGTGAAACCTGGACAACTTACTCACACCAAGAGAACAATTTAAACAGCTTTCATATGCGGTGTCTGCGAAGAATTCTTGGTATTAAGTGGCAAGACAAAATCACAAATACTGAAGTATTGGAAAGATCAGGTTGTGTGACAGTTTATTCCATGCTCAGTCTTCGTAGACTTAGATGGATAGGACATCTTAGGAGGATGGATGATGGTAGAATACCAAAGGATATCTTTTTTGGTGAACTACAGATGGGTAAGAGATCTCAGGGTCGGCCTCTACTACGATACAAAGACGTGTGTAAGCGGGACATGATTGATACAGGCATTGATAATGCACATTGGGAGCAAGTCGCCGCTGAACGTGTTGCATGGAGGGCAAACATCAGAAATGGAATAAAGTCAAAGGAGAAAATTATTGCAGAAAAGTCACACACCAAGCGTTTGAGACGTAAGATGGTGCATGATGGTGGAAATGACCACGTGTTCACATGCACCCACTGTGAACGGACATTTACAGCGCAAATTGGCCTTATCAGTCACACTCGCTACCGCCATAGTTAAAAGTTATTATGCCTTTTTAAAGCACAAACTATCGTCTGTCAAGACGGCAAAGTGCCAATGAATGAAGTGTGAAGATATTATTTGAAGCCAACCGAGGCGTCTTCAGACTTATCACTAAATTCAACAAATTTTGTACCTAAAATCCAAAATGGCGGCCATGCCCTTGAATGTCATTGAGTAGGGTTAGCGTGAGCGTGAAAGTTGTCGATTGTGGTAACGACTAACAATAATACTTGACAGCATACAAACCTTTACAGACTTCAGTGACATTACACACACCATACATTTACAAACGTTCTAATTCCGATTAGTTTAAAAAGTGCAGGTTTTTTGGGTCAACTTTACCTGAGTCTGGTGAACTTCAAAAATTTTTTGTGCGTCAACCCGAAAGACGTTCCAGTGTGATTTCGAGCACCACTGAACAGCACAGTACCCAAGGATTACTTGAGTATAAAATTGTTTTCAGCTTTCTTTATACTTTCGTTAGTCTGGCTTTAGACATTAACTGTGCTATATATATATACTTGTAACTTACTAACATCATAAGTAATTTTGTTTATATTTATTCCATCATACCTATTGTTCATCATGTCTTCTTTAAACGATTTCATTGAAATGGGGTTAAAAATGAATATGTCTGGTGAGGGATTGAGAACATGGAGTGAAAGCAAATATGCAGAATATCTTTTGAAACAAGAGCAAATTAGTGAGAGGGATGAGAGAGCGGCCGAAAGGGCATTAAAAAGTAAGGAGGCAGACTCAGAAGCTGCATTAAAGCTTCAACAGGCACAAGCAGAAGCTGCTCTGAAAAATAAAGAGGCAGACTCAGAAGCTACTTTAAATCTCCAACAGGCACAATCAGAAGCTGCAGTGAGGCAAGCCGAGATATTAGCCCAAAGTAAGAGAGAAGAGCAAGAAATGCAACTAAAAATTGAACAGCTAAAAGCTGAATGTTCTAAAGATTGGGATACTTATCTGCCTGCCATTTTGTTTGCATATAGGGAAGTGCCCCATTCCAGCACTGGGTTCTCACCATTCGAAATGTTATATGGTGCACAACCACGCGGCCCATTATCTCTGTAGGAATCTATGTTGACTGAAAGTACAACTGTGTCTATACCCATTTCACCTTATGAACATGTAACATCATTGCGTGATAGAATTATGAAATCATGTATATTAGCCAAAGAAGCTCTCCAAAAATCAGGAGCTATTTACCGACAATATGCTAACAGAGGAAATAGAACTATTACACTGACGCCAGGACAGGACGTTCTTCTTCTTTTGCCAAGTGATAGACATCTCCTAACTGACTCATGGCAAGGACCGTTCAAAGTGCTACGACAAATTTCGACGGTAGATTACGAGATTGCAGTTAGGGACAAACATAAAATTTTCCATATTAACATGCTCAAACCTTATCACCACAGGCAAGACGAACAAGTAGAGACTGCAGCAAGCACCTCCATAGTGGACCAGACGGACGACAACGACACTGACGAGATACCGACACCAGGTCTTGACACGACGACCAACTTACAAGACATTAAGGTAAATCCTAAACTGACTCAGACACAAACTGACAGTTGCAGACAACTGATACAAGACTACAGGACGATCTTTTCGGACAGCCCAGGACAGACAGATTTAGTGCAACACCAAATCATCTTAACATCTGACGTGCCTATTAAGTGTAGACCATATTCCATCCCTATACACTATAAAGAAAAACTTCATCAAGAAATCATTGATTTAGAAACAAATCATATCATTCGACGTTCACAATCTCATTTCTGTTCACCAATAGTTTTGGTACGTAAAAAGGACAACACTATTAGACTTTGTGTGGACTATCGTAAGCTCAACAGCATTACACAGTTGGATTTAGAACCAATGAGCAACTGTGAAGACATCTTGACTGAACTATCTGACTCACGTTATTTTACTAAACTTGACATGACAAAAGGCTACTGGCAGATAGCTGTACATCCTGATAGTATACATCTGACTGCATTTGCCACACCTTGGGGTTTATACGAATGGTGTAAACTACCTTTCGGATTAGTCAATGCACCAGCGACCTTCGTCAGAATGACAAGAATTCTTTTGACAGACATTGCTAACATCATTTGGTACATGGACGACATTTGCATACACACAAAGGACATGACAGAGCACATAACAGCACTACAGCAGACATTTGACAGAATTAGACATCATGGACTGACTGTACAACCTTCCAAAGTGGATATAGCCTTTCAGGAAATTTCATTTTTGGGCTATAAGATCTCAAATGGCTTTATATCAACTGACGATAACATCATGTCCAGAATTTTGAAATTGTCGCTTCCGACAACTAAGAAACAGTTGCGAAGTGTGTTAGGTCTGTTAAACTATTATAGACAGTTTATTCCTCATTTTGCTGAATTGACCAAATGTTTCACTGATCTACTAACAAATAAACACCCCAATGTGATTGTAAACAGTGAATGTTTAAGGCCAGCATTTACGAAAATTCTTTCATATTTTTCTAAATCACCTATTTTGAAATTGCCAAAGTTGAATATTACTTTTAGATTAAGATGTGATGCGAGCTCCGTAGCCATTGGAGGTGTGCTTCTCCAAGAACACGACCAAATCTTGTACCCAGTATACTACGTCTCTCGAAAACTGAACACCAGCGAACGAAATTACAGTACACCGGAACTCGAGGCTCTTGCCATGGTATTTTCGGTACGTAAACTTTCTAGATTTTTGTTAGGCAAACATTTCATTATTGAAACAGATAATACTCCGCTGACAATTGTTACCAGAGGAACGCCTAGTAACAGCAGGGTGGCAAGATGGTCCCTTCTTCTGCAGGACTATAGCTATGAGGTTAACCACATAAAGGGTTCACAAAACTGTCTTGCAGACCTTTTGTCGAGATGTCCATACAACGAACCTAATACCCAGTCGACACCAGAGCACAGTGCAGAGGGTGTATAAAACTGCAACGTAGATAGTGCTCAGTACCACAGCCAATTGTGACAATGTGTCAGTAACGCTGTGTACACCATTGTGATGGGGAAGATTGTATCTCCCAATGTATATAACTTATGTACATATTGTAATTCTTATTATTATCATGCGAATGAATGCGTGTATAATTGTGAGATATGTGAAAGAATGGAATCAGTATTATGTAAACTAATGTGTTGTATAACTGTGAGATATGAGAAAGAATGTAATTATTATTGTAAATAAATATTATAACAACCAGACACTACAGAGAAGTGTCACGGCACAACACTACAGGATCCAAGAAGTTACCAAGCCACTAAAACGTGAGGTAATCCTAAAGTATCCAGACCGAGGTGCCCAAGACGTTTTAACAAGGTACGAAAGATGACTGCGACAGTACAATCCGAGCAGAAGGCGGAAGAGATGATCCAACAGCTGATAGTAACAACTACTACTCCGTTTATAGAAGATCCATCCAGAACGGACCAGCGTTGTTTGAATGACATCACAACACATGTAATAGTACAGCTGTATACTTCCGATTTTTTGCATATTAATATTAAAAGTATATAAATGTATGACGTTGTATTAAAATGTGATTTAAAATATTTCCATATACGGAATTGTATATGTTGATTTGTATATGATGTAATCTCAGCATCATAACTTGATTGCTTCTTTACAAACGTGACTTTTTGTGCACATTTGTCAATAAGGATCAAATTATGACACTAAGAAATGAGTTTGCAATTGTAATTTATGTCTTGTAAACGACGATAAATTATTGTTCCTAAATTTTCTGTATAATAACCAGGGGACATTATTCTAAATTGTTGGTGATATGTAAATATGTATTGTAACCATTAACATGTGTGCTTGATAAATAACATGTCAATGTAACATCGTTTAGATATGGACAGTATATTGCCAAAACTGTTGACCTTCATTAGAAACTCTAAGCAGAGGTCTGATGGAGGAGTTATCTCAGAGGGAGATGCTCACGGCTTGACCTGATTATTTTAGTATTTTTGTTCTTGGTTGTGAGGTAGGGGCCAGTTTAGCCGATACCTACCGGACTAGCTGGGTCACAGCGAGGTAATGGCCATTAAATAGATTGTACTTGACTGTTGTACTTCATAGTCCAACATAAGTGGTGTATACATATTGTTGACTATTCACCTGTATATATTTATGATAATTGTTAATGTATAATGTTCGACTTTGACATGTTTAAGAACACCTAGAGATATATTATACATGTAAGGAAATCCTTTCATGAAAAAGGGGTGTGGAGAGTGTCAAGGTCTCACATCCGAGGTTGCGACGCGTTGTCTGTACCAACGCCAGACACCATAACAACACGCAACCCTGAGTAATGTTAAACACGGCAGAGAGAACGCGGCGTCTTTACCGACGCCTGGATAAGCAGCCACGCACAGCAATTGAGTTCACCCCGTGAACCGTGCAGGGGACACCAGCTGACGTGAGCGTGTAGCGTGTAGGACGCCAGAACTGGCAGACGGGCTTAGGTTGTTGAACGGACAGGTCGCGAGTTGTGTTTGAATCTGCCTTGAGAGCTAGCCTGTACGACAGTGGGAGACTGAGTCGAATGCTTGAATAGTTTGACTTGTAAGTGAGATGTTTAT